>OZ026849.1:12574995-13027495 GCA_964023205.1 Lutraria lutraria
TCCGGAGGGTAGCGCCTTTGGATGGTCTGTTGCAAAGCTGCAGTGGGTTTAAGCTAATTTGACGGAACATCTTACACATACCACGAGGGAAACAACAAAATAAATGCTTCATCATTTCACGGTCAATGCTTGCATTGATTTTTAGCTTCGGTGAGATTCGATTACTTTCGTAAGTTATACGATAATTTTCGTTATACCAGTTATCGAATGTACAATCATGTATTTAACGATGCGCTGCATAATATTATACAAGCATGCGGAATGAGATATTCCCTAACGGTAAAATAAACGAAAACTATCAATTGTGGTACGAAACTAAAAATGATCGCACTTAGCGTCCACGTACTTATTCAGCTTTGACTGTTTAATACAAATCAAATAGTTTTCTGCGGCTAGATATTTTACAGACCAGTGTTGATTGTTTTCTGTTGAAAGAAATGTTAAACTATGAGATATCAAGAGATAATTTGAAAATTATATGCAAAATGTAGGCGTCAAATGTTGAAAAATATGCAACATTCAACATTTTTGTCTGTAACATAATTTCTAAGGCAGAGATTGTCTTCATATTTGCAGTAAGTGTAGGTTATGATACAAACTATATAAAAATAAAAAGATATGTGTAACTTGCCGTGCTTGTTTCGGATAAAGAACGAAATTATTACCCCCCCCCCTTCATTTGGAAAAAGGGGAAACGTTGAACATTATTATCTCTTACAAAAACCTAGCGCAGATAATTGTATTTTCAAATTTGCAGTAAATGTAGGTTATAACACAAAGTAAATACAAATAGAAAACAAAGTATACCTTGCCCGGCTTCTTTATCAGAAAAAAATACAATAATTACCTCCCTCTGTTCAGAAAATATGCAAAATTTAAAAGAGGTTGTCAAAAAGTTATAAAAATGCTAGCACATATATTTTTTATAATTTCCAGTAAATGTAGGTTGTAACACATAATTATACTTCACTCCTGTTTCCAGTTTGAAGTCGTCTATATCTGAGCGAGCATATTTGTTTAATAACACACCGAAATAACACATGCGCATTAATAATGCGCATACAGATCAAACAGATTTTTGGTTATTAAATCATTTTCCATTTAGTTGACGAGTTGTTCATAATAAAATATGTTATAGAGTGTACATCTTACTTATTCCATTAATGTCACTGTACATTTCTCTTTTGCTACATTATTAATATGACTGGCCAACTCATTTTCCCTTTCCTTCATTGCTGAAGAATGTAGACCTGGAATTTCCATGACTGACACGAAGTTCTCAATCTGTTTCGGTTCTGCCCCTCTGTGCAGCATCCATGTAACATAATACAAATTCAACTCCAAAATAATGTATAAAACTTCATAGAAATGTTTTTCACAGTGCTTTTTGAAACTGAAAATCTCTAAATTATTTTCTTATCATTTGATAGAACAAACTTTATATATACTAAATTTTAAAAAAAAGCTAATTGACCTATCTTAGGAAAACATGTTATTTTTACTTAAAGGTAGATACTAAAAGCTTTATGAAGCTCTTATAGATTGAAAACATAAAACAGAACCGAAAAGAGATTTGCCAACACCACAGTATGAATTGATTACATGTACTTGTTTAAAAGTACTCAGCATTATAAATTATTGCCAAACACCAAAATGTAGGTTAATTACAGAAGCTTGGTGAGTAATGAGTAAGACATACTATAGGTTGCTTGTTGTTGTTTTTCAATACATATTTTCAACACAAAGGATAAATAATAATATCAATTTACTGCTACAATTAAAAATTTAGAAGTACAAATCTGTACATGCCATGATGAATGTTTAGATTCTCATCCTGATTTTATCTTATAGGGTGGATGGGTGGGGTTTATTTGCGATCTAGTCTTGGCCTAAAAGTTGATATTATAACCACTGGCTATTTTATTTCATTGATTCACAAAGAAAACTATTTCATCTTATTTTACTTTGTGCATGCCATATCTGTATCAGGCATCTCATCCCAAAGTGTTCAGATAGTTTGTCTACAAGACTGCCTTTTAGTGAAATAAAATGTTGAGGCATTGATATTGACAGATATAATGCAAGTGTGGAATAGAATCTATGTTGTGAAAATTAAACAACAACAATCAATTCCACTGCTACAAAAGAAATATTAGTGATAAAGAAGAAAGATAAGTGCACGCACGTTTTAGTCCACAAAATCCAATGCTAAACAAGAATGGAAACAATAATGGACTTTTAAAAATAAGTTTCATAATTACTTTAATGACAGTTTGCAATAAACTGTTTAGAATATTTATACTAATTTGAAACAGATTTTATTCATAAAATGCTGATGGCCTAAGTAAAATTATTCTAAATACAAATGTATAATCCTGCACAATATTTTACTGGCTACTGACATTTGACATTTAGACTACAGGTACAGATGATAGATCTATATCATATACAATTATTATCAAGATCATTGAAGATGCCAATTAAACAAATAAGCGACTCAGTTTCAAATTTTCGGGCTCTTGCCCTTCTTCAGGATTTATTTCCTTCTACATAAATTCAAGTAGTATCCATTTTGCTTTTTCATCATAATGTTATGACGTAACGTCATTTCCTGTATCATGACGCGCCAAATGACGTCACGTCATTCCCCGTACTCTTACTTTCATTTGCTTATCTTGCATCCATATCAGATCATACAATTATCACTCATACACATGTACTCATATAATATCAGTTCAACCCACCCCATACATACATACACTCTCTTGCTATACCACTCTTTCAAAACAAGACAAAACCACACATTCTACATATAAAACCAAAACTTACGATTATTTCTGTAACTACTCTCATACAAACTCATACCTTCTGTTCATATTCAATCATTCCACAGTCTCAGTTTCTGATACATAAAGTTACTGTTATATCCACATAATATATACCTCTTCCACAACTTACATTCATACATCCACATGTTCTCACATTTTTATATAGATCTATACCGGAAACATTATCTTAAACATAGTATACTCCACATAATAATTCCTTATAATATATAAATTATTCCTGTCATACAAATACATGTATTTACCCAAATAATAGTATGTAAAGTTCCAGCATGTACAACTCATCCTTGTACCTTTGTTATATCGGTATACAGTTCTATATATTGTAGCAACGCACATTACACGCCTTTGGTGTTCTGGTACCTAACTTCTTTATCCATTGATCCTCTACTAACTGTCTATATGCCCTTCCTTCAGTGTGTACTCTCTCTATAATTGTTACCCTCAGGTCGTCTTCCTTGTGATTTTCAAAATGTCTCATGATTGGTTTCTCATGCTGGTATCTTATATCTCTCAGGTGCTCATCAATCCGCTCTTTCAGTGACCTTTCTGTTTCCCCTACGTATACTGTCTGTGAACAACGATTACACATCAACCCGTAGACCAGATTTCGATCCGAACACTTCTGGAACCTGGCCGTTCTGTAGCTCTGATCTTTCCACACATCCTGTATATTCTCCTCCATAATTATTCTACATACTCTACAATCGCAATCTCTTCCCTCTTTCATACTGTTTACCATATTATTCGTTTTTTTATGTACCAGCGTATCGCACAAGTTTCTATCCCTTCTATACGCCAGTATTGGTGGTTCATTAAAAAACCTCGCCATTTTATCAGACTTATATAATACTGGTAGATGTTTCTTTATTATTTTATGTATGTCTGGTAACCGTTTCGAGTAAGTTAATACCAGTGGCACTCTCTCTGTCTCTTTCTTTGTTGTTTTCTTCAATAAATCTACTCTATCTAACTTGTCCACCTTCCCCAACTGTTCCTCTATCTTCCTACCACTATATCCCCTTCTTCTCAGTTGTGTTTTAAGTTCTTCCCTGTGTTTATCATAGTCCTTTTTCCTTTCACAAATTCGTTTGATTCTTAAACCCAGTCCATATGCAATTCCATTCTTTGTATTCGGCGGGTGACACGAACTGCTATGTAAATACATTTGTTTGTCTGATGTTTTTTTGTATAAATTAGAGTATTGTCCAAATCCACAGGGCCTAGAGCTTAGATATTTGGTGTGTAGCATGGTCTAGTTGACCTCTGCTTAGTTTGTTCAAATTATTGCCCAAGTGTCAAAATTGGCCCTGCCCCAGGGGTCACTTGAATTTACATAGGTTTATTATAGGGAAAATTAAAAAAATCTTCTTGTCAGAAACTACAATGCCTAGAGCGTAGAAATTTAGTGTGTAGCATTGTGGACCTCTACCAAGTTTGTTCAAATTATTGTTCTTGGGTCAAAATTGGCTCCACCCCAGTGGCCACTTGATATATATAGACCAATATAGGGAAAATTTAAAAATCTAGAATAAAAAAATAATAGAGCTTAGATATTAGGTGTGTAGCATTGTCTTGTTGACCTCTACAAAGTTTGTTCAAATTATTTCCCTAGGCTCAAAATTGGCCCCGGCCCGGGGGTCATTTGATATATATAGGCTCATATAGGTAACTTTAAAAAATCTTCCTGTCCGAAACCTCATGGCCTGGAGCTTAGATATTTGGTATGTAGCAGTGTCTAGTGGACCTCTAACAAGATTGTTCAAACTCTGGCCCTGGTGTAAAAATTGGCCCTGGCTGGGGGTTTACTCTTTTTTATGTATGCTTACAAAGACAAATTACAAAATCACTGGGGGCCAACGAAGTATCACGAGAGGCGGTTTGCATCGAAAACATGTGTATGTTATGCAACGACAAGTGACCCATGTTATGTACACATAACGTCGTTGAAAAGCTAAGGTGGGTATATATATATAGACGTTGTATATTCCTGGAATATCATATACCAAGTACGAAACATGGTTAGTAGAAATGTTTGATACTATTAAACAGTTGTATGCAGTTAACTTAGTATCATTTACGTATGAATTAAGCTCCAAAGTTATGGATGTTCGTAGACAGTCATGTTTCGGTAGATGTTTCATTAAAATATTTTCCATGAGCATTATTTCTTATACATATTGGGTATGGTATACTTATTCAATCATTTTGTCTTCATTAGAATTGTTCTGTAGGGGAAATAAGCACATTTGAACGGTTTTTTTGGATACTTCGACTGTGTTAGTTTCTCACAGAGTGTGTGTACAGTGCTAAACGAAGGTCACTCTTCATGTGTACGTTGCTCATTGAATTCAGGATGTAGTATGTAGTACCGGGCGCCATTTGCCAGCATTTTAAAAGCGACATGGCACTGTGCAAACTCCAGCATAATTATAAAGCGTTACGTTCATAAGGGAAGTTAATGATAGAGGTACAATTTAATATCGCCATATAACTTAAAATGAAGGCCTATGACAACGAACACTTGAACTGGAAAAAATAATCTCGACAAATACTGTAGCAAGTGACAGACAAACAAGGTATTTTCTAAACGTGAACACACAACTAAGTCTACCCATTGCCAATTGTTTCTGAAACAAGTGGAATCGGGAAGTAGAGAAGTTTCTCAACCAGATGGTACTTAATTGACGGAACAATTTGACACAACTATAATGTGCTCAGACGCAGATAATTTTGAATAGGTAGATGTCGTTACCGATGAAACAATAACAGAGACCGTAGTACAATTACAAAAGCTTCTTCCGTCCACCACATCTACTCTGAATGACCGTATACGTCTTCAAGACTTGGTCACCTTTTTTCAAATGGTGGATATTGGCGAATTCGGTGCAAATCACGCTTGGGTTGACGAGCACTGTACAACATTGTTATAGAGGCTAGTTTGAATACTAATGAATAGGGTAATGGTGTTAACGAAGCGGAGAAATGTAATCAAACATTTTAGATAACAGCAGATTTCAAAATTGTTCAAACTCGTAAATTATATAAGTATTAGCCTAAACCATAATGTAATTATTAAATGATAAGGCCATCTGACAAGTTCAACTGTTCTCTCCAGACCATCATACAAACATAGATAACTCTCAACTGCAAAATATTAATTAATATACACAATAGACTTCAGAGTATACTGAAAACGGGATGATGCTGTTTGCATTTTTGTGGCAAATGCCCTGGTGGGATCATTGAGGAAATATTTTATCCCGTTTCAAAACGTAGATGGGACATTAACACCATGAGCTGTTTTACAATTGTTTTAGTTACAATAGCAAATACTTGGTGCGCTATATTATTTTCTTTTTTACTAATATTACCGTTTTTTAATATAAAAACACGTTTCATCTTATAAATGACAGGTGCGCGAAGACGAAGTGTGCTACTATTGAATACTGCTTCAACGAAATGGACATTATATTTCTTTTATTTTCCTCGTCTTCCTCTTGCATGTATATGTAAAATGTATTCACTTAATTTTGAAATATTCTTGAATCAGCATTGTCACATTTCTTTAATTTTGTTTGATAATGGATTCGTTTGATAAATCGTTTGCACTATTCTAACGTATATCATCTATTCCTGGCTATGAACAATCTATGAACAAAGGCGTGAAATGTATGAGACAGATATTTGACGATATATCTCTGAGTGATAATGTTCATGAGTAAGGATAAGTAACTAATACGATTCCGTGTATTCACAAATAATGAGAAATTAACCAGTTTTTCGTTGAATAGTTATACATTAATAATTAATACTCAGATAGCATGTGTTTGTGTTATTTTTTACGCTAACGTTGCATATAGTCATTGGATAAATACACAACATTAGTCGAAGTTATGTTGTTCTAGAATTCATTGCAAACTGAACACAAACCATTCATCCTTCAAATATTGCGACTACTTCTACGATTGAAACATTCTCGTCATCTGATACGTCAGAAGTCACAAAAAGTTCTATTGACTAAGCACTTTTTAAATGATCATGGAATCAACAAATGCAAACATTCAAACCAGAACGGTTGAATAATATATCTAAAATTGTTTTACGTTACCTTATCATAGGCTATTGTTGATAACATTCAATCGTATCTTATGTCAAGCTTACTACCATAAAGCACAGTTATAATGATCACGGGTGAATCGACGAATTTCTTATTCCTCAAATAAGCCATTCTTTATATATTGTGACAAGTCACTAAAATATCAAGTATTCTAATATTACAAAATATAGAGTCTCGGGTCGTATGGGAGATAATGTAGAGTTATGCCATCCGGAGTTAAGACAAAGTACATTCGTTTTATTCAAACATTAAACAAAATAGTTCTCTCTATATATGAACTCACCATGTCCATAATTACCGTCGCAGATAATATTCATATCGCATGAATTATTAAATCACATTATATACATGAAGAGTTTACATGAATGCCTTACTCCGATTAGATAATTTACATCTAAGATTAAACAGTAAGCTATCAACATTGTATGATTTTAACTGATTACTCCAGTAAGATATATCAACAAATCTGTGGAAATATATACGAATAGTTTAAAATATAGCACTATCGCAATCACATTATAAGTCACTCAAGAAAGTGGTGGGACGGAAGTTCTTACTCAGGGAGCAAGTTAACACGGACAACCCTCTGAAGAGCGTAAGTTCAATAATATTTATATCTACTACATTCTGAAAATATTCTACGTATATCCGTAAAAGTATAATGCGTTGAAATAGTTTGTTGTAATTGAAAAGCTTAATGCCCAGCGGTAATCCTGAAGAAAACTAACTAAATCTAATGATAATAAATTATAAGAGACAGTGTATTTTTACATCACATGAAGAAAAATGAATTCTGCAGATTATAGTTTTCAATCGCATAATAGGTTTGATAACTTGAGCGATATAGACATACGACCCTTGTATGTATAGATAAAGTTTAAAATGCTTTTGGAAAGAAAATGAATGGTTAAACTGCTCATATGATATGTTTAAAGTGATCACATGTAAGGGTTAAACAATTCATATGTTATGGTTAAAGTACTCATATGTCATGGTTAAATTATTCATATGTTATGGTTAACATGCTCATATGTTATGGTCAAACTGCTCATATGTTATGGTTAAAGTGTTTATATATTATAGTTAATGTGCTCATATGATATGGTTAAACTATTCATATGGTATGGTTAAACTGTTCATATATTATAGTTAATGTGTTCATATGTTACGTTTAGAATCCTCATAAGTTATGGCTAAATTGCTCACATGTTATGGTTAAACTACTTATATGTTATGGTTAAAGTGTTCAAATGTTATGGTTAAATTATTCATATGTTATTGTTTAAGTGCTCATATGTTATGGTTAAAGTGCTCAATTCATTGAATGCTGAATTGCATGAATAATTTTCTAATTTCATGTTTAATATTTATCTAAATGTATGATGACGCACTTCTTATGTGGTCCTATCAGTTTATGTGAAGTTTGATAAGATTCGATAATTCTTTATATTATGTACATTTGTATGTTGCAGGCCTGTTATGGACATATCTAACAGTTTCCATTTTCTTGCACATAGACATATAGGCAGAATGAAATGACCTATAATAAACCAAAAATCAAATTCAAGTGCAGATTACTCAAAAAAGAGCGCTGCGACCTCAATTGTTTCGCTTAGAATGTTTCTATTATCATATGCTATGATCATGCAAAGTTTTTTTTAAAAATATGTCTACACGTTTTCATTCTGCCGATATGTGCAAATAACTGGAAACTGTCAGATATGTCCTAAAATGGTGTAGACACAATAAAACATCAAAGACAAAAATCATGTTTAAACCTGGTTTTATTCACCTTAGTATATATATCATATATTATATTGAAATAGCAATGTAATAATTAACACCCATTATCATCAGACAAATCCAAATAGGTTATCATTAATTCGCAAGTTATTATCACCTATGTATGACTTAAAATCAAGTTCGTACACAAAGTACAAGGTCGATGTATATACAACTCACTTAGATACTATAAATAATTCATGTTGAAGTACAGCGACAATTCTACACATTATTTTTGTCTAATATAATCAAAGAAACGTTTCAGTTATATTAGCATAAACATCACTATTAAAATGTGATAAGCGTGTTCGAAATTCTTACAGCAGTAGTATATTAGAATAAATATTAACTTAGTTACACACATATGAATATATATTTGAGCTTTTTTGTCTGGTGAGCTTAATGTGAGTTGTCTACCAGTTCAGATCTAAAACTCAAGAAGTCATAGTTGCATCCCTTGATTACGTTCTAATAATAACAAAATAGTACCGATTAAACAGTAGAAAGACTGAGTATCTTCTCCCCCTGTTGTGGCCGTTATCCATGGGTTTGATAATAATCAATGGCGGTTTTTTCAAATAATTGCTTACATTTAAATGATAACCTTTATTCGGAGGTGGCCTCTTAAACAGATTTGGACTTTATATAAAAGATACATATTTTGTTTAACGCCTTTTTCCAAGATATTTCAATTATTAGTAAATGCGGCGGCCAGTTTTTCCAGGACTGAATTCTTACAAATACTAACAAACACTTCTACAAGGATACGTCAACTTCTCCACAAATAGGTGAAAATCGACATTTAGGTCAAATTTTCAAAGAAGGGTATTGCATGTCGACAGAAGACTAAATAAATCCGTGATTAAATACATTGGAGAACTTTTTAGAACAGGTTTCGTACATGACTCATCTACTACTGCTGACAAACAGTTCTGAACCAAATGGAGGCTAACGTAGCATGATCTTTTTCTGTTATATGAGACGGTTTCACAATATTCATTAATTATTATTCAGTTAATGCCATATAAAGTCTCCATTAATTCTAGCTGTTGAATACCTGTGTAAAAATGAATCCAGCAAAAATGTATACTTTTTTAAATCGATAAATTACAAGGAATACTTAGACACATTCCTAAGTAAATATAGATTATTGTACATAGGGTTTAATAAATTACGCAAATGCTGAAATCATATTAATTTTTCATTTAATCAAAACTACAAAGGAACAATATGTACGAGTATCAGTATAAAGATTGCGATAAAGGGCATCAGAAACATTTTATACATTTGTGTTAATAATGCTTAATCTAGAATGTAACAATTCATTGAATGAATAACATTAAAATTAGAAGCCTGTTATAACTAATGGCTGATAACGCACTACAGTGTCTCGATCAAATTCATTTTATCATCAGATAAGACAGTATTCTAGTAATCTGTTTAATTCAATCTTTGGTCCATCTTCATTGACGGAATATATATGTCAATGTCTGGTATATGTATGTATGTTAGCGGCAAATACAAACACCAAAGAAAGAAACCTTGGTACGATCAACATTCAAATAGACTTAATTGCAATAAAGAACATTAGGATATTAATCAAAGTCAACTCCACCACTCCACCATCAGAATGCCAAACAATCAAAAAACGGAGGAAATTAAATAATGTAATAGTTCATGCATAATAATTCATGGAATTCAAACATTTATAGTATGCTTAACTAGCCTATTATTTCGAAAGGAATCAACCATTACTACTTGACCTGGTCCCAAATAATGCAATTATCCAAAATATCATATATAAAGTCATGACAATGGATTCTGCAAAGTGGCGATTGAGGCTCTAGATCGTTCGACATACTTCACTGTATTCTCTAATTTGTCTTTTGAATCTTGTAAAAATTGATGTCATTGAAGTAGGGTATCTGAAGAATGGTACTGCGTCTTGTGCAACAGTCTGATCTATTTAATAAACATACATACAAATAGAAAGTGTCATAAACAAATTCGTGTGTAACCCAAACAGACATGAGTACAGGAAATTTCTTTGATTTGTAGTTTCTTTTTTTTGCACATTAGGAAAACATATCATAAATTACGTCTACAACAAATTCTTGCTTATTATATAAAATGTTTTGTTGTTTATTTTAATCGAAAGCGCATAAAAGTGGGGGCTGTATTTGCCAAATACCGACGCGGCAAAAATAAACCGGCGGAGATTTTAATCTGATTTTATTCATCTTAGCATTTCTATACATGTAGTATGTATATCGTTCTTATTGAAATAGCCATGTACTTCTTGACACACATTCTCACATTCTCACCAGATAAATTAATACGGGGCATCATTAATCAGCAAGCTATTATCAATTATAAATGTTTCAAGATCATCACAAAGTACATAGTCGATGTTTGTATAAAATACTTAGGATAATTTGAATAATTCACAAATATACTTTTTATTATTGTCAAATATAATCAAAGAAAGCTCCTGAGTTGTATCAGCACAATGATTACCATTTCGCGGCATGTTAAGCGTGCTTATATTCTTCATGTAACAATATATTTTATTTAATATTGACTTAGTCGCACACATATGAATATACACTGGGGTCCCATTTATTTTTGTTGAGCTCAACTTTCGTGGTTTTTACTAATTAAAATGGCTGTTTCCATGGGATGTAAATTCGTGGATTTTGAGCTTTAATCTAAGCTGGTGTACACTCTAATGTAAAATTTAGGTGAACTATTTGGGACCGTTGCTATACATAGAACAATGTAATACCTATGGAATGCCTTGGGCAATTATTTCTAGCAAGGTTCGTAGAACATTTTCTGTTCACATGAGCACTTGAGTTTTGAAATGGGTCTTTGCCGGTCATCAGTCCACGCCCATCGTCGTGCGCCATGCGTCGGGCGTCGTCAACATTTGCCTTGTGAGCACGATAGAGGCCACAGTTAGTCTTTACAAAACTGGATGACACCGTTTGTTGTGATACCATTTTGGACAAGTTCGAACACGGGATATTTGGGGTGAAAAGGGTCAGAAGGTCACTATTTAATTGGATCTTCATCAATGTATGTTCAAATGATACCTTTGACAAATTCAAACTTGTGTTACCTTGGTCGAAATGTAGATCACCAGGTCAAATGACACAGACACTTCAGTGGTCTCAGTCTTGACTAGATATTCACCAAACCCTTTTGATGTTTGTCTTAGAGATGCTTAAACGGGTTTGACATGGGTTATCAGGAATAAAATCCGGCTCCCGGGTCAAACTCAGAAACACCTTGTAAACATTCACTTGATTAAGATTGTAACTTCACCAATTCATGTTTGTCTCAATGTTATGTTTGGCAAGTCCGAACATGGGTCTTCTGGGGTCAATAACTAGGTCACTGCGTCAAGCCACATGAAAACTTTCATATGAGCGATTTAGGGCCATTGTAGCCCTCTTGTTTTAAACTGTACGGTAATGATGTTTACCCTACAATGTCGTTTACATGAATAACATCGAAATTACATGCATGTTATAACAATTGGCTGACAACGCTCTACAGTTTTCTGATTTAAAATTCTTAATATCTTGCATTCACCAGATGTGATATTACTTTTTTATCATCGGTTTTACGTTAGTCTTCGGTTCATCTTCATATAAAATTTAGGATCTGTACCTGAATTAGGATTGGTCGTGAAACTTAACTCTGACTTAAGCTTAAATATTATATTACCTTATTATTGTTGACATTCGAACATATACTCGTTTTAACTGTCTTCAATAAACAAATTGTAAATGAAATGTTAGCAGATGCTATTTGTTTGGTCACACTTTGTAATAAATTTATCCTGAAAATGAAAGTCATGCTGAAAACATGTACATTTAAACATAAATATCAATTTAACTCACTTTGACTTAAACTAGTTGTATTGAGATCCAGCCATTATCAAAATGAAGCGTATATTAGGCGTATGATCTAGGTACGAAAACGATTAGTCAATGTAATGAGGTGATTTTAATATTCTAATATTGAAGTGGACAGTAATCGTCCTTGAACTGTATATTCAATCTGAATGACTTTGTTAATTTTCGTATAAAGAATTAATATTATTTACTTTATCACCCGTTTCATTAAAAATCATTAAGATTAAATCAATGTCAAATAATTTATTTCAATTCGATATCTTTTTATAATAACTGTCCTGCTGCTAATGAGTTTCTAAACAAGCATAAGAAATAAAATTACATCTGTATTCCTTAAATGACGGAATTAGCGAACATTGATATACAATTTCGTTTCCTGATTTTTCACAATTTCTACTGTGTAATATATGGTTTAATGCATTCGCTTTTGATAAATATTTATATTTTTAGTAATTTAGTGTAATTCCATTTTCAATAGAATTGGTGTCCCAAACATTTCACCAAATCAGTGTAGCTCCATTTTCACAATAATCAGTGTAAATCCTTTTCACTATAAGCAGTGGAATTTCAATTCCACCAAATCTGTGTAACATCATTTTCACTAGAATCAATGCTACTCCAATTTAATTAAATCAGTGTACCATCATTATCACTATAATCTTGCATAATCATTTTCACTATAATTAGGGCAACTCCCATTTAAACAAATCAGTGTAGCATCATTTTCACTAAAGTCTGTGTAGTTCCAACTTCACCAAATCAATATAACATCATTTTACACAAATCATCATTCCATTTTGCCCTTACCTTCTCCGAGATCAGAGTCATCTCAGTTTTTGTGAAATCAGTGCACATTTCATGTTGTTTCATGTCGTCTTAAACTTGAAGAAAGATAGATAGGTTCCTCACAATCACATGATATTTGGATTCTAACTAACAGAATTGACTGGGTAGTAAATAAGCAGTTGGAGACTATAATTCTGTGTTTTATCCAAATATGTTATGCTTTCAGTATGTGATATTTTGCAATTCTATTTGATATTTATTCCAAAAGTATTATTTAGCAAACGGGTCGTTCAGAAATAAAAACGCTATACAAATGTATATTGCTACCGATACAATCAACAAAACAAAATAAAAGTTATCGTTTATTTTAACCATTTACAAACACAAGAAGCATTTTTTAAATAACGATTTGAATAGTTTGACCTCATTTTACTTGCTCAATATTAATCTTTATTGTCTAATCAAATGAGCCTACAGATCAATCTGCGTTGTTACTGGATGTTGAGGGCTATAATACACATCGTTAGGCATTCTCACTTTTATTCTGATACAGAAACGTATTCAATAAATTCATATACTACGCATAAACCAAACAGCCAGTGCAGATAATATTTATATCGTATAAACTATCTGTGAACCTTGAGCTTATAAATACATAAAGTATGTGCTCAGGTTAGATGATTAACATCTAAGATTAAACAGCGACCTATCAATGTTGTGCTATCATAAACGTATAATTGGCAACGATTATATGGTCTACAAATCTGTACAATATCGGGCACGTGTTTTTGAAGAATTACGCATCAAGCTGTCAAAAAAAATTGTATTATTCAACTAAGTGGTGAGACCGCACCTAGTACATAATAAGTTCAAATTAACTGCAAGGTAGCTTTGAACGGCAAATATCATTTCTTTCAATATAACTCTCTATAGTTATGAAGTCATCCAGTATTTGTGTTATATTTTGAAGTGGTTGTTTTATTATCGTCAGTAATGCTGAATCAATTTTGCATGCGAATAGTTATTTATTCTTGTTTGTTGTGTATTAATATGTTTAATACTCTAATTACCATGTATCTTTGCTACTTGAGGCTGCTGCGCACCATCTTTTTTATCAGTAGACTATTATCATGGTATGTCGTGTCGTTTATTGTCCCATCATGTGATATTATGTTATGTACCGAAATAATTCAGTATTCACCTTATCATTTATATACATGTAT
The DNA here is from genome assembly GCA_964023205.1 of Lutraria lutraria. Lineage (NCBI taxonomy): Eukaryota > Metazoa > Mollusca > Bivalvia > Venerida > Mactridae > Lutraria > Lutraria lutraria. The sequence goes on from OZ026849.1 coordinate 12,589,676, forward strand.
TGTGTGTATCATTCTTACTGAAATTACCATGAACTAGGTAATAATCAAATACATTAATATGGGGTATTATTAATCAGTAAGTCATTATCAACTATACATTGTTCAAAATCTTGTTCAATTTCGCATCGCATTAATATGTTTATATCAAGGCATTTTACAGGGAATTAACTCCTATATGATGAAAGAAAAGCAATTTAATAGTATGTATGTATATTCTGAGTGAATTGTTCTCGTTTTATCAGGGATTTTCTATGACTGACCATTCTCTAAATCTGTGACATTTCAATCAATGGATTCATGCACGTTAGAAGAGATCTTGTAGAACTGAAAACAAAAGTACGAGTATCTACTTTATGCTACACTTTTCTGTCAATTATGTTTTTTATCATATTTAAAAAAAAATAATATAATTATGTCTACGTTTTACATAATTTTACATCGCTTCGAAATCTAACAACATATTATTTCATAAACCAATTGTTTTAACCACGTTAATGCATTCGTTTTATCAGTTGTACTGTGACCTATCTATACTCAGTGATTGTACATAAGTATCTGTACATTATATAACAAAACTACATTAGGCAAGTATTGTTCTTTAGTAGATAGTCAAACTTGTAAAATCATACGGAAGTAAGAAATCAATTAGGCTGATATGTAAACCAATAATCAGATTTTGTCCGATCTAGTCGATTTAGATTTGAAGTTTTAATGAAGTTTGTTTATATGAGTGCCATGCGGTGTACTTTCGCGAATCCGTCGATTAATCCTATTGACATAACTCAGAGCATTTTCTTGATAATGTGTAATCATTATGTAAACTGCAAGTAAATAATACAGATATGCGTACATTTATTCATAACGGATACAAATACTTTAACATTTTTTTTTACTCATTCGACTTAATGACAATCATGAATTTTATATACTGACTGTATAATGTGTTATTTTGTAGAACCATGGCAGAGTCAGGTGTTACACATTTAGAAGTAGATGTTACACATTTTGTAGAGCACGGACATATTTGTGAACTGTGTGAAAATATGGCATCAGTGGGATACTGTTCTGGGTGTAAATGCTGCATATGTCAATTATGTTTTAATAACCATATTAAAATAAAGAGAAATCTTCACCATGTGCTGCAAATAGCAACTGAAAGCAAGGAAGATGGCCGTACTATTCATTGTAATACATGTACAGAACATACCCAACATGAAGCACGACTGTACTGTACAGAGCACAAATGTTTTGGATGTCCAGAATGCATGGCATTCCATCATAATTCTTGTAAAACCAAATACATAACAGAAGCATCCAAGGAATTCCAAGATAGTGGAGAGCTCGCTCGTTTTCTTCAAGATATTCGAGACTTAGAGAATGTTCATAAACACTGTGTTGAATCGATTTCCTCTCAGTCAGAACTGTCTGATAACATAGATAAAACAACCACTCATTCTGTGCAACAATTCGTGAATGATGTAGTTTCGTATGTAACTGATGAGAAGAAACTCATAATCAAGAATGCTGGTTCAAAGAAATCCATTAATAATGATAAAATAGAGAAGTTATCTAATGATCTCAACATGATTGGGTCCGACATATCGTCGATATGTGATAATGTCAAAGAGAATAGCATGATTCATGAGATTTTCATCCTGGCCGTGCAAGCAAAGCCAAAATTATCCCAGATTCGAGACACATTAACAGCCATTGATTGTCAAGAGGTCATTGACAAATACACATTCTATCCAAGCAAATTGCTCCAGCGTCAGCTATCGGAGAAACGTCCTCTTGGCAAGCTTTCGGACAACGCCCAATCCGAACAAGGTATTGTCTGTGTAAATTTTGTTTTAATAATCATATTAACTTATTACATTATCATGACTTAAAACTACAATTATTTTAAAATATATGTTAAGAAGATATATGTGGTGCGCACGGTAGCTATAATGATACGGTAATAATGATATATTAACGGAATGGGTGAAACGACACAGAAAATGCATGACATGAGGGAGTGCGCGAGTACTTCTAGAAAATGTGACTATGTGTGAGTATGACATCGTGAGGTCGACTATAAGTACTTTCACGTGCTTCGTAATGTGCGTGTGATATATGATGCGTACATTAATTTCTTTAAATATGTCGCTCTAATAGTTGGCATGCACTCAGTCAATATGTTGTACAAACAAGTTTGGCATATAATGTTCATGATTATTCTCATTAGTAACGCTGATCACGAACTTATACGAATGATCCTCGTAATGTATGTAGAGATTTGTATTAATATAGATGGATTATAATGAATCTGTTTTTGTGTTATTGAAATCTCGCTAAGTGATGTGCGCTTAATCTGTAACAAGTGCTATTTCAGATGACGTGGATGATTATGAATGTAAATACAAAGCAGGGTGTGCGGTAAACCAACAACTTCAGCAACAATTGTCATCTCAAGAAAGAATAATGTTTGCTCAAAAACAGGACAACCAAAGACTTCAACAAAAACTATCTACTCAAGAAAAGTTAAATAAAAGACTTCAGCAACAATTATCATCACAAGAAATTGACATTACAAGATGTCATCAACAACTGTCTACTAAAGAACAGGACAATGCAAGACTACAACAACAACTGTCCATTCAAGAACAGGACAATGCAAAATTTCAACAACAACTGTCTACACAAGAACAGGACAATACAAAACTACAACAACAACTGTCCACTCAAGAACAGGACAATACACAACTTCAACAACAACTGTCTACACAAGAACAGGACAATACAAAACTTCAACAACAACTGTCTACACAAGAACAGGACAATACAAAACTTCAACAACAACTGTCTACACAAGAACAGGACAATACAAAACTTCAACAACAACTGTCTACTCAAGAACAGGACAACCAGGTTTAGAGTTTAACATATAAAACTGATCTCATGTAGTTCATGATAGGTCATAAATATTTTGAATAATATATTATACAAGCATCGATGTCAAAACGAGGTGAACGAGATCACATGAAACGAGAATACAAAGATGACAGTATACTTTTTCAAAAGCATGAGCAACAACTGTATATAAAAAAGAACAGGAAAATTATGGTCAACACTTTCAATTTCAGTCAGCAAGTTTATTAATTCTACTCCGACTTAAATGAATACCTTTAACGTATCTGGCTTAGATAAAATCGCTAAAATAACGTAAAATGATATTATACGTTATTTACAAAGATTAAATATCATTCTTCAATACGAAGCAACAATAAATTCTAAACCAATGCTCAAAATTGGTGATTTATTGCGATAAATACTGCTACTCTTTATCGACGTTTCCTTATCAGCGTTAAACATTTCTAACGTAATGTGCATTGCATTGGTACGATATGATACTATTATTTCATTTATGACAAAACTTGGTTATAAAATCTCTTACTAGATATCAACCTGGGCGAGGTTTCAATTTTTTAACCGTAAACCTAAGCGATTTGAATGGCTATCAAAATTGAAAGGGGTGCGTCAAAATCGCTGATTTCATGAGACGATAATGATTCGACACTATAATTGTTAATTGCTCTGCTTAAAAAACACAGCAGGTGTCATTTTCGAATTAAATTTGCCGTCTTAATTGACGGCGGATTTCAAAGCGGTTGTCGGTATTTTGTAGCGGAAATGTTAATCTAGTGAATCGTGCCTCAGAATGTTGATACTTGTTTTCATTTTTTTTATCTATGGAGTATTACGTAATAAACAGCGGGGTTCTGGGTACGGAATTTCAAGTATCTAACGAACAAAGGACTTTATCCAAAAAAACTGAGGCACGGTTTCCTACATTACACATTTATTGTCATTTTAAGACTACTTGTTGTAATATATTCCTATATACAGAGTAGTTATCGTTGTTCAAACATTTGTACATTACGTGCGATATTGGTTTATAGAAGACTAATCAAATGTAATATTTGTTTAAAATACTTGCAATGCACTTTATACAGTGGGTTCATTTTAATATATAATTATGGTTTAGTTTTTAAATCTATAAATTGGTGAAACTTGATTTGACCTGACATCCAAGCCTGATACCTTAAGCTTGCCTAATTTGTGAGATTAGACCTTTGTTACAAAAGGTTATACGATTACCGTACGGCTTATTATCATTTATTAATGTCTTTATTTATATTACAGAGGAAGACATTGCAAATACTAAAACTCGAACGAGATATTAATGAACGGATAAAGAAATATGGCGTAAGATCTATATTCTGTACTTTCACGTGTATCTCAACGAATGGGGTAATTTGCGAAGCATTATCAAACTAATTGTACGTTACTGCATTATATTTCTAATTCTGTAAATACGAAAAGTCATAAAACAGATTGTATCAATCTGATAAAGCTATGATATTCTTGAACTCTAGATACGATAAACTGCATATTGTAGGGACCAATTGTATTATCTGTATTCTCGAATTGTGATCGTTACCATATGATGCATTGGTAAATTGAACGACATTATTTTTTTTTCTTCTTCAACTGATGACTGGCTGTATATACTACAAGGGTTGTTATTGAAGTACATAGACTATTGTTATCACATATTTACTTTCAGATTTATTTCAATTAAGATATTAAACATTCTGTAATGACAACTTGTTTTAAATATGATCCAATGTTTTAAGTTATAATGATTAATGCGTTCTAAATTCTTCTCCATAGCAACACATGTAACTGCACTCGGGGTACGCCGTTTCTTCAAATTTCCGCGCAAAATCATATACGATTGTGATAACATCATGACATTATTTCCGTAAAATATTATCATAATACGTTAAGGAATATTATCAGTGGAAGGAAAATAGTAATCAGATCCGCGGGGTGGGGGGTTGAACGAGAAAATGACGTCGACCGGCGACGTCGAAACCAGAGTCATGATCAAATTGTGTGTAGGTTTAAGGAAATCACCTAGAGAAATTTCAAAGATGATAACATCCAGCAGTATGTAACAAACGTTTATATGGGCATTAGTATTCAAATAGCATGGGCGGTTTAGAAATGGACGTGATTGTATTGAGAATGGTGAAAGGTGTGTGTGCTTGCCATCCCTACGGCCAACATATCGTAATGATATAATCTATCTATCTATCATCGAAATGGGGATGTCTAGAAATGGAATAAGATATTGACAGCGGCTACTTACGTACGGAAAAAAACATTTGTACGTAAATGTTAACGTTGTTATTATGACGTCGAAATTCGCGTTCCCATGCCCCGGGTCAGGTCAGGTATTTCTGTTTTCATCTATACTTGTCTGTTCATTGTTTTATACACTTAATGTAACGAAATGTAATACGAACTGTTAGATCGGCAATTGAATATAGTTTTCAGTGATTTTTACTTTATTATTTTATTACGCCCTAGTATTGTTTGAATGTACACCCCTCGTATTGTTTGCATGTGCAAACTGTTGGATCATAGAATGTGTCAGACAATGTGCGTCACTGTATGTTTGTAATTTAGCATGGTATAAGAACAACAGCACCTCTTTGTGTTTAAGTTTATATCTGCATGTGGACATGTGTGTGATGCTGAACAGATGAATGAAAACAGAACAATTAAATGCCCTACGTGTGATATCATCTTTGGTGGTACGTACATGTATACTTCATGACATATTCATTGTTTTCCTGCATATAATATATATAAATGTAAATAAATGCGTATGTGTCGACCATCCATTATTTTTCATACTATGTACAATACATCCATAGGTGTTTCATAATGTTTTTTATGAATCTTCAACAGGTTTATTTCATTATGTGACGATGTTTAGCACAATCTAACTAACATCATAATTCTTAGGAAACAAAACGCATAATGAAGAAGTAAATATATAGTTATCAAGACGTATACATATCTATCTACGTGTGTAAATGTCTGCCACTTTTATATTATACATTTTTGAACATGTATTAAGTACTCATATTCGGAGTATTACATTCGGTATAATAATGTTCTAACAGATCAGCCTGACGGTACATTGAGAACAGAGAAAGAAGCATTACACACCGAGTTGAAATTTAAATTTGACAAAGGAACACAATCGGTAAATATTATTTCATTTGTTTGAAACACGAAATTTAAAAAACATATATTATATACACCATACTTTTTCTGTTTACGAAGCATCGGTTCTTAACTGGTGTCTTTCATCCTTCATTTTGGTTATTTTTCGTATCGCTCATTTATAAAATGCGGTATATTTATTAGTACAGTGGTAAGTAGTAAGTACAAAGTAATATAAATAAAATGTCTAATGACTGTAAAGTACTGAGTAACCAAATAATGTATTATTAGCATAATCATCTCCTTTATAAACTGCTTTATGATCTACAATATCATTTACGAACAATTCCATATTCAATATAGTCTAGTTGAAAATGTGTTTAGTTATTCATATAAGCAGGGTTGACAGTTTTACGGTTTATATGAACAACACATTGCATGGCGTTTTCATTACAATCACTGTAGTATAATCTAGAAAGCTCATGTTTAGGTAAAACAGACTTTGTTTTTCTTGTATTCAGAAATTGAATTTGAATCCTGGGAAACCTTATGCAGCATATGAACTAACGGGATATGTATATTTTGATGACAATTTACAACATATGCTTAAACTGGCATATGATCGAAAAATCATGTTTACAATCAATGAAATGGGAAAAGTTGTTTCGAATGGGATCGATATATTCACGTAAGTTTTGTTTTGTTTTGTAAATGGTTATAATAATCATAATTATATTTAAAGCTAAATGTGTTATTTATTGAATGGATATAATATGATATATCAGTCGAAATATCGCTTGCCAATAATGCATGTTTTTTCGTATTGAACAGTAACATCTAAATTATCGGTGAAATATTTTAAACTTTCAAAAGTGTATATGTCGGTGTGTAATAATCATCCATATTGATCGACCATTGTTCTTATTAGATATTAATACATATCCTACCCATTCTTAACTAGACCTAAAATCAGACATAGAAAATGTAGTAGACGGATTGTACATGTATATAGAAACTGAACATTTTTAGATATCAGGTTCTACACATTGTCACTTTCAAGCTAAATATATCGCAATTATTCTACATAAATGGACAGTTCTATGAATCGTTTAGATAAATGCTTTGATTAATTATAAATATTTCCATAATTAGATTCGAACGCGCTACATGTGCTTTACCATGTACCAGTAATGGATTACGGTTTTGATAGGAAACTAGTGACGTCAACACTACAATGATATAAACGGTGCCGCTGTGAACATGGGTTTTGACATGTTCATTTTACCATCCCCCGATACATTTTATGCGTCCCCTACATGTCGATGAAGACAAATGTATATATAGTTCGGTAAAACAATCATTTATATGATTACACATCATATGACAGGTTATTATTATATGCTAATTCTAGATGAATTCATTTGTGTATTCACATTATTTATAGTATGACTTTCAAATTGAACAAAATATTGTCAAAACATGAACATTACTTCAAATCACGTGAATATATATGTCTTACACAAAGACGTAGACTTGCCTCGGATTTTTAGGTGTGTAATGTTTTATTTTGAAACAATTTTGAATTATAAATACATACTGGAATTTGAAGAAAGTCTATGTTGAGTCTTGTTTTCAATAATATCGAGCTACACTTCAAATGTACGAGTATATGGCTCGATGTTTAATAATCATCCGTAAAAATAACAATACATTATTGATACATGCGTTCGATTATGATGTTGTGGACAGTGTGTACTCCTTTGAATTTTCTGGAAATTGTGACTTCTGGATCAGAATATTTTTTCTACAACCGTTGCCACGTAATACAAATTGTTTTTTACAATATATTGATATAATAAGTAATTAATAAGATTATTCTTCTTATATTTTCAGTCGCAAAGAACCGTCACAGTGAGTAATCTCTATATTATGTTATATTTGATTGTATTAATAATGTGTTGTTCAATTATGTACCTGAATATTAAAGATAATTCTATATGATAATGCCATTACATTGCTATCACGTATCATCGGATTTAAACCAACTGTTGTGAGTTTGTTGAAATACATGTTATTGTATGTCACGAGTGATTCTTCTCCGATTACTGTACATATGTCAATTTGGTAAAAGTAAGGCTTGTTAAACTCGCAATATCCATTTAAACAGACCTGTGTTGTACTGCCTATGTCTATAATCGTAGTGTCCTGAACGTTTGTTCATGGTTTACGGGGTTAATACAGTGACAAGTAACTACAAAGAGATACTCACGTAAAATGGATTTTACTGTGGTGTCACTGTGGTCTTTAGTTGTAGCGTGTTGTTTGGCTAATTATTCTACATCAATCCATCCTAGATAAATGTACACTAATACATATGTATGACGCCAAGTATGACAAATGTGTTCAATATTCGTATGTTGTTCTGTGTATATATTGTAGTTTTCTGCTATTAGAAGCATTGATAATGTATTGATAGTGCAGTGTCGTATCGGGTCTAACAATCAGATTGATTTTTAATAACTATTTTCAATTATTTAAAATTTATTATTCTTGTAAAAAAATAAGTATGTATTTATTTTACTTCTTATATTTTCTGTATAGGACAACCAAATTGAGTGATATCTTCAACATTATATTTGATTTCGATCTGAATAAACAACTAGTTGTACAACTGCATGTAAAATTAATTACAATACATATGTAAACTCTTAACCCATCCAAGCATTTTCGTAAACATCATGACAATGAAATACGCAATTAAACATTATTAATTTATATGGATTCATAACGGAGATGACGCTTGTGTGGTTATTAGGGATTATGTCGGTGTACCATTCATCAAGTTCGTCATGATATCAATGAACTTTAGCCCAGGTTCCCCCAAACGCAAGTATCATGAATAATTTGAGTAATCATATCAAGTCGATATACTGGAGTATGATTCATATAGTATAATACTACACTGTATAATAATTTAAGTATAATCATACTAAACGTATCTTATTTCCACCGTGTATGTATATTGTATATATGTGAACGTTTCATAATCAGACAATTCAGTACATGCTTTTCATAGATATTTATATTGATATAAATTTCTGATATTTGTCGCTTCAAAATTAATGTTGTTTTTTTATAAATTGGTTTGTTAGAATAATAAGACATTATCATAACAAAACAAATTATACATTTATAAGTATATGACTATAAGCAATTGCACAAAACCGACCAAAAAAACTACTAAACACACACAAGACATTTGTATTCTATTCCAAATCGACTTTATGTTTAACAGACTAAACAATTTTGTAAATAGGTTTAGTTACAGCGCGTAAAAATCATCACCCAAAAAGTAAGAATGCTTTTCACTATCCAGGCGTATTTATTATGCATGTATGTATCGTATCTTACTCTAGAACTATTTTACTAAGCGCTAATATAAATTCCAGGTTATTTGATTATAGCGGTACTATAATTAAAAACATATAATATTTTCGATATTTTACACCATTCGTGAATAATGTATTGAAGATATGAATATATATTAAAAAATATATCACTTGACACGACCCCCACATGCACAATATCCAAGAATTACTTTTTTGGAAAATGTATCCGAAATAAAAAGTATGAATGGATATATTTTCCAAGCTTTTCAAAATCGAGATACACTGATTAATCGAATTTATGTTGTAAACAATTTAACCAGAGACGTATAATACGTCTCTGATTTAACTCATGGCTAGCAAGTGTTTGTATTTAATATTTATTTGTGCAATTTGTTTTTCCTACCATATCACTTCAAAAAACTTGCAAACAAAAAATGATTGCGTTTATGTTACTTTGATATGTTGCTGTTACTTAATACACTATTATTGTTTAACGACTACATCTATAGAATAAACATATTTGAATACAATGATCTATATATTGCCCAGTTGCCTTCTATCACGTCTGTTGTAATTTATGTCGAGATAAGTTGTATTATGTTTCCCATAGGCCTCCGCCGTAATGAATTTGAAATTAAAGATATCTTGTGCTTCTATTTATGAGACTTGTATTCATTTAAAGACGTTTGCTATAGTTCGCTGCATTGTTTACATAGACATATAGCAAAATGAAAACTAAACAATGATTGTTTTTTAAACTTTGCATGATCGTAGCTTATGATAAAGAAACATTCTGAGCGAAAACACATTGGGGGTCACTGATCTCGTTTTTGAGTTATCTGTCCTTGAATTTGATTTTTGTTTTATTTTGCTTATTTGAGGTCATTTCAAGGGCAGATAATTCACCATAAAGGAAGGCAAGGACTTATCTATTTTCATTTCTATGTACCCGACTTCTTTTCATGTGATCTTGAAATATTTCATGAATTATTTAAGAGTGTTTTTTCTTTCTTTCTTTACCTTAACCAATGCCAATTTTCTGAAAGGAATGGCCTACTTTTGAATAATTTTTAGTCTCTTAACTTCAACCGAGTAAAGGCAATACAAATGTTTAATGGAATTGCTTTAAATTTTGTTTTTGACCAAGAATAAAATGGAAAACATTAACCAAAAGTAAAACTTTTATACTTGGGATTAATGTTTGAGTTATATGCCCTTGAAATGACCTAAAATAAGCAAAAATTCAAATTCAAGGGCAGACAACTCAAAAAAGAGACCATTGACCCCCAGTTTTTTTTTCGCTTATTATGAAATGATTCTGTTATCGTATGCTACGATCATACAAAGTTTTAAAAAATCATTGTTTCGTTTTCATTGTGCCTAATATGTCTATGTGAAAAATGTAGCAAACTATAGCAAACGTGTTTAATATAATAATATGATATACATTGTAGCATGATTTTTCTATTAATTATGACTGATCAACATGTTTTTTAAATTTAATTACAGGATCTATTCGTAAGTATTTTAATTTATCTTTCTATCTATAAGTTTCTTGTGTCTTAAGTAATATATGTTTGCAAACATGAAATATTTAAATTCATATTTTGTTTTCATGCATATGACAGTGGTTAAAATTAGTATGGTAAAATGAATATGATGATGCCAAAAACACGCGATGTAAAAGTGTCATTCAATGCCATATAACTTTCGTTATATCTTAAACTATATATAACTGAGCGCTCGGGCTATAGAACTCAGACTTTTGTAGGTGAATTAATTATAGCGGTATCATGATTATCTCTGTGAATGTGTGTAAGCGAACAATTTCTAAGAGGAAATAATTGTGAAATATTATCATTTACTATATATGGGTCTTGGCATATGTTTATAGAATTTACTATACATTGCAATTTATTATTGATATGATTTTTAACTGATCATTGTTTCTTTAATTTAATTACATGGTACTTGTGTAAGTATATTCATTTATCCTACAGAACTGATCGATGATTAACACGTTAAATATCTAAATATATATTGTGTTTGTTGTTAGACGGATTATGATGCAGTCTAACAAACACTAAATGATTCGTATGGTTTTATTGTCACTGAATCAAACACGTATTTGTGAATGTGAATAAGGCATGTAATGTATCATACCTTGCACTATATGTAACTTATCATTTACGTAATCAACCGTATAATTTGTAGACAAGTAAATCATACCGGTATCATAATTTCCATTGTTAAGGCATGTAAACAGATATTTATGCACGCTAATTAATAAGTAATTTACTTTGGATTATAAGTTTGTCCTATTTGATGCTATTCTAGAATTATATTACATGTATAATGACATACCATATTCATCAAGTTATATTATACGTCAAACTGAACAAACCTTGTCAGTGTATGTTGATGTTCAGAAATTATTGAAAGTATCTGAGACATAAACTTTTATGTCGTTTACCTCACTCTTACATGTAATAAATGTATTATATACTGTACTATGTATTTATTCGGGCGTTCGTTTATTAATGCACACATTTAGTTATCATTCGACATTATTAATACTAAAACTTCTGAAAGTTATATAGCATTACATGTAGAAGTTTTATTCCGACATTGTACATAACTAGAATAAACTACATTATAATGATATATTTGAACATTTAACAACATTAAAAGTTCCAAACACAATATGAAAGCGATAAAGCATAGCATTTATGTATTTTGTTCCAACAGTATACTAAGCTCGAATATAATACTTATTGTTACAATAGCAATACATTTAATATAAAAAAAACTATAACATATCTTCAAGTGCAACATTTAGTTCATGTGTCAGCATTGGTCATGTGTGTTTCATGATGAAAACACAACAAATTAATGTAAAAGTTTTTAGAACAGCGGGCGGATTCCCGTGTGTGTGTAAATATTCGTTAATGGAAATAACTTGCACTTGTAGAAGTTATATGCCGTTTAAATAGGATTTCAAATAGTTTATATTACGAATATCATTAAAAATGTGTCAAATGACTGCAGTAATGCTTACTATTATATAGTGAAACATTGTGGTTTTGAACACGGAAGAGTAAAGTTCTCGAACAACTCAGTCAGACAACTTTACACAGAAATTTATTAAGTTCAAATATAAAATTACATGCAATATAAGGCGTCCAATCAACTAACGGATCCGTAACAATACTTTGCGGTTCTTAAGTCACATGTTATCTGTATAATGATCTCTTAATTATATTTCTACACCTATCACATCAGCCGTATAGCAATCCAAACTGAATGCGTCATAACGATTGATCGCAACCACCTAACACTCATGTACATAATCATAACAACAAAAACGATACTGTTGACCTATAAATGACTAAAACTTACAAGTCTATGAGACAAATCTCTGTCGCTCGTTTATCACAACTTCTTCTTGCCACTGTGCTTTGTAAATAAGTACAGTGAACTTCATAACGTATTTTTTATTAGCCAAAGGAAATAGACAGTACTGCAAGATTTCAGTTCAACGTTATACTCATGACATTAGAAATGTATGACACTTTACAGAAATAACAACAAGCAAAAAGTGCAATCCCCAACAACTTTGTAAATAATGTACTTATATCATAATAATAAGATGTATACTTAGTAATAAACAACGAGATAAACCAATCTAATAACTTATAAAATGATTCAACCCAACTTGGTATTACTGCAATGGAGGAATCAAAATATATGTCAAATAGAAAAAAAACATCGCTTGTTTTAGCGTTCTCCCACAATGGCATATACCGTAAGTACATCTCACTAATATACAAGGGTTCATCTCGGAATAATTAAGATTCATTGATTCGGTGTTACATTTCAATGAATATGATTACATGGTAAAATATACCAATATTACTAGGTGCGGGAAATGTATCAATATCAAATATGTAATTGTTATATTTTCAACAATAAGAATATACAGTACATGATACATAGTTACATATTTTGGAGCATTTTAATAACATTAACGTCATGAAAAAAAACAAGTAGTCTAAGATGATATTCTACGTTTGGAGCATGTTTATGTTAATTTCTTATAACGCAAGTTACATTTAATATGTGCTTTCTTATGCATGGATGCATCAACCATAGGACAGTTAACATTAAACAGAATTAAAAGTTCCAAACACAATATGAAAGCCATTTAACATTGCATGTTAGTATTTTATTCCAACATTATACCAAGCTCGAATATAATACATACTATTATAATAACAATATATCTTTATATCAATAAAACTGTAACATATCTTCAAGTACAACATTTATCAAGTGTGCCATGGTATGGATGAGCTTTTCACCTAGTTTTACTACGCAAACTCATTTACATGAAATAGCATACGAAATTATCATAGGTATCTTAAATAATCATTCATAGTTGGTATCTTAGTGCCAATTCTTTCTACAATTTTATTATCAAATGTGTTGAACTGTTCATTAAGCAACCAAATGAGTTAATATGAATTATATACTTATCTGTTTTGTTTTACTAATCCTTGTAGGTCTTAGAATTTATTTGTATAATACACACTATATATTAGCATTTTATTGATGTATTGAAAACTTCTTTCATTTAATTTCAGGCTTTCAAGGTACGTATTTTTGTTCCTCATATTTCTTGTAAGTTTCATATATCTTAATTGGTCGATGATTTAGACACGTTCAATGAGACATGAAACTTTTTATTTCTTATCCATTTGACAAATCAGTGTGATAAACGGAATATGATATAGTCAAACAAACGCACAATGACACACAATGATGCATGTAATTTCGTTTGGATTAAACGCTTGCTTAGTTAACAACATTTTTACAAGAATCAATTCAGGCGGCCTCCAACATCTTCATAGTGTAAAATATCAATATTTTCAACACCTTATCTCACAAGTATCATTAATAACATTAAATATTATTAATAATTTTAAACAAATTATGATAGCCATAAAGGAGAACAAGTAGGTATCTTATTCCAACATTATACCGAGCTCGAAGATAATACATACCATCATAATCATAATATATTTTATATTATTAAAACTGTAACATATCTTCATGTACAATATTTAGTTCATGTGTCAGCATTGGCCGCGTGTTTTTCATGACAATAAAAATGACAAATACATGTATAAGTCTTCAGAACAGCGGATGGATTCCCGTGAGTGTATAAATATTCGTGTATGGAAAGTTGCACTTGTAGAAGTTGTATGTCGTGTAAATAGGATCTCAAATATCATTTACAATGTATCAAATGACTGTAGTAATGCTTTTTATGATATAGTAAAACATGTGGGGTTTTAACACAGAGGAGTAATGTTCTCGGACAACTCAGTCAGACATGTTTACATTGAAATGTATTAAGTTCAAATGTAAAATTGCGTACAATAATTATGAGGCGTTCAATCGGCTGACGTTTTAATATCGGACCCGTAACACTACATGGAGGTTCTTAAGCCACATGCTATCTGCATACTTGATCACTTATTTATATCAATAGACCTATCACATCAGGCATATAACAATCCAAACTAAATGTGTCATTACAATTAATCGCAACCAGTTAATACTCATGTAAATAAGCATGACCACAAAATGATACTGAGTTTGTGTGCTTAGTGTTTGACTTATATATGACTAAAACTTACAAGTCTTTGAGACAAATCTCTGACTGTCGCTTATTACACCACTTCTCCTTTTTTTTCTACTGTGCTTAGTATTGTAAACTTCATAACATACGAGGGGTTATTCAAAAATACGTGGACTTTAGTAACATCTTTTGAACGGCAATGTTCAGTGTGATGAAACATCAAATTAGTTATATTTATTTAATAAAAATAATTTAGAGGTTAAGAGTCAACTGCAGGGCCGTAGATTTGAGTCCATTGCAGACTTGCTGAACGCCACTTAACATATTTGTCTGGTCTTGGTGCAGCATAGTTCCCCAAGCTGTATAATTGGGAGATTATTTCTAGAAACAGTGACTCAACATGTGATGTTGAGGCTAGTAACGTTATGTTATTCTGACGTTGACGTCGGATTATTTCGGACTGCTCGACAGTCGCCGAGATGAAAATTCCAGTATTTTAATGTTGAATACAGCTATAAACATGGAAATTTTTGCGTTTATTTCTTTTATTTTTCTTCTTAAATTTGCATATAAATATCTTAAATAGACCTTACACAATAAAGAAAGTTCACGTAATTTTGGATAACCCCTCGTGTGTGTCATTATCTAAGGGAATGGACAGCACAGCGATATTTCAGTTTGAAGTTATACTCATGGCACTTGAAATGTATTACACTTCACTGTAAATTTTGCAATCAACACCGACTTTGTAAACAATGTATTAAAGTTTTATATCCAAGAAAACGATTAATAATAAACAATGAGTTAAACCAATCAAAGAACTCATATTAAAAATAAAACGGTAATTAGCACTGCGAACATACGCCATGATGTTTGTGAATCGATCAATCTTAAATATAAAAAAGTGTGTATTGACCATATTTTATCCACTATTATCTCATTATTTTCTTATTAAATATATTCTATAAAATACTGTTAATGTATCTTATTTAAACTTATATGAAACCCTTCACTAACGTTGGGTTAATCAGTACATACAGATATTTTCTTCATTTTAAATATTTACGAAGAAACAATATTTTCACAGACTAATTACAAATGTAATTGAATAAATCGTTTACATATATTTGTGCAAACTATATGGTTCTTTATATTCTCACATTATGTCTTGTGTTAGTTCATTCAATATAATAACATCATTCATTACTTCTCATATATGCATTTTGATTTCTTTTCAGCGATAAGTGGTACGTATATTTTTTAAATTTTATTTTACAGTTTTCCGCCTTCACATTCGTCATACAGAAATTACGTATCAGCTTGATAATATGCATTCGATAGTGTGACTCATTAATATGTAGTAGGAACATCTCAGTTAAATATCATCCTTACATAGTTTGTCAGTGACTATAAATGAGAAATTATCCGTAACAGCAGTTTTCGGCAAATACTTGAATGTTGCAAAATGTCATTTACATGCTGAAATGTTCATGTGCATCCATACAATCCGTCTTGATTATTTAATATACTGCCATCAATGTTTTTGATAAAATCGAGCAATTTTCTCTCCGGATGGATAGGTACGCATTCACTTTTAATTATATTTTAATCTTCAGAATTGAACCGTAATTATGTGCAGTTGATAATAGGTCCATAACAAACCAGTAGATAATATTTATAAATAGGATATGCTGTGTCTCAATAGTAACAGAAATATAAACCTTCAAAATATTGTCCAGGCATTGTTTGTTTGGTGATTAGGGTTGTGTCTCTCTCTGCATTCACTCGTCATTTATGGCTTTTCCTTGCCAGTGTTAACATATATTCATTGACCAACGAAAATCGCCACATATTTAAACGTTTCAAACTATGAATGTTTTTATGCATGTATTTATATTAAATCATTTACTGTATATTTAATTAAATCTTAGGAAATATTCATTCACCCAAAATTGATAATAAACTGCTCAAGAAGTTATTTATCTTAAACCTATACTAGTAATCTCAACAAATGACACGTATATATGGTTCTTATAAGAATTTACAAGTCAATATATTTTTGAATTACTTAAAATTCTAAGTTGCAACATAATTAGAACTGTTTAGATTCATCTGTTGCCGGAATTGTTACATACATGTAAGTAACTTATAGTGCTTAAATATTGATGTATTTAATTCATTTAATTAAGTGGTAAATACTTCTATATAACCATGAGTAGAGAACACATATTATTATTTTCAATCAAATTGAGTCTTCGTGCTTGCAGTCCCACTATTATCATCAAGTGATGTTTTCCCTTCTCTAAAACGCTTGTGTCATTTATAAATATGTAGGTTTACTTACTGGAGGTTATATTCTAGAATCTACACTACTTTTTATATCTGTCAGTGATTAGCTAAAGTTGATGAAATAACTACTATATGTTCTGCCTTATTAACGACGTCATTCCAAACATTATTGTACAATTCAAACCTACCCGACTTTATTGGAATTACACAATAATGTTAACATTCAGTATTACCTCACAGCAGACGTCATACATAATGTTCACATTAATTGGCGGAATTTTGAGGTTTGTATCGACAACTTAACACATGTAGTACGTTTTTACTCCATGACCGTAAAGTAGGGATTCCATGGAAGCAAATATAATTTTATATGACGCATACTGTGATGATTCGGAAACTGTGTTATGACATATTAAAGACATTAATTGGATATTTTCTTGGTTTATTATATGTATTGATAGTAAAATGTATTTCTGATAAACTCATATAAATTTCTTTTCAGGTTAAGTTGGTACGTATCTTCAATCATGTCTTATCCTGCATCTTTTAATAAAAAACACGCTATGGCATACACTAGTAGCATATCATGCAAGTATATAAGTTTAAGAATATTTATGATATGATGCGCTTCGTGTTGAATTAAAGACATCACTCAGCAAAGTGTGTTACGATGTTTGTCGATTCCTAGTCCCGAGACACTCTTAGGATGCCCTCGACCTGTGTGTATGGGTTTCCTCTTGTCAGTATACATATACGGTTACTGACAACCATTCATCACTTTGTATTTATCACTATAGGTTTCAAATTGTGAATGTATTCATTTTGTATTAAATGGAAGTAATATTTAGACACTAATCATGGCATAAAATTAATTTTACTTTTTATATCAAATCATTAGTAGGTATGATGGTTTTCTTTGACAAATGAGGTTTAAATCTAGCAAGACACAAACTTTTAAACGGATCTGTGTTCGGTTCTGGTATCTTTGTACAAATTGTACTGTGCGTATTTATGAATATTTACTTAATTGAGTTTCCATATTTGTTTGCAATACAGGACACGTTTACCAAAGTATATACTATAAATCATGGGATGCGTATATGAAGTTATTTTACGCTCGTATACTCATATACTCATGAGCGGTTAGTTCTTTCAGCTTTTAAAGACATAAACAAACACAAACTATCGTCATATAAACTGTACCAGAATTAATATATGCAGCATGAAAATATCAGTCCACATTTAGAGAGTCGAATTGAGGTTGTATTTTCTGTTATTGATTTGGCTTAAACGGGTTATGTATAGAAATTAATAACACAAAGTACTGTTTTGATTTATTTCAGGCGAGACAGGTAATACATTATTGGTATTGTATACTAGATCTTTCTTTTATTATTTTCGAATCTATACGTAGAGTTATTTTG
The DNA here is from genome assembly GCA_964023205.1 of Lutraria lutraria. Lineage (NCBI taxonomy): Eukaryota > Metazoa > Mollusca > Bivalvia > Venerida > Mactridae > Lutraria > Lutraria lutraria. The sequence goes on from OZ026849.1 coordinate 12,608,485, forward strand.
ATTGACACAGAAATTTATTTTAGCCAGACTGAGTACATTTCAGAGTCCACTGGGGATTCAAAACAAAAATCACCACTTTGACTGTTGAAATACTCCGTTTACATTAAACCTATCATTCAGGAATTATCAAACATTCTTTGTATCCAGATACAGAATTTATCGACTTTGCTATATGATAATGTATATAATTATATTAATATAAGTATTACATTAAACTTTTGTTGCACATTCATGACATCTTGTTACATGTGAAACTGTAGCCACGCCCATAGGTAATTAAACTTGATATTGGTCTCAGAGCTTGTCTTTTTAATATGTCTAAGGCAAATTTGATACGAAAATAATGATAACATTAAAACAATAGTCTGACAGCATTAATGATCTGAACAGGTATTCAAATATTAAGTTGCTCTATCTTTTCAACCATAATACTACGAGAATAGAATTAAGTTTTGAGTTCATATACTGTTCTAAAGTTTTATAACTTCGAGGACAGGTGTCATTTTATGACTTTGTAGTTAACGTTCATTGGAGATTTACTGCACATTTACCTGTATGGCCAATCTATGTCATGTTTGTCTAATTCGAATATGGCGGGAAATAGGTCACATGACTTCTTAGTATAAGTCAGTGGTCAGTTCACTCATAAGTTTCATTGAATTCAGATTGTCGTTGTTTAATTGCAGCAGTTTACAATTGGTGTGGTTTTGTGTTCATATGTTCGTATTTATATTAGCTGACGTGATAAAATAGTAAATCACGTGCGAATGGTGAATTGGGAGTAAATACCCCTTCCACATACTGTTGTATTTGATGTAGTTGAAACGTTTGAAACTGTTAATGATATATGTTTGTAAAATGTGAATCGAATCTACGTATACATTGATGAGTACATATGAAATGAACCCTCATTGAGTTGCCGTCGACATTATCCCGACTCAAACTATATTGTTACAAATCGATATTGATCAATGTATACACATAAATTCACATATTATGTGAACAAGTTAGCACCGTCTTTAACAGAATATATGAACAGGTCTGCATTGTGTCATTGTTGAATCAATTGAAAAATGTCTCCAATCAGTACAATAAAGATCCAATGTGCTAATGTATAGGTAATTACAGTTAATCGTGATTGTATTGAAGCCTTATTCAACAACATTTAATGTTAGATTTTATGTCTACAGATGGATAGAGTACAGACGGAGAGTAAAAGATCAACTACGAGCAAAGGGAATAAATGAGGCTGACGTTTCTTAAGTAAAAGCAAACAGTCTGGATGTGATCATTTTACATTGTATGCCTTAATTCCTCGATACTACGTGATTGATATTCAGATTGTTGTTATTTGATGAAATATTACAACAATCCTAATTATGTGTAAATTAACAAAACTATTGCATATACTGCATGTTTACATTTGGAAGGTGACATGGTTTTTACGCTAGCTGATCATATTGTAATGAACTATTGATACTATAAGTATTCTGATGTGTTGAGACTGGATGCTGAACTTAAAAGCTTGATTATTTTTAAATACATTTATATGAAAAAAAAACTGAAGTTAAACAGTTAATGTATTTTATATAGAATTATTGGAAAATTGATGCTGTATTCATTAAATAATTTTGAATACTCAAAGGTAGTACACAACGTCATCAGTTGATCCCCGCGAACCTTCTTTCTGTAAATATCATCTCTCGACTCACAGGTAAATTGTTTTATTTTCATATAGAATCGTTCAAGTAATTTAAACGAGGTGATTTAAATGTCGCGCACCAAGCATTTACAACTGTATGCTACGATGTTGTGAAAAAAGTAAAACTCTTTGATAGCAGCCTGAAAACGGGAAACTATTGTTTGCATGTTTGTGGCAAATGTCCGGATGGGGACTTTAAGAAAAATACCTTATTCCGTTTTCAAACGTAGATGAGACATTAACATCCTGAGCTGGTTTTACAATTATTTTTGTTACAACAGCGATTATTACGTGGTGCGCGATATTAATTTCATTTTACTTTTACGGGTTCTTATTAATAAAAAGACATTTCATCTCAGAAACGACAGGTGTGCACTGCTTCAACGTAATGTACATATATTTCTTTAATTTTCCTCGTCTCTCTCATGCCTGTATACGTATAATATTTTTACTTGACTTTTAAATATAATATGAATTAGCATTGTCAAATGTATTTATTTGTTTTATTATCATTCAAATGGATTTGTTTGATTATTCGTTTGTCCTATTCTAGCGTATATTATCTATCCTGGCTCCATCCATGAACAAAGTCATGAAATGTATGTGTTAGACATTTGACGATATATCTCTGAGTGACAATGTTCATGATTAAGAATAAGTAATTACTAAGATTCCGTATATTTGCTAAGAATGAGAAATTAACCTGTTTTCACTGAATAATTCTACATTTATAAAATAATAATCAGATAACATGTGTTTTCGTTATTTTTGCAATGTTGTATATAGTAATCAGATACATATATACGTATAAAAACGTGAAGAGGACCAGATACAAGTACGTATATAACATCAGATACAGTAAAACGAGGTTATAGTGAACTCTAATTTAGTGAAGAATTAGATACAGTAAAACATGGTTATAGTGAACTCTGATATAGTGAAGAATTAGATACAGTAAAACATGGTTATAGTGAACTCTGATATAGTGAAGAATGAGATACAGTAAAACATGGTTATAGTGAACTCTAATTTAGTGAAGAATTAGATACAGTAAAACATGGTTATAGTGAACTCTGATTTAGTGAAGAATGAGTGCACATGTTACTTAACGAATAAATAAACAATGGACTAATGACCAACTGCGCTTATAGGCCATAAACTGCCCCTTTGCTGGCCTAAGTAGACAAAACAATGCGACTTTGTACATTCATATGAATCTATTAGAAAAAGATTAAATGAAACAATCTTCTTGAAAATACCCTTAAACTCTTAGCCTGCTCAACAACAAGAAAAACACGAAAGTTGAAAACATACAAGGCGCTGTTTTTAGGAATTATGGGGAACTTATTCAGTCATTTTAAGTTCGGTATAAGATTAATTTAATTGTAATTTCATTTCACAAGTACGTGTATAGTGCGATTTTATTAACCTGTCAAAGCTGAATAATTACACAGTTGTTGAATGCAATTATTTCTAGTTTCGTACCACAGTCGATAGTTTTCGTTTATTTTACCGTTATGAAATGTTCCAGTAATTGTGTTGAAATAACGGTAAAACGACAATTATCGTATAATTTACGAAAGTAATCGAAACAATAGCCTAATTGACGTTAAGTTGTCCAAGTATAGTTATTATGTATGTTACTATGTTGCCTGGTACTGCACATTGTAAAGCGGCATTGGTGCAAGTACCACTAATGCAAGAAGGGCTGTAGTTGAAACTTCTAGAGCAGTCACCAATATTGCTTTTTTTCTTCTTTTTTTTTCAGAAAAGAGAATCGATTAACAAAAGGAAAATCGCGATAATTATTATTCCTGGACGTTATCGAACCTGCTCCTTAAAAGGATTTTTTTCTTGAATAATTAATTTAAAGTTCAAGAATAATGCATACATATTTGACCGGGCAATCATAGATTACTCATATTCAGGTCAAATTATGAATGAAATCATAAAATAATCGTTTGCGATCCTTTGCTAGGTGCTCGGTGTCGATGCATGGTAATGCTATTACCACAATTACCACAATTAGATTTACATGCAGTCCAAGTCGACCATTGTGTCCATTGACCATCACCTGATATATTTGAAGTATTGATAGTCAAAAATGTATGTTGGTGGTGTTCTACGTTGCTTTGTGTAAGTTATTACCGGTTGGAATACAATCCAGGAAAATGGTTAAGTGGACCGGTCGCCGTATATAACTGTAAAATTGTTGCAAACGGTGATTTTATCACTAATAAAAATTATACTGAAAAAATCAGAATGCAGAATGTTTTGGATCGGATAATGTTTCAATGACTTGCCCGCGTAAATGCAAATCTTCTTTTTAAGAATGACCTAAGATAAATAATTCACAATCTTACCCGGGCAATCCCTCAATTGGCATCCATGATTAGTCACTGACGACCCGACACTGCTAAGTCCGTCAATAGACGGTGCTGGACCGTCACACTTCCGGATACGGGTTCATATACCCACGGCCACACTGTGAGTAGATAGACCAAGCACTCCAACGCCGTATTTTGAAACGCACACAGTTTTGTTACAGGTCGGATCTGAACAAGAAGGGGGGTGGCGTCCTTGCACTTATCTTCACACAGACTTAAACTGCAATTTTTAGGGGTTGTCTATGTCACTTCCTAGTAGTTTTCTAAGACCTTCCTAAGACCTTCCCCAAAACTCTACCTCCCCCTAGCCCAAAATCCACCCATACAGACTTTTGTAAGAGTGACCGTCTTAAAAGGTTTGTAGCCATGTCACAAGTGCTTTAACCTAGATTTACTTCACACTTACTGGGTAATAATCTGGAGATACTTGCCCCTGCTACTACGTTATCTGGACAGACAGAGCGCAATAATGGCAGCTCTAACTGTGCGCGTTGAAGTGTAGGAACTTTCTTATATCAGTTTGTCATATTCTATTACCGTATGAATTGTATATCTTGTTATGTACATGTATACTCATCATAGAACTTTTCTTTTTTCATGGTCGATTTTGTTTTAGATCAGTCAAATGATGATACCCCCCCCCCCAAAAAAAAAGAAATTCGCTGACGTTTGTATGCCCACAGGACGCCGCCATTATTATGTTTTACCTAACCTACTTTCTGGCGTTGTGCCGGGAACCAAAGTAGGCAGGTAACCAAAACAACTGGGGAGGCGTTTCAATAATCTGATTCGGCTGTTTCTTTTATTTTCCGTTATTCCTGCGTATAAATACAAATTGATGTTAAAGCACCACCTACCTGAATGTATGTCCTTACAGAAGTGTGTGTTACATTTGTCACCAAGGCAACATCTCTAACATAGTTTAACATCACGCTTACCATTAAGGTTCCCTGCATTCACAACATTATATTCACATTTTTGAATAAATAATGACTAAAAGCAATAACAATGGTAATTAATGGTCAGTACCTTTCCTAAAATGTGGAAAGAAATCTCTGATTATTCTCATACACTAGTTTCAGTTAATGCAGTAAATAAACTAATTTAATACTTGAAATTACTACGGGAGGAGTTTAGGATTTAAGCATATCAAGTGGTAACCTTCCATATTAGTCTGTACTGATAAGTATTGTAGATAAATGCAGTGCTAGGTTGAATAAAATCGTACACGTACCGTTTCATAGGCACAGCCAAATTTGTGGTATATCAGGTGTGTGTTGCTCATAAATGAAGCCGAATAACATACCTGAAATATAACCATCATACTTATAACTAATTTATGATATTGTACTGTAAATTTGATGTGGGGTATCCGTGGACGAGTGATTATGAATCTATGAATACTGTATGGTAATTACTAGCCCTCGCCGCAATTAGTTTGAGTCCCAAATTACTTAGCCTGTTCATGTGTCGTTAACTCTGATGAACATACAGTACATCAAGAATTGTTTGGCATTCACGCAAACACTTTTATAATTGTTTCATTCTTTCTGTAACAACGTCTACTTACGGGAACATTTTTGAGAGACCGAACATTTATTCCGCTCGGTAAATTTAACCCTAGCGGTACAATACATTGATAAACTCACAGCTGGGATTTCATTACACATGCATTTGTACGAGTTATGTGTCCTTGCATGGAGCTAGTGATAACAAGAAACTATTCAGAACTAGATCATTGTACTGATAATTCATTTCAGAGAGTTGTGATCAAAATTTACTACCTAGAGTGCGACTTCATTATTCATTTAACAAAGGGGTGGGGGGGGATTCATTTTTGGAGAGTTTGAGATCACAATGTACCACCAAGAGAGTGAATATATAAGGTGGTGGGGTATTCATTTCGGAAAGTTTGTAATCACAATTTACAACAAAGACAGTAAATAGTATTCCCCAAAAACTGGAACAATTCATTTCGGAGATTACTACCAAGAGAGTGAATATCCTGATATAATTGTACAAGGGCGGGGGGGGGGGGTTTATTCATTTCGGAGAGGTTGTGATTACGGTTTATTACCACTATAATTAATTCAGTATACAATTGTATTATGGGGCATAATTCATTTCGGAAAGTTTGTGATTATTTCTAACTACCTTGAGAAATAATTCACTGCTGGAATTTGTGAGTTGAAAAAAAATTGAATTAAGTGTTACCTGACCATTAAACATATCGCTGTGTTATTACAAGTATACACTGAACCAGACGAGTATGGTACATCACCACAACTGTAGCATACTCTGCCAGAAAAATTGAACTGCACGAAAAAAAAATTATCCTAAACTCTCGCTCGTCACACTCGGCGCCTGTCTTTATGTTAACTAACTTTGCTGACCGCACTGAAAAAGCAAACGTCTATCCCATTTGTTAATTTGTTTGGACGTTATTATGTATACATTAATGTTGATTAGACCATAAGCTATCAAAGAATTGAAGGAAGGTGCTTAATACAGTTAATTATCCTTGTAAATCCCACTGTAAATCTCTATGAATGCCGGATTCGTCCAAAGACTCTGAATCTAAGGGAGATAAAGCAGTGCAATGGCAAAATGGGAATGGGAACCTGTATCGAAATATCTATACTGTGAGATAACTGGTTCCCGTGCGCGTTCCGTGTTGCAATGAACCAAGGACTTTGTATAGACAAAGTCAAAGGGAACCAGTTTATACTATGAGAATTACGATTGATTGATTTTATTCATTCATTTATCACATCTCGAACTTCATGTATGTGAAAGTAAACTGTAAAAAATATAAGCAATATTAATAGTTGATTTGTAAAGGGAGGCAACTATGTAAATGATAGAAAAAAAGCTTAGATATTATCTCCCTAGGCAGATAGCTAAGATTATGTTTTGTCAGTACATTTCAGGATATTAAGCTGTGGATTAGTATTTTGTCAGGGGAGATCACCGACAGAAGACTCTGTTGCACAGAAACATGGAACGGGAACGATGTTACTGTTAACTAAATAAAGACTGAAATTAATATACAATAGACATAAATTAAATAATTAGTTTCTGTTTATTCCTTTGCTGAATTTCGCACGCATATTGATATCCGTATTTTATTTTATCTAAAAAAACAAAAAAATAACCCTAGCGGTGCACTACATTGATAAACTCGCAGCGGGCACAGTGATTTCAATATATTTGTAAGGGTGTTGATTCCATGTCAGTAGTTAGTGATAGCAAGATTATCTAGACACATTGCTGGACTCGGTGGTTTAAATGGCTCGGCACACAACAAAGCGACCCTGAAATAATGGAAGGAGGAGACAAAATTTGAACACCCAACCTTTCGATTAGTAGTTCAAGTATAATACATTTCTATCTAAATTTTACAATAATTACTTTACAGTCACATCTCCATATTGTGACTTTTTTGGGGAACACAAAACGGTCTTTTATTTTATGACTTTTTCGTTTTCATAGATCATGCGAATTTGTGGTATCAGCAAGTCTTTATTTCTTTTCTTTCTTGTACGATGAGACACCAGACAGAAATATTGTATAGTAACAGTTGAAGAAGAAAAGGTCCAATTTAGCAATAGACAGAGACGTATAAGATGAAATAAGATTATTATGGAGTGCTCAATTGAAGTTCGCCAGTACATTTACTTACTGTTTAAGTTTCGAATGATTTTTGTGTCATTATAAAAGTGAAGCATCATGAAAATTTTGAAGTGGAGGCACGGATGTGTACCTTTTGTGATCAATCATGCTGCATATTTGATAGAGCGTCTTGCCGTGCGAAAGGCGACGAGTCAAGTTGAATTATTTGCGCCGATGGTAGGCGTGAAGTTTGATTTTGACCGTTTCATAGAATCCACTTTCATATAAAGTCATTTACAATGCATGCCTCCTTGCATCTTTCTTTTTTTTACAGGACACGGCTGGAGAAAAGGTTATTGTTCATTGTTTGTATGTATTTACATTCAATACAATCAATCCAGCCAATTTAGGTTAACATTAGAACACTGTTACAGTGAATTCCTTGGTACAAGAATGAGCACTCTGTCGTACACATTTCCTTCGCTGAATAACTTAGCACCAACATTATTTGGCTGTTTTAACGATGGGGGAATGCCTATGCGTATACATGGGTATAATCAGATAGCAGCAGATAGTTTTCCTGAGCTATTTGAACATCTTCCCTCTTGTAAAATTTATCTGATCCCGGTTGGGATTCAAACTCACAGTAGTATTACTAGTCAGAGAACATAACCACTCGAACACCGAGGCCCCTCTTTGTACATATAATTTGCTTTATCCATAAAAATACACTCTTGGTTGGAGCGTTCTGGGAAATATTGAATGTTCACCAAATCCGTATTTTTCTATATGTTAATTTTTTATTAAGTGATAAAAGGCAGTTATTTAGTGGTAATTACATTCGGCAAAGGAATTTTATTGTTTGATAATGCCGCAGAGTATGCTCCTTCTTGTATTTTTTTTAAATATTTACGATTATATTCTATATAGGAAGGGAGCTAAATGGTCGTATGTTATTATGAGAACGGGTGGAATCATGTTTCTTAATTTCAGAAATGGTCTGTTTTGTGTTGTTAGCATTGTATTAGAGAGAATAGCAGCAGAGGGTCAGGCTATCGTGTCGAACACCATAAGACGACTTCGGACAAAAGCAATCCTGAACAAGGTAGGTAAATCCTGATATAAGTATTGGCTGCGTTATAGTATATGTTGGAGGATGTACTCAACATGAGACATATTGTAGAAAAGGCAAAAAAGCTAAAGAGAACTACGAATATAACCTAAAATAAGTATAGTCGTAAAACTTCATCGATGCAAACATTTGTTAACCACGAAAAACCGATTAAAACAGATAAACATAAATGTAGTATTAATAACTACAGTTTCTTTTTCAATTGCTTTGTAAAAGGTAGCGCAGTTTACACCATAATTCGATAGCAGTAGCCATTTTCTTTTCAGTAAAATGTATAAAGTATGTTAACAACTTTTGTGATTTGTAAATACATCTTTCTTCTTTTTCAGGAACAGTTTGAATTCTGTTTTCGCTGCATTGAACGCCACATAGAATCCAATAACAGTTATTCAAATTTTGCACAGTAGAATAATTGCCACAGGGACAGTCCTTGGTAAAATCAAACGCTTCTGTCAGTTCATAGTAGAGTCGTTTTGGACACGTGTTATTGATAGAGCCGATAATGTAATCATTTGATTTTAATTCTATTCATTGTGTTTTAATGTGTGAATTACAAAACATCTTGTTTATTGTATTCTGTGTATTGATTATAATATATTATTAGCCGAGAAAATACTATTATCTTTTCATATTTTCTTCTTCAGCAAGATATGGAAGCCATCTTTTGTATATAAAAAAATATTTGAATATAATTACGAAATAAATACGCATACTTCATTATTGCATTTCTTTATTTATGTAGGACACAACTATATTTGTGCCGATGAAACATTCATATTCGGTATGCATGTGTTAACATTCAACGGCTTTTTTGTAATATTATTGTTTTAATTGAAATTCATATGTAGCTCTACCTTCTTTGTTTTGATGTATTTCATTACATTTTTTGTGCAGCCTGTATTAGTGTATTGTATTGTAACAAATAAAAATGAATGGAAACTGGCAGAGCTTGTTAAAATTAGTTTCGAATAATGCTCATAGCCATCTCAAGGCCACAATGGTATACATGTACAAACATATGTTTGGACTAATTATGTAGTTTATGTAGTTTACTCTTAAAACATCCTAATCGTTTGAAATAATGGAGTTAGTATTTCTCCATTTCTTATGGTTAGCTCTTTAGCCATGAGTTTAAGTGTCCGCCTACAGTGCTAGGTGTCCTGGGTGGAAACGACCTGAATTCACTCAAACTGCTTGTTTATAATTCTGTTATACTAATAATTCATTTACCTGGCAGTTCCTTTTAATAAAGATATATTATGGATTCAGTCTCGCAAATAAGAAGTTACTTTCGTGATATAGAGTCCATTTCGTACTTTATATTATATTGCGGTTTATGCACTCTACTGATGCCCTCGCTCTGTTGGTTTATCTTTGTGATTACCATGCGTAGTAGCTTTGCGCTATATTTATAATATTTTTGAATAAAACTTTTGTCCAGAATTATTGAACTAGTTTGTTTACTGTTTGAATTGCCATGTTTTTAAAAGCAACATAATCCTGCAATATAGTTTGTATCAAAACTGCAATGGATATACTTATACAACCAGTGGTACTATTTTCAACGCAAATATATAGATAAAAAGCGTCAGGTGATTGTTAATAGAAAGCTGGGTGTATCACAATAGAAGTTGTAGCTTCATAAAAATGTTACGCATTATCTTGAAATAAGAACGTCTTAACCTTAGCAAAAGCATAAATTGTCTTAGAAACAACTCATGAGTTATGAAGTATCATTGTACATCAATCTCGTTTTCAATGTTAAGTCTCCTATACTTGAGCGCGCGTAACACATGCGCTGTTCAAACAGATTTTATTTTCATTTATTTGACGAGATGTTCATGATAAAATATATTCTAGAAATATACTTGAAAATACTTTTAGTTAGACCAACACTTCGTTTACTGACTTTGAAGCGCTAGTAAAAGCGTGATTGTCTACTGCTTATTAAACTGTTCTGACATCATATTTTTTTCTTATCTATGAAATTGTCGGTATAATAAAATAAATATCACATTTCTGCCTCGGTCAACATTATTTTTCTCGTGTTGACAATCTTTGATAACACCTTCTTTGAAATGTGATATTAATTTAATATATCATACAAAAGAGAACGGACGAAAACTTAATAAGAAATACAATACGTTTGTAAACAATTTTGGAACGGGAAGTGAAATGTCGCAATATATTAATTGCATATATATTTTGTAGTCGTCCACGAATGAAAATACCAGAGTTTCTTGGCAAGTGATTTTATTGCTTTAACTTTGAAATACGCAATACAGTTTAAAGACTTACGGAATTTATTTTGTGTAGCCACACACACTTATATTTTTTGTTAAAATAGGTCACATTCGTTTCTCTGATGATTAGTCATAAGTCATAACCCTCGTTCAAGCCCATGCAAGTTTGGTCCCGACCCTTCTAATGCTTTGTCCTATTTTTGTAATGTATGGGATTTGGGGGAGGGGGGTATGATTTGTGGGGTAAGCTAAGCATACGTATTGTCTTAAATATCTTAGGGAAATAATACAAAATTGCAAATTAAATCGAAGATAATATAGGTTAATCATGAATAATCATATTTTGCTTAACATACGAACATACATATATCATGGACGCTAATATCATGGACGCTTACCATTTCACATGAATGCGCACGATATAAGTATGTGTATGTCTGTATGGTCAGTACATTATTTTTTATTTGACCTATATCAGAGCCTACACAAAAACAATTATAACTATAAGTTAACTTAATTCAACGATAATTCATACAATGCGTGAAATAATTTCACCTATCATGCAACTTACGTGAACTCTTCATGGGACATTTGTACATTGATAATAATATAACACTAATGATTAATGTTGATAATGCCAGTTAATAGAAACATGCTTATAATAGAAGTAACAACGCTGACCGAGACAGCATAAATATCACATCAATTATAACCACAACGTACGGTATCACCAGGTACGGAATCGAAGGATTTTAACCCATTTTAACTACGGGAGGTAAGTATTACTCGACTGCATTATATCAATATGTTTACATCGGACATTTTACAGTGAGTGATTATACTTAAATTGTTAAGCGGAAAGCGGTATGTTTATTCATTCATATTGTTAGATTTTAATGTATATCTTACAATTGAAATGATTCAGGTTCATAAGGATCTACTTATTAGAGATGTTCTATTTCTAGGACATTTTAATCAATGGCTTCCAACACATAGAACTGTCCCATTGAATTGAAAACGAAAGTACCTTCTTTGAGTTAAAAATGTTTTTTTAGAAAAGGTCTTCGTCCAAAAATGTATTTTATGCATAATTTAGTCACAACTGATAAGAATATAAGGAATAGCTAAATAGTTTTGAAACCGAAAGTACTATATCAAGTATGATCATGTTACACTTTACTATCAAATATACTTTGCAATACATAGCATGATTGTCTACGTGATCGTTTATTGTTTTATCCTACTTGAAAATCTTACAAATTGATTTTCATACAAAACTTGTTTTAACCCCGTAAAATATAATGCTTTTAAACCGTATAGACCGTATTATCAGTTGTATTGTGACCTGTCTATATCCAGTGATTGTGCACAAGTATTTGTACATCATATAAAACCTCCGCCGGTTTGTTTTTGCCGCGCCGGTCTTTGGCAAATACAGCCCCCACTTTTACGCGCTTTTGAGAAACAAAAACATTATTAAATTGTAGCATTTAGTTATTCATTTACAAATTGTAAAACCCATGTTTCTATCTTTACTAGATGTCTTGAAAAATGCAAAGAAAAAACTGTCTTTGCCATGGCAAAAGGCGTTTCGCCATGGCAAATCGGTATTTGCCATGGCAAAATGCCTTGCCATGGCCGCCATGGCCTTGGCATGGCAAAAAAAATCAACACTTTGGCCATGGCAAAATTGCCATGGCAAAATTTTTTTTAGTATCTAAAGAAACACTAAATAATTTTTGCCATTGCAAAAGTTTGCCATGGCAAAATTTCCATGGCAAAAAAATGCCATGGCAAATTAGTCATTTAGTAAAATTAACATTGCGAAAATTAATTTCTGTATGAGATACAAAGTCAGCTCTGAGTTTGCTTAGACCAGGGCTCGCATTTATGAGGCATCATATTTTTTTCTTACAATAAAAAATCTTATCATAAGATGATTGATATTTAAGCATGCACTTATTTTATCAAAGAAAATTAATAATTTTAATTCAAAAAAATGGTTTTAAGATAATTATGTTGTTGCTACAGAATTCCCGGTTTTTCATTTCTCTTAAATTCTTAAAAATAAAAAGCAAGTGTTTTCTATGACGTTCGCGTCCATGCATGTGTTTGAATTTAAGAAATAAATCAGTAATTCAGCGTAATACCATTTTATATTCCCCTCACCATGCAATATATTTGTTAAAATTTGCAAATTTGCCATGATGTCACTGATAATGATAGCATTGTAATACCAACAATGAGTCCTATTAGTAATTATCATATATACAGAAGGGGCGGATCCAGGTTTTCCAACTAGGGGACGTAAAATTTGGGAACTGAATAATTGAATGCTATTTCATTGAATGAATAATTTAATTAATGGTATTTTATGTCTATATATGATCGAGAACTTTGAGGGGGCGCCCGCCATGCACACTACCTTGCCCCGTCTTACAATAAAAAATCTTATCATAAAATGATTGATATTTATGCATGCACTTATTTTATCAAAGAAAATTAATAATTCTAATTCAAAAAAAAAATTTAAGATATGTTGTTGCTACAGAATTTCCGGTTGTTCATTTCTCTTAAATTCTTAAAAATAAAAAGCAAGTGTTATCTATGACGTTCACATCCACGCATGTGTTTGAATTTAAGAAATAAATCAATAATTCAGCGTAATACCAATTTATATTCCCCTCACCATGCAATATATTTGTTAAAATTTGCAAATTTGCCATGATGTCACTGATAATAATAGCATTGTAATACCAACAATGAGTCCTATTAGTAATTATCATATATGCAGAAGGGGCGGATCCAGGTTTTCAAACTAGGGGGCTTAATATTTATGAACTGAATAATTGAATGCTATTTCATTGAATGAATTAATTAATTAATGGTATTTTATGTCTATATATGATCGAGAACTTAAGGGGGGCTCCCGCCATGCACGCTATCTTCCCCCGTCCTTTGAACCGCTAGTGCACAGTGTATTATTATCATTTTGTAAGCCATGTCATATGTTTCGAATAAAACCCTTCAGGGAAGTTCTATTTGACTGATAGGCTGGACAACTCCAAAATTTAAGGATTTCTCCAACCAGCCATTTTAAATATCCAACCAGTAGGGAACTATTGCGAGCAGTACAAGTGACTTGTTTGTTCATTATTTTAACCAACAATACTCCTTTTCCTCGGAATACAGCATTTAACCCCATATGAACTGAGACAACATCAAAATGTCAAATGATCTGTGCATATACACAGTCTTTACGCTAATTCAGTTACAGCTGGAACCTTAGATAATGTCTATTTAAGCTAGTAAACTTTAACACAATTGTGTATTCTGGCTAATTATAAATTGTCTACTAGTATTTTCAATTATCCATTAACAGCTGCTTTAATGAAATCAGTCAGACGCTGTGTACATGAATGACAGGCCAACAAACCCACAGGCATTGGCGAATAGCCTATTGCTTCGATTCATACATGCATATTTTCTTGTCATGTCTTTATATTTAAAAAAGTTATCATGAATAAAAAATTAATTAATTTTATCCTGCATCCGACAAATTGGGATTTTTATTCTGGAAAAGCAATTGCTACTCAGAATACAGCTTCTAATTTAGAACATGAGATACACTTGAATTGAATAGAGTTGCACAGGGAGCTGTATACAAAAGCTTTTTGCAGATACAGCTCTCCAGGGAGCTATATTTGAAAGGATCCCTGTAGGGGGTTTCAGTTTTCAGATCTAATGAAGTCCAATATGGAATCTAGTGAAACTAAATTTAGAATGTGAATTTAGAGAGTATATAACGGATATTTTAAGATACACTGTTATTTGGATAACACCGGTAAATGGAGTACTGATTATATAATATCCCTCTTTAATGAACTTAAAATAAGTTAATATTTAAGTTACAAATAAAGTTAACTTACCTGAGATCAAATTACACAATTATAACAAGACTTTTAAAAGGATAATTGACATTCTACAGAGCTATTTTAACAGGCGTCTTCCCCTCAGGATCATGCAGTTTTCCCCTAACATTTAGTTTACATCCAAGTTTTTTCTTCCCGTTTTGCTAAAAAATATGAGTTATTATATCCCAAATTTGAAGAAAATGTCACTTTTCCTACCTGTGAAAAAAGCCCTGCACTACAATATTGTAACACACTGGGTGCATTACAGATTAATGTAAAATTCACTTACAAGTTAAGTAAATATTCCTGTTTAGTGTTTAGAAGTTATGTAGCATTATTCTGACAGTTCCACACGAATCTTACCGTTGAACCCTTTTAAATTTACAGCCCAACGGATTGACTACGTGTGTCACGCCAGAGATTATCATTACTTTACTTCATTCTTAAAAATCCCATCCTTATGTCCTCAGTTTGCGACTTGAATAATGTTCGACAATGCATATTATTGATGTGGTCAATATCTCTAGTTTGTCGTTTTTATGCCGGTCAAAACTGTCTTTTTCAGAACTGATTTCGTCCGGTAATCCCTTTAATGGTGTGCACTGTCAACAGAAATTCATATTATTCCTCAACTTAATATTTACATTAGTGAACAGCAGCCATCTTGCGTGCACTATGCGACAGTTATTACGAGGCCGCCATTCTAAAATACACGGTCAGCGCTTTTTTAAGTAAAAATATTGTTGAGTAATTCAAACATTTTAAGAAGAAGAAAAGGTCAATATGAGGGTATCGTTATATATTTTATCGATACCATTCATGTTTTAATTAGAGATAATGAGTACATTAGACTTATATCAATTAAAGTTTCTCAGTAAGAACACGTGCTGTCACTAAAATTATACGAAGACGGCCTCACTATTTAAAAGATACATAAGATCGACACAGAGCCTTAATGTACATTTAAACACTGCTTTAAATTGCAGTTTAAATCAGTCAGTGATTCATATTATTTTACCATTTTCACACATTTCGGACACACACCACACACCTCCATTTCATTGACGCAGCGTCAATAAAAAGGGTTATAATATATTTGATATTTTCCTTTTGAAAAAGTTTCAAAATAGATGATAGATTTTGTATTCCGGAATAAAAATGAATAACTCTGATAACAACAGCACAAATTTAAGTATTAATAGCCTAATATTAGTATCGTGCTATTCCTGTCACTCTTATTTTTGTTGTCTCGAAAAAAACGTGATAACTGTTTTTAATTTAGAAAAAAATCTAACGTTGCTTAACATGATAGATCATTGTTTGTAGTAAATAAAAAAATCAGCATGATTCAGTCATTATTGTAAGTACATATAGGCCGAAGTGTACCTATAAAAGTGCGTACTCTATATATATATCCATAAACGAAACGCATGTTTATAAAATGTATGGATTATATAATCTGTCATCAACTGAAATTGTACAGATTCCGAAAATCGGTGTATTTCACATCAGCATGGGGATTTATTGAACAGCTCCTGTGTAAGCGACTAAAAACCACAGGAGGTCTTATCTCTCGTTTTATCGCCCCCTGTGTCTGGTCACTGTCAGTTTGGAATTTAGTGAAGAATAGGGTCATACATTTTACTGATGTATGGTGATGAGACATAGATAACAGAGATAAGCTGTTTCAGCTATCGCCTGTATATAGCTGCATGTGTGGCTATTACTTTTTTCCAAATTGCTGATTTCACATGCGTACATTTTTAATTTTCTGAAAGCGTATTATGTAAACATTTGCTGCTGAGTTTTACAATCACTAATTTTGACTAATAGCTTTATTACACTAGCTCCTGCTGCCATTCAATATATATATACATTTATTTACTCGTACCAATTTTTTTTTCAGGACGATTACTTTTCTAGTGGGTATAGCAAAGATTAACTGAGAAAATATATATCTAGCAGATTTCACATGTTTAAAACTTTCAGACGACGGTATACAACAAATTTGACAAATCCTTTAATTACTTTTTATGTTTCAATAAAAGGTTTATTAGATAATAACCGAAATAATTGCTAATATTAAGTATTTTGTTCGAAAATTAAACGCGAGTTACAGGCCAGGTGTAAATATTTCTTACAAGTTTAGTCTATAGTATTGTCAAACATCATGTTTAATTTCATTAATCATTGTTAATAAGACTTTTTTTCAAACAAATGATAAGCGAAATTCACAATCGGGCGAAACCCGTCTCCGTGGTAGCTGACTTCAAATCACTTTAACTTCTCATTGATAGAGGGTCGTGGTTTCGAGTCCCGCTACCGACCATGACTCTTAATGTGAGAATGTAGGCAGTTGCTTACGGAGAATGGGAGTCTAGTACTGGTTCTTCCCAGGAGCGATGCTTAGGTGAACTGTCCGCTTCATATGACTCTGACTGTTGAAAAGGTAAAACTTGATTTGTATGATGAGCCTCTTAAATTTCTTCCGCAGACATGCGTGCCCTGTTTAATGTTTTTATTATTGCTTACAGAAAACCGTACCGATTAAACAATATGCTGGTCATATTGTCATTGAATGCACGGGATTCACGAGCAATATGATAAGTAAAGTATACATTTCACATTGAGAAATTTCAGCTTACGAACTTCCTGTCAGTAAACGGTACTTCAAACTACATTTTACAAACGTCCTTATGTTGATTATGTGTCGCGCGTACCATTTTATTGATACATTTTGTGCATGTAAATACAGTGCTTGATTAAGTTAAGTTATCACGAATACCTCACTCCCATATCAAATATGAAGTCGCGGGTATTAATTTTTGATAACACATCCGCTATGATGCGCGTACAGTTGAAACAGGTTTTCGGGAATTACTAGTATATCTTTTTCCATTTATTTGACGAGTTCTTCCTTTTAAAATCTGCTCTAGATTGTAGATTCAACTTGAAAACACCTTTACTTAATCCAATGTTTCTGAGGCAGACTTGAATGCTTTGATGATAAGCAAAGATTCAAAGAGCATAAAAAGCTGTTCCGTGATACATTTATAAAATTAGGTGTCATTTTGTACGGTCGCTAATTGTAACTTCACCTTTTTCTTGACCCACGTCTCACTTTGAGTAATATTGACAGTTCAATAAACTAAGTAGTCTATACTTCGGCATTGTTAAGACGAATGGAAATTGTTATAATAATTGTAGAAATTATGGTTTATGCACCCGTTCTATAGTCACATATTATTTGTGAATATTGGATTTTATTCCGTAATATTGACGTGCATATTTAGATCAATTCAATTATTTGAAATACAAGACTTGTGACCTGGTGCATGTGCATGCCACACTATATACACACACATTCTGGAATGTATATAAGAGGAATCATAACTTGCTAAATTTAATACTGATTTCAGTTGAGATAATAGATCTCGTCTCTGACGCATGGCTGACTTCATGTTATGAATAAGGTAAAGAAGCCGGGTAACAATCGATAGACTGCGTGACAATCTTAAACTGGTTCCCGTTGACTTGTTTGCTCTTTTGGTGCTCTGCAACATTGAGCGGGAACCAGTTAATGTAAACCGTTAAATCGATCAGACACCCGATAAGACCATAGATCAAGCAGACGGAACGTCTTTAATGATTTGGCCATTTCTTTTGCGTCAGTAAATACATTAATAATCTCATTAGAACATTTCTAAAATGAGTACGAAGGTGTTTTACAAGTCTTTACTTGGATTAATGAATTGCGAGCACACAAGCTTATCGTGTATGATTGGTCAGTATACTAATCGGTCAACATATGCTTTATGATTTTGTGCTACGCTCAATGCTGCAAACGATTAGAATTAATTACAACAGACATATACAGAATAATAAAGCAAGGGTCTCCCCTGCTATCAGGTGATTACAATTTATTTTATACTTGCACCTTCTCTCAGCATAATTTAAAATTGATTGGAGAATTTTTAGATAGGCTTTGATATTTGAATGTGTCCAGGAGGGCCTATCTGATAAATATTTAGTCTGAACTTATTTGTGGCAATAAGACACTTCCTCAATTTGGCCTGTCTGCCGCAGTACAACAAAGAACAAAGTATCTGTGTGCACTCAAATTCCTCAGTTAAAAGCTGTTGTGCATGATAACTTACTTAATTTTACATTGTAGCAGTCTGGTATATTTATTATCGATCGACTGGGATATGTTCCAGCCCGAATAGCTCAGTAGACTGTAGAGCATCTGACTTGCAAGCAGGGGTCACAGATTTGAGCCCCACATCGGGTACTTTACCATAGAGCTAGTGTGAAGTAAAGGCTGGGTTAGTTGAGTCTGTTGTTGTCGCAGTGAGTTACTTAGAATAAAAAGGAAGGAGGATTGTAGCATCAATTTCTTGTCGTATAGTATATTCATATTATATTCATAAATTGGCTAAGATATTCACCAGCCTGATGAGCTCAGTTGGTAGGGCATCCGACTTGCAAGCAGATGCATTTCAGTTTACAACTGTTGTATAAATATAGGTGAAGATGTAGTTATTATACATGTATATCTATAAGTTATTCATCATATTTCATCTATGCCTAAGTACACCATTATGTTTTGCTATTAAAAAGTAACCAACCAATAAACTTTTGCTATTCAAAATTTTATCTACATGCATGAATACTGCTTTTTGTATTGAATATTGAGAAATTTCATTATGTTAATGTTCTATTCGGAGTGAGTATTCATAGATAATTTGTACATGTGTATGAATATTCCGGGGAATCCCACTATGTCTAAATGCACCTGAATGTTGCTAAAAAAGCAACAGACCATAAACCTTTTGCTCTCTTATTTAAATGTGTATACATATAAATAGAATACTGTTTTTGGTCATTTGCGAATATCAAAACGCTGAATAGAGTAGGTAGCTTTTATCGGTTTATCATTATTGCGATATCAGCTAGACAATATCAATAACACAATATTTTTTCATCATACCAATATATTGGATTTAAGCTTAAATAACTGGACTTTAAATAAGTCCAAACATAGTCTTGAAATATAATTCATGTCTAAAAACTGGTCAAACTTGTATTATGAACTTTGCACATATACATAATAATACATGTATTATTTGCTTAGACACTGCTAAATAAGAACAAATTCTTTCAAAGTGTGGTTCCAGACAACACTATCACCAATAAACTGCATTATTACCCAAGGCTTTATGTGAATGCTTATTCATTATTCTTTATTTAATGACAACTTGCAAAATTTACTGCGATACATATCCTGATACAACATGCACTATTGATATATATCACAATATGCTTTTAAGGTGCGATATCCAGCTCTAAATCTTAGTATGCCTAAATGTGCTTTTGCTGCTAAAAAACTGTTAGTTAGTCCATCTGCATTTTCCTTGTCCCTAATGATTAGACATATAATGTGAAAATAACTTAGTACAATTAATAAATACCATAAGATAGTGCGCAGTGTTCAAGACCCAGGTCTGTAGCTCCAAGGTCAAGGTCACACTTGGAGGTCAAGCATGAAAAAGAGTGTCATAGACCTTGTCCAGGCTGTATTTCCGTTATGCATTGACATATTTGAAAATAACAGGGTTAACTGTTAATTCCATGAGGTGATATGCAGAGCACAAGATCCAGGTGCATACATGTAGTTCCAAGGCTAAGCTTAGATATTTTGTGTATAAGCATTGTCTAGCGGACCTCTACCAATTTTGTTAAAATTATGACCCCAGAGTTTACTCTATTTTATATAGGAAAATTTAAAAAATCTTCTTTCTGAAACCTCAGGGCTTGGAGCTTAGATATTTCAGATGTAATATTTTCTAGTGGACCTTTACCATGTTTGTTCAAGTTATGGCCCTGGGGTTGAAATTGGCCCAGCCCACGCGGGTCTCTTGATTTACATAGGCTTATATATGTGATTTTTTTTAATCTTCTTGTCCAAAACCTCAAGGCATATAGACCTTAGATATTTTGTATGTAGCATTGTCTAGTGGTCCTGTACGAAGTTTGTTCAAATTATACCCCATGGGTCAAAGTTAGCTCAACCCGGGGTTTAATCTATTTTATATAGGCTTAACTAGGAAAATTTTTAAAAAACATTTTGTCCAAAACCACATGGCCTAGAGCTTAGCTATTTTGTAAGTAGCATTTTCTAGTGATCCACTGCCATGGGTGTTCAAATTATGGACCTTGGGTCAAATTGGCCCCGGCCAGGTTTACTCTATCTTATATATGCTTAACCATAGAAATTACAAACAAACGTCTTGTCAGAAACCCCAAGGTCCAAAGCTTAGATATTTTGGCCCTGGGGTAAAAACTGGCCTCGTCCCCAGACGACTTGTTTTTACATAGGCTCATGATTATTTTCTCTCGGGTCTTTTTTCTGGAAAGCGATACAGGGCCATCATGGCCCTCTTGTTTAAAAATGTGGTGAGAGTACTGAATTGTGGCTATAGTAAATAACTCATTGTCTAGAAATACAAAATTAGGAACAATTGTATGAAGTTAAATTCATGTGTGGGTTCGCATGTGATAGATATCATTTCGGTTTCATTTTTACAGAAATAAAACCCCTAGCTGTATTCCATAGCAATGACATCTTAAAACATTTCTTTCAAATTAAGAATTTTCTTTGCTAGAATATTTGTTAACATATACATTCTTAGATATCACTCATCTTATGATAAGATTTTTTCCAATCTTAGTAAATTTTGAATGAGTATAAAAAAATAATTAAGACACTTCATAAATGCGAGACCTGGTCTAAGCCGATTCGCATCTAAATAACTCATCTATTACAGAAATTTACTTCTGTACTGGTAATTCAACTAAATTACAATTGTTTTAAACTTTTGCCATGGCAAAAATTGAAAATTAAAATTTCATATTTATTGATCAAAACCATAATAATTGTGTTAATTATGATACCTTCACACCCTTACATAGTGTTTCTTTAGATATTAAAAAAAAATTTGCCATGGCAAAAATGTTGATTTTTTTTGCCATGGTAAAGACAGTTTTTCTTTGCATTTTTCAAGAAAACTAGTAAAGATAGAAACATCTGACTTACAATTTTTTAATAAGTAACTAAATGCTACAATTTAATAATGTTTTTGTTTCTCAAAAGCGCGTAAAAGTTGGGGCTGTATTTGCCAAAGACCGGCGCGCAAAAACAAACCGGCGAGGTTTAAAGTCAATAGTGAACTCGTAAAAGCACATTTGACCCTCATTTCGTGATATAGAGTCACTTCGTACTTCTCGTTTATCTGTCCAGTAGGCGGAATTGCGGTTTATGGTGTAACCTCACTCTACTGGTAGCTCGCTCTTCTGGTTTGGAAGACTTTGTCTTCCCATACATATTAGTGATGATAAGGTCATTTAAGGTTTTTACCAAATCACTTACTACCAAGGTTACAGGGCGTTAGTACGTACTTCCGCGTTCAAATAGCGACCGAAAAATAGTTCCATCATTTTAAAATTATACAGCGCTATTCGCCGGCTTTCATAGATTAAAACCCGTTGTAATATGTGATTAAACGTTTTGTTTATGATTTAGGGAAGAAATATGGTTATTGTGCTTTTATTGTTTAAAATACGCGAAAAATAAAAACAACTACGCACCGACCAACGCAATCTGCGGACGACCTGGCCTGAATAACAAATTTCCGAAAATCTACGCAATGCAATAGTCTAATTGCTGCCACGGTTGTTTTTTTATAAACAAAACAAAAAGTCGGTTACGATGATTTAATGAGGACACCGAATTAATGCTGATAAATTAATGCAGGTACTTTTTGTTTCGAAATTTCGAATAATTTTATAAGTCTTCATCACATCACTAATAATAACACGCTGATGTAAATTAACGTATCTGTATTTGTATCGCTCCACCCACTATATTAACTCCTCCCACGACTGGTAGAATGTCTAGTTTGTATGATTGATACTGATCATTGTACAACTTGCATCGGATTTTAAATGGGTCCTACTTCAGTCAGTTGTTTAATGTTTATTCGAAAGTATATACATTGATTTACGCATGTACATAATTTATAGCACCGCAGCTTTACGTACTTTAATACATGCACATTATAATTTTTTATATGAGGTAGTCATTATAATGTCTGGTAGTGATGAACTCTCATCACATGTCGGCATGATGCACAGTCCTAAAATATTAACATGATGTGGAGTCCTAACAAATTGGCATAATGAACAGTCCTTAAATATTAACATGTAGCTTCTAAAAATATCACGCATTATCTTAAAATGGAGACATCTTAGACCTAGCAACAGCATAAATTATCTTAGAATCAACTCATGAACTATAAAGTATTATACAAAAGAAGAACGGAAGAGAACTTGATATGAAATACAATACGTTTCTGAACTATTTTGGATAGGGAAATGAAATTGCCTTAAACACATGTATATTCATTACATATTTATTTTGTATTTGTCCGCAAATGAAAATACCAGAGATTCTGGGCAATTTATTTTTTTAAACTTTGAAATATCATTTCCGACGCACAGTAAAGATTAAAGACTTACGGAATTGATTTTGTGTAGCCACGCACACATATATTTTCTTGCTCCAGATCCTTTTAATGTTTTGTCCCATTTTTGTACTGTCTGGTGTGTTGGGTGGGATATGGTTTGTGTGGTAAGCTAAGCATACGTCTTGTCTCAAATGTCTTAGGGAAATAAAACAACATTGCAAATTCAACCGAAGGTAATATATGTTAATCATGAATGACCACATTCGGCTTAGAATACGACCATACATATATCATGCACGCTAGTAGCAGTTACCATTTCACTTGACTTCGCTCGATATAAGTATTGGCATGTCTGTATGGACAGAACATACTTTTTTTGTCTAATATCAGAGCTTATACAAAAGCAATCATTACTATAAGTTATTATAATTCAACGCTAATTCATACAATACGTGAAATAATTTCACACATCATGACACTTACGTGAACTCGTCATAGTATATTGCTAATAATATAACACTAACTTAATGATTAATTATGATATTGTCAATTGATAGACAAATGTTTTTAATTTAAGTAATTAAACGACAACGCAGATCTAGACAGTATAGTATCACGTCAAATACATTCCTATCGTACGGTATCAATATTGCTTAAACTCCAAGTACGGAACAGCGGGATTTTAACACAATTTTACATACGGGAGATAATTTCTACTCTACGCTAGTATAATCAAAATGTTCACATAGGTCATTTTACAGAGACTATACTCAAATTGCTAAGTGGAGAGTGGTATGTTTATTAATTCGTATTGTTGGTTTTAAATGTATACTTTACAATTGAAATGATTCAGTTTCATAAGGATCTATCAATTAGTGATGTTTTATTTCTAGGACATATAATCAATGGCTTCCACCACATAAATACAGTCCCATTGAATTGAAAACGAAAGTACATTATTTCAGTTAAAAATGTCTTTCTAGCTTAGGTCAACGTCAAAAAATGTATTTTATGCATAATTTAATCATTACTGATGAGAATATAAGGAACTGCTAAATAGTATTGAAACCGAACGTACTATATCAAGGATGATCATGCTACACTTTACTATCAAATATACTTTGCCATATCAGGTATGATTGTCTGGTTGTTTATCGTACGTGAAAAATCACGTTTTAGTCCACATTTTTACGTAATTTTACATAGATTTAAAAATCTTACAAATTGATTTTCATCAACAAAACTTGTTTTAACCCCGTAAAAAATAATGCTTTTAAACTGTAAAGACCGTATTATCAGTTGTATTGTGACCTGTCTATACTGCGATCGTGCACACTTATGTGTATATCATATAAACAAAATTATATCGAACATGTATTGTTCATTGGTAGATAATCAAAATAGTAAACTTATAAGGTAGTAAGAAATGAGTAAGGATGATATTTAAGCCATTTTTAGCTCTGTCCACTTACACTGTCAGTACACTTCTGCTCAAAATTGTAGTTAATGACAGGTGATATGGTAACCGAATTACTGCTTATATGAGTGTCATATGGTGTATTGTTGCGATATCATTAGATAACGTCATCGTCATAACTCTTAAGTATTTTCTTAGAGAAATTGCCCTAGAAGAACATTACAGGCACTCTTAATGTTGAAAACCATTTCAAAAATATAGCTATGGCTTCAAGGTATAAAACATGTCTGTAAATTCTTGAAATTAGTACTAATCGCTCTTCTTTTATTAGTTATAATGACTATATAATGCGTTATTTTGTAGAATCATGGCAGAGTCGGGAATCCTAAACTTAGAAGTAGATGGTGCACATTTTATAGAGCACGGAGATATATGTGAAATGTGCAAACAAACAGCATCTGCAGGTTACTGTTCTGAATGTGAATGCTATATATGTCAAATATGTTTTGATAACCACGTGAGAATAAGGAAAAATCATCACCATGTGCTGCAAATTGCTCCTGAAAGCCAGGAAGATGACCGTACAATTCATTTTAAAACTTGTACAGAACACACGCAACAAGAAGTACGTCTTTACTGTACTGATCACAAATGTTTTGGATGTGGTGAATGCATGGCATTCAATGATAAATCTTGTAAATACAAGTACATAACAGAACCATTCATGAGTAGAAAATAGTACTTTTTCTTGAGTTGACAGTTGTCGTTTCAGTTCTTTTATTTCCATGCCCACTGTTTTGTTTGAACTTTCATAATCTTCCTCGTCATCTGGAAAAAACACATCTGATACTACACGGACAAATTCTTATATCCGATATCTCAATAACACAAACAAATAATCAATATCATTAATTTCCGTTGGGGATTTAATCACTTAGATTTCGTGGTTCGGCTCATCCATTTTATCAATACCTAACAATCGGAAAATGATGGAAACACAATTTGGTCAAAGTTCTATATTTTCAAAATATCAAAATTCACGAGTTAACATCCCTACGAAAAAGCCAATTTGGAAAAAATAACACGAACATTGAGCCCTATAAAAATAAATAAAACCACAGTAATTACATATTTGTTAAATTAAATGTCAATTTGTATATTTCTTTATATTAGATATTCTAAAAATATTCCATTTCTTATTTATAATTTTTGATATGTATATAATTGTATTAAAACACAGCATTCATATAACCTACCTTGCTCGAATTGGGTGTTGTCAGAAAGGTTGTAAATAGGACGTTTCTCTTTGAGCAGAATTTGTATCAGTCTGCTAGGATGAAATGTGTATTTGTCAATGACCTCTTGACATGGATAGATTCTAATGTGTCTCGAATCTGGGATAATTTTGGCTTTACATCAACGGCCTGCATGAAAAGCCTATGGATCTCGTCTTCACTTCTGATATTTGAAATTATAGTAGTAAAGTCAGACCCAATCATTCGGAGATCATCAGATAACTTCTCTATTTTATCATCATTTAAGGATTTCTTTAAACCTGCATGCTTGATTATGCGGTTTTCTTCATCAGTTGCATATGATACTACATTTTTCACGAATTGTCGCACATCATTTACTGTTGTTTCAAACAGGTTATTGGACAGTTCTGACTGAGAGGAAATCAATACAGTTTTCATATATATTCTCTAAGTCTTGAATATTTTCAAGAAACCGAGCCAGCTCTCGTGTATCTTGGAATTCCTTGGATGCGTCAGTTATATACTTGTATTTACAAGATTTATGATGAAACAACATACATTCTCCACATCCAAACATTTGTGATCAGAACAGTAAAGACGTACTTCTTGTTGTGTGTGTTCTGTACACGTTTTAAAATGAACTGTAAGTTCATCTTCGTTGCTTTCAGATGCAACTCGCAGTACATGGTGATGATTCGTCTTTACTCTAACATGGTTGTCAAAACATACTTGACAAATATAACATCTACATCCAGAACAATATCCTACTGATGCCGTAATTTCACACATTTCACATATATCCCCGTGCTCTATAGGAGTCTTACCGCCTACTTCAAAATTAATCTTCTCTGACTCCACCATAGTTCTACAATGAAAAATAAAACTATAAATCTTAAACTTCCGTCTTAATTTCATCTTAAAGAGGAACATTTTAAATCTAAATGTCATTGTGTTATTGTTCATTAATGTTTTCAATTGTGTTGAAAAATGGTTTACTGTTCATAACGACCTTAATAATGTCCTTCTTTCCCTTAAGTAACCATTGTTGGTGTGTATATCTTTTTCATTATGAATACTAAATCTGATTTTATCTTACACTGTCTACATAAACATAACTGTGAACAATGGTTCGTTAAATGCTGTTAGCCATTGATTACAAATAAACACAACACTTCGGAATGTGTACAAGAATAATACTTAGGAGATGTCATAAATCAGTACATATTGATATTATGAAAATCTTTATCATGTTATACATATTACTGTTTTGTATTGTAACAAATATAAATGAATGGAAACTGGTAGAGCTTGTTGAAATTAGTTTCGAATAATGCTCATCCTCATTTAAAACTTTTGTAATTAAAGCACTGAGGGTACCGTCAGAAGGGGATACTATAATGAGTCAGATGATATGTGGACGAACTCAACGAACTCCACAATGTTATAAGTACAAAAATATGTTTGGACTAATTATGTAGTTTCACCCGAGGGAGAATCAGTTTTGACTCTTGGTAATGAAATCATTTGGTAGCGGTCCACTTGTTATGCCGCTATTTCTGTTAAAACTAATAGTGAACTCGTAAACTCACATTCGACTCTTAAAACATCCTAATCATTTGAAATAATGGAGTTAGTATTCCTCAATTTCTTATGGTCAACTCTTTAGCGACATGTTTGCTAGTCCGCCTACAGTGCTAGGGATCCCGGGCGGAAACGCTCTTAATTCAGTCATAATTGTTTTAACTTTCAAATATCATTTTCGACGCGCAATAAAGATTAAAGACTTTCGGACTTGATTTTTTGTAGCCACGCACACATACATATTTTGATACAAACAGGTTTGGGTGATATGTAAAATCTTGAGTCACAATCATTTCACTGATGATTAGTCATAAGTCATCAACCTAGTTTTAGCCCATGTTATTTTGCTCCAGATCCTTCTAATGCGTTGTCCCCATTTTTGTTACGTCAGTTACGTTTTCTGGGTTATGGTTTGTGGGATAAGTTAAGCATATGTATCGTCTTGAATGCAGTAAGGGAATAATACAATACTGCAAACTGAACCGAGATTATACACTTATCATGAGTGACCATATTTTGCTTATTGATAAATTACAAGGTGCACGCTAATACCATTTCGTATGAGTGCGCTCGATATAAGTATTATATGAGTATGTACATAATTCTATTTGTCCAATATCAGTGCTTACACAAAAGTAATCATTGATGTAAGGTATTATAATCCAACGCTATCTCATATAATATGTAAAATAATTTCACCCATCATGAAACTTACGCGAACTCTGCATATTATATTGATAATAATATAACACTAACATAATGATTCATGTTTATAAAAATGCTTACAACAGATGTAATTAAACGATCGAGGCAGCGTAAGTATCACAGCAACTATAACCACAACGTACTGAATCACCAGATACGGGATCGATGGATTTTAACACATTTTATCTACGGGAGATAATTTTTACTCGGCTCTATTTTATCAATATGTTTACGTCGGACATTTTGCGGTGATTATACTTAAATGTTTTAGTGCAAAGCGGTATGTTTCATAATTCATGTCATTATTTTTCAAATGTATATTTGACGATTTAAGTGAATTAGTTCATTAGGAATTATCATTAAATGTTCTCTATTTTCGGACATCTTACTCAAGCGATTATAACACATAAAAAGATCTTGTTGAACTGAAAACGAAAGTACCTTCTCCGAGTTAAACATACGTTTTTTTCTAGTTTTGGTGATCATCCAAAAATGTATTTATGCACCATTTAGTCATAACTGAGAAAAATATAATGAATAGCTTACTAATTTTGAAACCGAAAGTACTATATCAAGTTAGATCATGTCACAATTTGCTATCAAATATATTTGCCATATATGGTATGATTGTCTACGTGATCATTAAATGTTTTTTATCCTACTTGAAAAACCACACCTCAGTCTACATTTTTATGTAACTTTACAGGATATTTCTAAATCCCACAAATCGATTTTCATACAAAGCTTGTTTTAACCCCGTAAAGTATAATGCTTTTATTCCATATAAACCGTGTTATCAGTTTGTTTTTTACCTGTCTCTACTCAGTGATTGTGCACAAGTATGTGTACACCATGTAAACAAAATTAAATCGAGCAGGTATTGTTCATTGGTAGTAAGAAATGAATGAGGACGATACAAAAGGCATTTATTAGCTTTTTCAGCTTAAAATTGTCGTTATTTACACGCGATATGGTAACCGAATTGGCTGCTTATATGAGGAGTGTCATATGGTGTACGTTTGCGATATCGTTAGACATTATCAATGTCATAACTTAGTACATTGCATTTTCTTAGGGATATTGCCCGAGAAAAACATTACTGGTAATGTAATTGTTGAAACCATTTCAAAAATATAGATATGGTTTCAAGGTAAAAGACTTGGGTGTAAATTCTTGAAATTAGTACTAATCGCTCCTTTTTTATCAGTTATACTGATTATATAATGCGTTATTTTGTAGAATCATGACAGAGTCGGGAAACCCAAACTTCGAAGTAGATGGTGCACATATGATAGAGCACGGAGATATATGTGAACTGTGTGAAAATACGGCATCAGTGGGATACTGTTCAGAATGTGAATGTTACATATGTCAATTATGTTTTGATAACCACATTAAAATAAATAAAAATCGTCACCATGTGCTGCAAATAGCTCCAGAACGTAAGGATGATGATCGTACAATTCATTTTAAAACATGCACAGAACACACGCATCAAGAAGTACGACTCTACTGTACTGATCACAAATCTGTTGGATGCGCAGAATGCATGGCATTTAATCATAAATCTTGTAAATATGAAAACATAACAGCAGCATCCAAGGAATTCCAAGATAGTGGAAAACTCGCTCGTTTTCTTCAAGATATTCAAGACTTAGAGAATGTCCATGAAAACTGTGTTGAATCGATTGCCTCTCAGTCAGACCTGTTGGATAACTTGGATAAAACAACCACTTACTCTGTGCAACAATTCGTGAAAGATGTAATTTCGTATGTAACTGATGAAGAGAAACTCATATTCAAGATTGCATATTCGAAGAAATCCATTAATAATGATAAGATAATGAAGTTATCTGATGATCTGAAAAGGATTTGGTCCGACATTTCGTCTATAAGTGCTAATGTCAAAGAGAATGACATGATTCATAGGCTTTTCATCCTGGCCGTGGAAGCAAAGCCAAAATTATCCCAGATTCGAGACACATTAACAGCCATTGATTGTGAAGACGTCATTGACAGATACACGTTCTATCCTTGCAGATTGCTACAACGTCAGCTATCGGAGAAACGTCCTCTTGGCAAGCTTTCGGACAACGCACAATCCGAACAAGGTATTGTCTGTGTAAATATTGTTTTAATAATTCTATGAACTTATTACATTATTATGACTTACAAATATAGTAATTTTAAAATATATGATAAGAAGATAATTGTGGTGCGCACGGTGACTGTTATAATGATATATTCCCGGAATGGATGAAATGACACAGAAAATGCATAACATGAGGGTGTGGGTGAGTACTTCTACAAATTGTGACTATGTGTGAGTATGATATCGTGACGGCGACGTTAAGTACGTTCACATGCTTCGCAATTCCACATGTGCGTGTGATATATAAGGCGTATAATTAATTATTGGTTTCTTTAAATATTTCGCTCTGATAGTTGGCATTTACTCAGACAATAGGTTGTACAAACAAGTTTGGCATATAACGTTCATGATTATTCTCATGAGTAACGCTAGCTAATCACGAACTTCAACGAATGATCCTCGTAAGATATGCAGAGATTTGCATTAAAAGAAATGGCTTATAATTAATCTTTCTTTGTGTTATTGCAATCTCGCACAATCATAAGCGCTTAATGTGTTTTTTTCAGATGACGTGGATGATTATGAATGTAAATACAAAGCAGGGTGTGCGGAAATTCAACAACTTCAGCAACAATTGTCATCTCAAGAAAAAATAATGCATGCTCAAAAACAGGACAACCAAAGACTTCAACAAAAACTGTCTACTCAAGAAAAGTTAAATAAAAGACTTCAGCAACAATTGTCATCACAGAAAATGGACATGACAAAAAGTCAACAACAACTATCTACTCAAAAACAGGACAATATAATGCTAAAACAACAACTATCGACTCAAGAACAGGACAATAAAAAACTTCAACAACAACTGTCTATTCAAGAACAGGACAATATAAAACTTCAACAACAATTATCTACTCAAGAACAGGGCAATAAAAAACTACAACAACAACTGTCTTCGCTAGAACAGGACAATACAAAACTACAACAACAACTATCTACGCAAGAACAGAACAATGCTAAACTTCAACAGCAACTGTCTACTAAAGAACAGGACAATAAAAATCTTCAACAACAACTGTCTACGCAAGAACAGGACAATACAAAACTTCAACAACAACTGTCTACGCAAGAACAGGACAATAAAAAACTTCAACAACAACTGTCTACGCAAGAACAGAACAATACAAAACTTCAACAACAACTGTGTACTCAAGAACAGGACAATACTAAACTTCAACAACAACTGTCAACGCAAGAACAGGACAATGCTAAACTACAACAACAACTGTCTGCTAAAGAACAGAACAATGCTAAACTACAACAACAACTGTGTACTCAAGAACAGGACAATGAAAAACTTCAACAACAACTGTCTACTCAAGAACAGGACAATGAAAAACTTCAACAACAACTGTCTACTCAAGAACAGAACAATGCTAAACTACAACAACAACTGTGTACTCAAGAACAGGACAATGAAAAACTTCAACAACAACTGTCTACTCAAGAACAGGACAGTAAATTACTACAACAACAACTGTCTACTCAAGAAAAGGACATTAAACAGCTCCAACAACAGCTATCTACCCAAGAACAGAACAATGCAAAACTTCAACAACAACTGTCCACTCAAGGACAGGAGAATGCAAAACTTCAACAACAACTGTCTACTCAAGAACAGGACAAACAGGTTTAGAGTTTAACATATAAAACTGCTCTCATGTAGTTCATGATAGGTCATGAATCTTTATCATAATATATTATACAAGCATCGATGTCAAAATAAGCTAAACGAGATGACATGAAACAAGAATATAAAGATAACAGTATACTTATTCAAAAGCATGAGCAACAACTGTATATAAAAAGAACAGGACAATTATAGTCTACACTTTTAATTTCAGTCAGCATGTTTATTCCTTCTGCTCCGACTTAAGTGAATAACTTTAAGCTTGCCTTATTTGTGAGATTCGATCTTCGTTACAAAAAGTTATACAAAGACTGTACGGATGATTATCATTCATTAATCTCTTTATTTCTATTACAGAGGAAGACATTGCAAATACTAAAACTCGAACGAGTTATTGATGAACTGATAAAGAAAAATGGTGTAAGATCTGTTTTCTCTACTTTCAAATGTGTATCACAACGAATGAAGTAATTTACAAAGCACTATTAACTAAAGATAATTGTACGTTACTGCATCATATTTCTAATTCTGTTAATACGAAAAGTCATAAAACTGATTGATTGCATCTGATAAAGCTATGTTATTATTGAACTCTAGATAAAATAAACTCCATCTGTATTCTCGTATTGTGATCGTTACTGTATGATACAGTTGTAAATTGAACGACATTAATATAGTTCCCTTTTTATTCTTCAACTGATGACGAGGGTTGTTATATAAGTCCAACTTCTAGTTTCAAATATAATCCATTTGTTTTTAAATTATCATGATTAGTGCGCTCTAAATTCGTCTCCATAGCAACGCATGTAACGGTAACTGGGATAGGCCGTTTTTAGAAAAATCATAACATTAAATAGTTTCAACCTTCATTTCATTTAACTTCACATTTCCGCGCAAAACCATAATATTATACGTCTGTGATAACATCATGACATCATTTCCGTAAAATATTATCATAATACGTTAAGGAATGTTATCTGTGGCAAGAAAACAGTAATATGGTCCGCGGGTTTTTTTTCCGACGTGAAAATGACGTCAACCGGCGACGTCGAAACCAGAGTCGTGATCAAATTGTGTGTAAGTTAAAGGAAAACACCTAGAACAATTTAGAGATGATTAAATCCAGCAGTATGAAACTAAAGTGTATATGCACATTAGTATTCAAATGACATGTGCGGTTTAGAAATGGACGTGATTGTATTGAGAAAGGTGAAAGGTGTTTGTGCTCGCCATCCCTACGGCCAACATATCGAATGAGTACACAGAGTATTGTGTCAACTTTCGGTGTGTATTGGTACAAGACAACCTGTATAAAATGGGTACAGTGTCATTGGAAATGTCTAGAACTTAATGGGGGATGTCTTGAAAATGAATTTTATTGACGACAGCTATTAGCGTACGAAAAAAACACGAGTTCTTTTGAAATATATGTTACCGTTGTTATGACGTCGAAATTTGCGTTCCCGTGCCGGAGGTCAGATATTTCTGTTTGAGTAAATGTTATTTTTTGCATACTTATTGTTACGAATGTAAATTGTACAGTTCGATAGGGCAATTGAATATAGTCTCCAATGATTTGTACTTCATTATTTTATTACACAAGTCAACGTTTGTATACGAAAAGTCTACGAACTTAAAGAACAATCATCGTATTCTTTGTGCAAAATGTTGGATCATAGAAACCTGTCAGACAATGTGCATTACTGTATATTTGCAATTTAGCATGAACTAAAAACAACAGCACCTCTTTGTATTTTAGTTTATTCTTGCATGCGGACATGTATGTGATGTTGATCAGAAGAATGAAAACAGAACAATTAAATGCCCTACGTGTGATATCATCTTTGGTGGTACGTACATACTTCATGACATACTCATTGTTTTCCTGCATATAATATATATATAAATGTAAATAAATACGTGTGTGTCGACCATCCATTCTTTTTCATATTATATACATTACATCAATAGATATTTTATAATGTTTTTAAGAATCTTTAACGGATTTATTTCATTATTTGACGATGTTTAGTACAATCTAAATGACATCATAATTCTTAGACATCAAAACTCATAACTAAGAAGAGAACTACATAGCTATCAATACGCATCCATATATAACTACTTGTGTAAATATCTTCCACTTTTATAATCATACATTTTATTATATATTTTTGAACATGTGTCATTTACACTATTGGGCCTATTACATTTGTTATAATATCGTTGTAACAGATCAGCCTGATGGTACATTGAGAATAGATGAAAAAATGTTTCCGAGCGAGTTGATATTTAAATTTGACAAAGGAACACAATCGGTAAAATCTTATTTCATTTGTTTGAAACACGAAATTAAAATATATACATACACCATACTAGTGTCTGTTCACGATGCATCGGTTCTTAACTGGTGTCTTTCCTCCTTCATTTTGGTTATATTTATTAGTACATTGGTAAAAAGTAAGAAAACAGTTATCTAAATAAAAATGTCTAATGACTGTAAAGTACTGAGTAAACAAGCAGAGTATTATTGACAGATATTTATATATCATCTCCTTTATAAACTGCTCCATGATCAACAATGCCATTTACGAACAACTCCATATCCGATATAGTCTAGCTGAACAGCATGTTGCATGATGTTTTCATTTAAATCCCTGTAGTATAATCTTGAAATATCATGTTAAGGTAAAATAGGACTTTGTTTTTCTTGTATTCAGAAATTGAATTTGAATCCTGGGAAATCTTATGAAGGACATGAAGTAACGGGATATGTATATCGTGATGAAAATTTACAACAAATGCTTAAACTGGCATATGATCGAAAAATATTGTTTACAATCAACAAAATGGGAAAAATTGTTTCGAATGGGATCGATATATTCACGTAAGTGTTGTTTATTACTAGTAAATGGTAATATTAAACATAATTATATTTAAAGCAAAATGTGTTATTTATTGAATGGATCTAATATGATATATCAGTCGAAATATCGCTTGCCAATAATGCATGTGTTTCTTCGTATTGAACATATACATTTAAATTCACAAATTGAAAAACATAATTCTTTCTCGGTGAATAATTTTAAAAAGATACTGACAGAACAAATATTCAAATGTCCAACTGTTACTTAGCTAGCGCTAAAGTAAGACATACAAAAATGTATACGTATGCATGAAGAAACTAATCAGTATCACTTTATCTTAAACTACTAGTATCGCGACTAATTTAACATATAAAGTCAAATCTATATCAGGGCCGTAGAAACCGGGGGCTAGGTTGGACTTAGATCCCTTCATAGAAATGGCTGAAATGTTTTTAAAATGGGCTATAGTGACCAAGTTTTCAGATAAAATCTAAACGTATCCCGTAATTGCATCCTGTGGACCTTCATAATTATATTGTTTAGTCACTGATTAAATTATTCATAACAAAATACGTGTAATGAAATTCCGAACGCGCTACATATATCTGCACAGATATGTGCAGTATTGTCGCCGCGAATAAATGTATTATGTACATGTAACAGGAATGCATGTACATGTTTTACGGGGTTATTACGGTAAAAATAACTTCAAAAGTAACAATCTTATAAAATCACTGAATCGTGCCGCTGTGATCTTTGATTGTATCACGTTTATTTTACCATCCTCTGGGATATTTTATGTGTCACCTTCATGGCGATGCAACAAGCAATTATACGAGCATACATCATATGGCATTTATTCTTCATTAAATCATTATAGATACATACATTTGTTTATTTACATTGTTAATAGTATGACTTTCAAATTGAACAAAATATCATCAAAACCTGAACATTACATCAAATATGTATATCTGAATCATAGGTAGGTGTCTTCAACAAATACATAGACTAGAGTCGTTTTTATTTCAGATGTATAATCATTTGCATAGGAGTTTTATATGGTTTTGAATTATAAATGCTTGTTGGAATTTGAAAGAAAGTCAATGTATAGACATGTATATCGATGTCTTTCAAAAGTGTATATCTCGGTGTGTAATAATCATCCATAATGATCGACCATTGTTTTTATTAGATATTAATACATATCCTACCCATTCTTAACTAGACCTCAAATCAGACATAGAAAATGTAGTAGACGGATTGTACATGTATATAGAAACTGAACATTTTTAGATATCACATTGCCACTTTCAAGCTAAAATTTAATATATCGCAACTATTTTACATAAATAGACATTTCTATGAATAATTTAGATAAATGATTTGATTATTTATAGATATTGCCCATATTAAGACTCCGAACGCGCTACATGCACTTTAACGACTGTGCCAATAAACGTATCGTGTACATCTACCAGTATTGTATGATCTTGTTTTACGGTGTTCTTAGGGAAAATAATGAAGTCAACACTAACAATGATATAAACGGTGCCGCTGTGAAGATGGGTTTTGTCACGTTTATTTTTTTTTGCCATCCTCTGATACATTTTATGCGTCACATACACGTCGATGAAGACAACTGTATATATATTTCGGTACACCAATCATTTATATAATTACACGTCATATGACGGGTTATTATTCATATAATACTTCTAGATGAACGCACTCATGTCTTCACATTATTTATAGTATGACTTTCAACTTGAACAAAATATTGTCAAAACATAAACATTACTTCAAATTACATGAAAATGTCTTACACGAAGACATAGAATTGCTTCGGTTTTTAGGTGTATAAAATTCTGCGGATGTTTTATTTTGAAAATATTTTGAATTATAAATACATACTTGAATTCGAAGAAAGTCTATGTTATGTCATGTTTACAATAATATCGAGCTACACTTCAAATGTACGAGTATATGTCTCGGTGTTTAATAATCATCCGAAATAATAATAATAATATATTAGATTATGATGTTGTGGACAGTGTGTACTCCTTTGAATTGTCTGAAAACTGTTATTTCTGGAACAGCATAATTTTTCAACAACCGTTGTCACGTAATATAAATTGTTTTTACAATATATATTTATATAATAAGTAATTAATAAGATTCTTCTTCTTATATTTTCAGTGACAAAGAACCACCGTGAGTAATCTCTTTATAATGTTATATTTGATTATGTTAACAATGTGTTGTTCAGTTATGTACCTGCATATTAACGATAATTCAATATGATAATGCCATTAAAATGGTACCTCGCATCATCGGATTTGAACTGAAGGGTTATGAGTTTGTTTATATACATTTTATTGTATGTCATGAGTGTTTCATCTTCGATTCCTGTACATATGTCAATTTGGTAAAAGTAAGACCTGTGTTGTACTGACTATGTCTATAATCGTAGTGTCCTGAATGTTTGTTCATGGTTTACGGAGTTAATACAGTGACAAGTAACTACAAAGAAATAATCACGTAAAATGGATTTTACTGGGGTGTCACTCTCGTCTTTAGTTGTATCCTATTGTTTGGCTAATTATTCTACATCAATCCATCATAGATACATGTACACTAATACATGTGACTCTCTATGACAAATGTGGTCAATTAATGATATGTTGTTCTGTGTATTACTTGTAGATTTCTGGCAAAGGAAATTATGTTTGCTATTTGAAGTATTGATAATGTATTGATAGTGCAGTGTTGTATCGGGTCTAACAGCCAGATCGATTTTTAATAACTATTTTCAATTATTTAGAATGTTTTCTTCTTGTAAAATAAGAAG
Source organism: Lutraria lutraria (assembly GCA_964023205.1). NCBI lineage: Eukaryota > Metazoa > Mollusca > Bivalvia > Venerida > Mactridae > Lutraria > Lutraria lutraria. Next base: position 12,646,459 of record OZ026849.1, read on the forward strand.
TAGGTATGCATTTAACTTGCTGTTTTTTCTGTATAAGACAACCAAAATGAGTGAAATCTTCAACATTATATTTTGATCTGAATAAACAACTTGTTGAACAACTGCATGTATAATTAGATACAATGCGTATGTAAACTCTTAACCCATCCAAGCATTTTCGTAAACGTCATGACAATTAAATACGAATTGTCTTTATGCATGTAATGTTAGATATTATTATATTATATTAAACATGATTCATTTATATGGATTCGTTACGGAGATAACGCTTGTGTGGTTATTAGGGCTTATATTGGTGTGTCATTCATCAAGTTCTTCATGATATGGATGAACTTTAACCTAGGTGCCCCCGAACGCAAGTATCATGAATAATTTAAGTGATCATATCAAGTCGACATATTGGAGTATGATTTATATACTACACTGTATTATAATTTAAGTATAATCATACTATACGTATCTTATTTCCAACCGTGTATGCATATTGTATATCTGTGAACGTTTCATAATCAGATAATTTAGTACATGTTTTTCATAGATATTCATGTTGATATAAATTTCTGATATTTGTCATTACAAAATTAATGTTTTTTTATAAATAGGTTTGTTTTTAATAAATAAATAAGAAATTATCATAAAAAGCAAAATAAATTATACATTTAGAAGTAGGTGCCTATAAACAATTGCAAAAAAAACAACAGACCAAAAAAACTTACTTAACACACATTAGATATTTGTATTCTATTCCAAATTGATTTTATGTTTAACAGACTAAACGATTTTATAGATAAGTTAAGTCACAGCCTGTAATAATAAATGTTTAACAGACTAAACGATTTTATAGATAAGTTAAGCCACAGCCTGTAATAATAAATGTTTATCAGACTAAACGATTTTATAGATAAGTTAAGTCACAGCCTGTAATAATAAATGTTTAACAGACTAAACGATTTTATAGATAAGTTATGTCACAGCCTGTAATAATTAATGTTTAACAGACTAAACGATTTTATAGATACGTTAAGTCACAGCCTGTAATAATAAATGTTTAACAGACTAAACGATTTTATAGATACGTTAAGTCACAGCCTGTAATAATTAACACCAAAAAAGTAAGATTTAAATGAGTTTCACTATGCAGACGTATTTATTATGTAAAATAAGATAAGATAAATTTATCAACGTCTCACTCGTGTACATTCTTGCTACAAATATACATATAAAATGATAAAATTGTAAAAACTTGCACAAAACCACTCAATTTGAGTTATGAGAGACAATATGAACAGCTTAGAATTACAAGTACACATACATAAAAACAGTAAAGAATTTTAAATATATCCTTGAAATACAAAATCATTAATTATTCAAACACAGTGAAATCATAATATAGAGCATCATAATTATATACATGTAAAAGTGACTTGTGACTAGAATTTCATGACAAGCTTTGGCACTGTATTTTACGATTTCATCATTTGATAGGATGTATTAAAACTTTTCAAGATCATTTAAATAAATAAAATCCGGGAAAACATTTTGAATACATTGATATAAGTTACGTCTGATGTTTTCGTACAGGTTACATGACATACTAGCATGGTATTCATTTTCGACAACATTCATACAATTAAAACAACATCGTTCATCGATTGGTATCCCTTGATATCGTCCAATCTCAATTTTTAGGGGTGCACCACCACAACGAAACTTTGACAGTGCACTTCTATGAGTTCTGGGTATAATATTGATCTTCACATAGGTTTCAGTTTCATACGAATGTTTGAAAAGTCTATATGTTCTTAGCTTATTGCTTCCATTTCCTCTAACCGTCTGATCATTGTAAATAGTTTGCAACCAATCACGTTTATACTTATCAAAAAGTTCTTCTATGCAGTTATTGATAATAGTTTTACGCATGGAGTTGCTGTAATGGGTGTCTATCGATACGTTCACTTTCGTACATACTCTGTAGCACCAGTTTCCTGTAGCCTGTCTACGTAAAAATGACCAGTTACTAACCCTATAATTCAGTCTATCTCTAGCCATTGAGTTCAATCGAAACCACTGCGATAGTGTTGATTTCCATTGTTTAGCGAAAGGGGGTAACCAGCACATGTCACCGTTCACACCCGCATTGGGTGTGTATCTACCAACTCCTAAGTAAAACCTGATAGCTCTATGCTGTACTGCATTAATGCAGGTATATTATTTCGTTCCCCAGATAGCTGCTCCATAACTGATTGTTGGCCATACTATGCAGTCATATAATTTTGAATATACTTCATACGGCATACCTTCTTCGTTTTAAATTTAGATATCAGTAACCCTAGGGCACGTGTAGCTGATTTTGCTACATATTTGGCGGTGATGTTATAGTCTAATGTATCGGACAAGGTGAGACCTAAATATCGGTATTCACTAACACACTGAAGATCATTTCCGTTACAGTTAAATCTATAATCAGTTTTTTTTGGTTGATTTAGATCTAAAATACATTTTTTTGCTTTTATTTTGGTTAATCGTCATTCTATTTTTCTCACACCATGTAGTTAAAATACTCAACAGTTCTTGAAGTTCACTTTCAGTTTCAGCGATGAGTACTAAATCGTCCGCGTACAATAAGTGACAAATGTTAGTTTCATTTATTCGTACTCCTAATCCTGTTTGGTTAAGGTGAAGACTTAGATCGTTTAGGAAGAAGTTGAACATAGTTGTTGAAAGTAAACAGCCTTGCTTTAATCCAATGTTTTGGCTAAACCGGTCTGTTCTGATATTGTTTACTTTTACAGCACATTTAACACTAGTATAGAGTGATTTGAGAGCGTGTAGAATTTTTCCTTGGACACCGATATTTGCTAGTTTTTTCCATAATTTGTCTCTGTCTATTCGATCATACGCTTTTGAAAAGTCAATGTATGCTACGAATTATCGTTGTCAAAGTTGATAGCTGGTCAATCGTACTTCTGTTACGTCGGAACCCGTTTTGATCCTCGGCAATAATTTTATTGTCTTCAGCCCATTGTGTTAACCTTTTATTAAGTAACGCACAATATGCCTTGTAAATCGCTCCAGTTACCACTATACCGCGATAATTAGATGGATCTATTTCATCTGAGGAGGAGTCTTTCAATACATGGGTTATATTGCCGTAGCTCCATGCATTCGGAATTGTGCCAGTTTCAAAACATATACAAAATAGTCTATGGAGAAAGTAAATGCATGGTTTTGTTTGTATCACTTAAGCGGGAATCTCATCGTGTCCTGGTGATTTTTTTTTATTTAGGGATTTCACAGCTTTCTCTACATCAATAATGTCTATACCACTGTTCAAAGAGTCGGCATCATATCGTATATCTGGTATGCTTGTCGGATCCTGGTTATTTCGGTCATGATTAATAACATCGCAGTTTAAGAGATTCTGGAATGTATTTTTCTACTTTAACATTATTTTATCGACCGAATTTGTTAATGTACCATCTTCTTGTGATACCTCCATTGGTATTTGTTTGTTTCGTTCAGAACCAACTCCAATTTTACCGATTGTCTTCCAAAATTCGCCAGATTTATTATCACTACAAGATTTAAATAGATTATCCTGCATTTCACGCCAATATTCGCTTTTGCGACGCTGTACATTGCGATCGAAAAATTTGAAAGAACTATATCTACTTAACTGTTCATAAGGTACTAGACAATACTCCACTACAGAGGCTCCTCTAAGTGACACACTTGTATAGTCATTTACTTCAAAATTTCTACCATTCTATATGCACAGATTTGTACTTAGAAGAAATTCAATCAGAGCACCACAATGTTGACTTGATTTAAAGTCTACCACGTTTCTATCATTAATCTCGTCGACACCTCGTATATAGTCATCATGGTCACCAACTCGTATGTTAAAGTCGCCCATAACAGTAACGAGACCTTCCGTTTGGTATTGATGTACGTTTGACATTAAAGTATCTAGGAAGTCGTTCACGTTAACACGCCGTGATGAGTTTGATGGGGGGTAAGTAGCAAACACAGGCTAACAGTGATTCCTTTGATTGTCGTTCAAGTAGTTTAATCCACAAGATACCGTCTGTCTCGCAATCTAGTTTTTTAATATCAAGTTGTTCATATAGTTCATTACGTATAAGGAAGCCTACACCACCGCTTCCTTTGGGCGCGTTCACGTGAATACTTCGTCTGTTATGACCGATCCATGTATATCGTATTAAGTTTAAGTTACTTTCATTCACTAAGTGGGTCTCTGCTAGGCCAATTATATCAAGGTTCAAATAATTCAAACACTTCGACCTGATTGTATAATTTTGTGACTCCTCATTTTTGTTAAAACCGATACAGTTCCAAAACCCGCATGAGACCTAATCTCTATAGTGCCTGTTATGTGAAGGTTGAGATCTTCTATAGTTATATTCACGTGATTGTTGATAATCGTTATCATGTGATCTGTATCTGTCTTGTCCGGTTTGGTTATCGTTAGGGTAATGAGGAGTTGTGTGATATCTGTATCCGGTTGTATTTCGTGCGTTAGCGTTATGGTAACTAGTGTAACCTCTTGGTCTGTTACCATCTCGTTCGTTTGTCGATTGATAATTTCTTGTTCGCCTATGAGAAACTTGTTGCCATTCACCATCGTCGATTTTACGAGTGCTGGTAGGGTTCTCACGCGCAACAAGTTTGTTTCCACGGACATACACTTTGTCTTTACCGATCGCATTAGCTATTGTTCTTAGATTTGATATGGTGTCTCTCTCTTTCCGGGGCATGTCATGTTCAACATATACGTTTGCAAACAATCTGGTTCTTCGTAACTTCGACTTTGCGTTCATTAGTGTTGCCTTTTCTTCTCTATTTCTACATTCAGCAACTATTACGCCTGTTTCACCGTTACATTTAGCTTCTTTTCTGTTTGCTTCAACAACCGTAGCGTTCAACTGTAAGACATCTGTAATGAGTGAATTCACTTTATCTGTCACGTTTTCATTCACACTTTCTGGTAATATATTATTAACAGAGTGTCTGGTCTCTGACGTATCCATCATTTGGCGATCACCTTCTGAATTAGATTTCTGCGAATTGCTCTCTTTTAATTCATTTAATTCATCTCTCACTTTCTGTATTTCCACTTTGAATTCTTTCTTAATTTTCTCTAAGGCCGGATTCATTGTATTTTGAATTTGTTTCTTTATTTAGGCGTCCATACTTGTTTCCAAGCGTTCTATGCGTTTAGAAAGCCCTCCAATTTGGTCCGTTAGCTTATTAATGGCTGTAACTATACACATGCTTTCATTAGTTGATTGATTCGAATCAGTTTAAGGTGCTATGTCGTCTTCTTGTAGAGGGCGTTTTCTTCCTTTACCGCTTCCCTTTGCTGGTTTCGATGGACCAGGCGTGGATGTATCCGGTGAGGTAGCCTTGGCTTGACGGCCCTTGCCATTGCCGATACACCTTTTCTTTACACTTGGAGCTTCTGACGGTGAGGGTCCAGATATGAGCGATTGAGATTGTGTACTTTCACTTTCATTTCTTACAGTAATAATAGTGGTGTTTACAGTGCTTTGATTTTGATCACGGCTGTGATTCGTATCTACGGGGATTGCGTCTCAGTTCCGTCGGATAATTATGTATCATTGTCCGGATACAACAAAGAGTATATATTAATGTCTTCAATCTCACTACTTGTGGTTGTAGCCATCCTGGTACCGTTATATCCTGGGGCAATATCCAGTCTTGTTGAGCGTGACCCTTGTACTGGTTCACTATATTACAGTTAATCTTCCAATAGGACTAAGATCGATGGTTAGCCGGGAGCTATGTTATATGTTGATGGCAGGTTGAGCGATAATCACAAATGTTTATTACGTGAACAATAGAATTACGGAAAAAGACAAATAACTCACAAATCACAACGTATATTCCAAAACCAAATCACTTATCAAATTCCACAGTTTATAAGGTCCAATTCCATATAAATTTTATTCCGAAACTCAATTTGTAACTCATAAACTTTAGCATTTATAGCGGAGGTTCAATTTTCACGACCTGAACCGGAAGCTATCACTAATATATATGTATGTATGTATCATACCTTACACTATAACTATTATACTAAGAGCTAATATAAATTGTAGGTTAGTTGATTATAGCGGTATCATAATTAAAATACTATGTAAGCAATATTTTCTCAAACAAGTAATCATACAATCGTACGATATTTTACACCATTCGAGATTAATGTATTGAAGATATGAATATATAACAATATATTACTTGACACGACCCCAACATGCTAACATTTCAAAAATTACTTCGCAGGAAAATGTATCAGAAAGAAAAAGTCAGAGTGTATATATTTCCCAAGCTTTTCAAAATCGAGATACACTGATAAATTAAATTTATGTTGTAAACATTCACGATTTAACACATGACTAGCAAGTGTTTGTATATAAACTTTATTTGTGCAATTTGTTTTCCTACCATATCATTTCAATAGTCTTGAAAACTTTAATGATTGTGTTTATGTTACTTTTATATGTTGTTGTTACTCAATACAATGGTATTGCCTAACGGCTGCATCATTGATCTACAGAGCACTTTGTCTAAGAACCACAGATGGTCTTATTAGCGGGGTTCTACTGTATAGTTAAAGAATATATATAATTGAATACAATAATCTTCTGTATATTGACCAGCTCCCTTCTGTCACGTATGTTGTAATGTATGTCAATATAAGTTGTATTCTGTTTCCCATAGGCCTCCGGCGTAATGAATTTTAAATTTTAAAAAATCTCAGGAAATAGTAGTGAATAATTTGTAGATAAAGCAATTGTACATTATCAACTTCAGATTACTTTTTGTGTTTCCATATGTGAATCTTGCATTCATTTAATGTAATAATATGATATACATTGTAACATGCTTTTTCTATTATTTATGACTGATCAACATTTCTTGAATTTAATTTGACGTTATTTGTACGTTTTCTGTGTCTTAAATAATAATTATGGTTTGCAAACGTGAAATATTAAAATTTATATTTTGTTTTCATGCAATCAAAATAAGTATGGTGAAGGAATATAATGAAGTATAAAATACGCGATGTAAAGGTTTCATGCAATGCCATATAATTTTCATTATATCTTACACTTCATAATCCTCATGATGTTGGTGACTGGTGAAGCTTGTATGTTACCTGAAAACGACACAAAATTGAATTGAGAAAGGACTTTATTTTGTAAAGCCAGAGATCTTATACACAGTATAAGGCTCTAACAAATCATATATAACAAAATGAAGCTTTACTGAATAAAGCCTAATGACAGTATCTAAATAATAACTTTACATGAAAACATATATGGGGCTAAACAAAGTGCCCTACAAATAATTTCTACATATAATGAAATGTTGTAAGTTAACTAGCCGCCGAAACTATAGAGGAAAGAGGATGGGAGGTGGTGGTAAATTTTGAAAATAAGGCTGCAAGCGCGCGTTCTAAGAAATGTGAGTGCGCATGCGCGTTACAGACCACGGCGTGCTTGCGTGACTAATAACCACGGTGGCTAGTCAATGAATGAAATGAGAAAAACACGGCGGCTGGTCAACAATACCGTAAATAGATCTAGAAACTAGATCTATAATAACAACAACATTTTCTGTCATAAAACATTTAATACAAGTATAAAAATCATATATATAATTTAGCACTCAGGTTATAGAACGCAGAGTTTTGTAGGTGAAATGATTAAAGCGGTGTGTAAGCGAGCAATTTCTAAAAGGAAATAATTGTGTAACATTATCATTTACTATATATGAGTCTTGGCATTTGTTTATATACTATACATTGCAACTTAATATCGATATGATTTATAACTGATCAATGTTTCTTTTATTTAAATACATGGTACTTGGTGTAAGCATTTTCATTTATCCTACAGAACTGATTGATGATTAACACGTTAAGTATCTAAATATATATTGTGTTTGTTGTTAGACGGATTATGATACAATCAACCAACAGTCAATGATGCGTTTGATTTTATTTGTCAAGGAATACAAATGCAACAACGGTCATACATTATTCCATTAGGATGACCCATTCATTTCAATGATGTAAAATATCGATACTATCAACATCTTTTCTCACACGTATTTTATTAATGTAAGTAAGACATGTAGTGTATCATATCTTACACAATATGTAACTTTGCACTAATGTGATAGGTCGTAGAATTTGTAGACAGTTAAATCATACCGGTATCATAATTCACATTATTAAGGCATGCAAGCAGATATTTATACATGCAAATTAATTAATAATTTACTTTGGATTATAAGTTTGTCCTATTTGATGCTATTCGAGATTTACATTTCGCGTATAATGACCTACTATATCCATCAAGCTAAATTATTCGTCATACTGAACAAACCATGTCAGTGTATGTTGATGTTCAGAAATTATTAAAAGTATCTGACAAATAAACTTTTATTTCGTTAACCTCACTCTTACATTTACAATATGTTAACCTCACTCTTACGTTTACAATATGTTAACCTCACTCTTACGTTTTTCATGATCAAAACTTAACGCATGAATGTATAAGCCTTCAGAACAGCAGCGGGCGGATTCCCATAGGCGTATAAAAATCGCAAATGCATATAACTTGCATATAACTTGCACTTCTGTTTAAAAATATTTGTAAATGAATATTATTGATTCAACATTTACAATATGTAGTACATGATACATAGTTACATACTATGGAACATTATAATGCATGTTTTTAATGAATCGCATACGTCATGAATGGGAACATTCCATATTTGGCGCAGTTTTATGTTAGGTTCTCATAACGCAAGTTTGATTTATTATGTGCTTCCTTACATGGTTTATGCATAAGACATGTACGGTTACTAGGGTTTATATGGGTGTATCATTTATAAAGTGCTCTATATAGTATGGATGAGCTTTTAACCTTGTTTTACTACGTATACGCATTTACATTTAATGGCATTTGAAATTATCATACATATCTCAAATAATCATCAATTGGTATTTTCGCCCCTATAGTTCTATGGTTTTATTATCAAAATGTGTTGAACTGTTCATTAAGCAACAAACTGAGTTAATATGAATTACATACCTGTCTTTTGGGTTTTCCATTTACTATTGGTCTTGGCATTTATTTGTATAATACACACGATATATTAATATTTTATTGATGTATTAAAAGTTTCTTTCATTCAATTTCAGGACGGATTTGTAAGTATTTTCATCTGACTTACTTCCTGCAAGTTTCTTGTATCGTAATTACTAGTAACCGATGATTTAGACACGCTCAATGAGAATTTAACCTTTTGTTCTCATCCATTACAAAATTTGTTAAATCAGTGTGATAAAAGGAATATTGTGGTCAAACATACATACAATGACAATAATTTTTGCATATAATCTCGTTTGCATTAAATTCTTGATTTGTAAACAACGTTTATACATTAATCAATTCATCTTCATATTTGAAATATCTGACAAATAAACTTTTATTTCATTAACCTCACTCTTACATTTACAATATGTTAACCTCACTCTTACATTTACAATATTTTAACCTCACTCTTACGTTTTTCATGATCAAAACATAACGCATGAATGTATAAGCCTTCAGAATAGCAGCGGGCGGATTCCCATAGGCGTATAAAAATAGCAAATGCATATAACTTGCATATAACTTGCACTTCTGTTTATAAATATTTGTAAATGAATATTATTGATTCAACATTTACAATATGTAGTACATGATACATAGTTACATACTATGGAACATTATAATGCATGTTTTTAATGAATCGCATACGTCATGAATGGGAACATTCCATATTTGGCGCAGTTTTATGTTAGGTTCTCATAACGCAAGTTTGATTTATTATGTGCTTCCTTACATGGTTTATGCATAAGACATGTACGGTTACTAGGGTTTATATGGGTGTATCATTTATCAAGTGCTCTATATAGTATGGATGAGCTTTTAACCTTGTTTTACTACGTATACGCATTTACATTAAATGGCATTTGAAATTATCATACATATCTCAAATAATCATCAATTGGTATTTTCGCCCCTATAGTTCTATGGTTTTATTATCAAAATGTGTTGAACTGTTCATTAAGCAACAAACTGAGTTAATATGAATTACATACCTATCTTTTGGGTTTTCCATTTACTATTGGTCTTGGCATTTATTTGTATAATACACACGATATATTAATATTTTATTGATGTATTAAAAGTTTCTTTCATTCAATTTCAGTTTGGATTTGTAAGTATTTTCATCTGACTTACTTCCTGAAAGTTTCTTGTATCTTAATTAACCGATGATTTAGACACGCTCAATGAGAATTTAACCTTTTGTTCTCATCCATTACAAAATTGGTTAAATCAGTGTGCTAAAAGGAATATTGTGGTCAAACATACATACAATGACAATCATTTATGCATATAATCTCGTTTGCATTACATTCTTGGTTTGTAAACAACGTTTATACATTAATCAATTCATCTTCATATTTGAAATATCGATATTTTCAATATATTATCTCTTATCAAGTATAGTGTATCATATATTACACCATATGAAACATAGCGCATGTGTAGCTCTAGATCACATAATTTTATAGGTAAGTAAAGCACAATTGTATCATGGTTACATTGTTAGGGCAACTAAGCGAATATTTACTCACGTTCCTGAATAAGCAACCTAACACCGATGTTATAATAACATCGTCATATTTGACTATATTCGAGCAGTGTAGTGCTCGTATAATGACCAAATGTATCGTATTTACTAAATCCATCAAGCTATTTCAATAGTCAAACTGAACAATGCATGTCCATGTAATGTGGATGTAAGGAACATTTTCAAGTAAATTACCAGACAAATGATTTTTATATTGTTTACCTCACACTTACTAGTTATATATGTATCATAAAATTATACTCTTATAAGTATTTATTCGGGCGTTCCTTTAACAGTGTGAGGTATTTATATAAATTCATAGCTGTATACTAGTACATGTACTAACTAGATGAGCAATACAATGTTTACCCAACCATAGGACAGTTAACATTAAACATTATTAAAAGTTCCAAACACAATATGAAAGCCATATAACATAGCATGTAGGTATTTTATTCAAACATTATATTCAGCTCGAATATAAGATGTAACTATAATATAAAACTTTGACATAGCTTCAAGTACAACATTAAGCTCATGTATCAGCATTGGTCACGTGCGTTTCATGATCAAAACAAAACAAATACATGTATAAGTCTTCACAACAAGCACTTGTAGAAGTTATAACTATGTCGTGTATAAAACAGGATTTCAAATAGTTCATATTTCGTATATCATTTAAAATGTATCAAATGACTGTAGTAATGCATATATGATGTAGTGAAACATTTGAGGTTTTAACATAGTGGAGTAATGTTATCGGACAACTTTGCATTGAACCATTTTGAGTTCAAATATTGAATTGCATGCAATATAAGGTGTTCAATCAGCTGAAGTTTTGATTTCGGATCTGTAACAATACATATAAGTTCTTAAGCCACGTGTTATCTGTATGCATGATCCCTTAATTATATTACTAAACGTATCACATCAGGCATATAGCAATCAAAACTAATTGTGTCATTGCAATTGATCTATACAAGTTAATTATCATATACATAATCATAACAACAAAAACGATGCTGAGTTTGTGTGCTATGTGGATTACATAATATGACTATAACTTACAACACGTCTCTATTTGTCGCTAATCACTACACTTCTGCTCACTTAGTGTATATAACATACGTCTAATTAGCAAAAGAAAATGGACAGTACTGTGAGATTTCTGTTCGGCGTTTAACCCATGACATTTATATTGTACGACACTATATATATGATACTTTAGTAAATTAACAACAAGTAATTATTGCGATCCCCACAATTTTTGTCAACACTGTAATAAAGATCTTGAATTCATACAAATTAATAATAAATAACGACACAAACAAATCAAGAACTTAAATAAAATAATATACAAATACGAATGTTATCATGTACTAGCATAGAAAATGTATGCAAAATTGTAATTTGGTATCAATCATCATGTTGTGTACAAGTATTCGTCCTGAATGTATGTTCATGGTTTATATCAAGTTGTTTGGCAAATTAATCCAATCCATCATAGATTCATGTACATTAATACATGTGTTTCATTATGACTATGTTTGTTTTCCGTCTAATTGATCATGACTGGTGAAGTACATTTTGTTTGCTATATGTAATATTAATAATGTGATCATAATATATTCGGGCGTTACTTTAATATTGTACATAGTTTTATAGATGAGGTATTTATATAAAAATCATAAATCTTTACTAGTACATGTACTGTCTAGATATGAAATACCGTGTTTATGTAACCATACGGCGGCTAACATTAAACATTATTAAAAATTCCTAACACAATATGAAAACCATAACGAGAAATATGTAGGTATTTTATTCCAACATTATACCAGGCTAGAATATACTACTTAATATTATTACAGCAGTACATTTCATATCTATAAAACTGTAACATATCTTCAAGTACAACATTTAGTTCATGATTCAGCATTTGCCGCGTGTGTTTCATGAACACAACAAATACTTCTATAAGTCTTCAGAACAGCGGACGGATTCCCGTGTCTGTATAAATATTCGTAAATGGACATAACTTGCACTTCTAGACGTTGAATGTCGTGCAAATAGGATTTCATATATTAGTTTATGTTCCGCATATCATTTAATATGTACCAAATGAATGTAGTAATGCTTATAATGATACGTTGCAACACCGAGGGGTAAAGATCTCGGACAACTCAGCCAGACAAGCTTGCATCGAGGTTTAATAAGTTCAAATGTAACATTGTATGCTAAATAAGGCGTTCAATCAACTGATGTTTTAATATTGTATCTGTAATAATCTATAAATGTTCTTAAGCCACTTGTTACATGCACACATGATCCCTTAATTATATAACTAGAAGTATCCCATCAGGCATATAGCAATCCAAACTGTATCTGTCATTACAATTGATCGCAACCAGTAAATATTAATATACATAATAATAAAAACAAAAAGGATTATGAGATTGTCCGTTTAGTGGTTTACCTAAAAATGACTAAATCTTCAAGTCTATGAGACAAATCCACTTCTACGTCCTTCCTGTTGTGATTAATGAATACGTACTGTAAACTTTATAACCTATGTCTTATTTACAAGGAAAATTGGAGAGCACTACGAGACTTTAATACAAGATTAAACTTATGACACTTGAAATGTACGACACTAAATATATGACACTTTACTGAATTAACAACCAGTAAATGTTGCAATTAAAACCGACTTTGTAAATAATGTATCCCAGTACAACCATTTTTCGAACACAACCAAAATTCGAACACTTCCTTTATTCCGCGAACGCTGATGTCATGTTACACTAATTGCATAAAGTTGCGTGCTATTTTGACTTCAACTCCCGCTGAAACGTCAAATTTGACATATTGACAAATATGATCAGAAAACCGGTAAGAAACGAATTGGTTTACCTCTCTCAGTGCAAAAAGTCCAAATTCCAAATACAAAATATTTTTTTTATATATCACATAAAAATAGTAAAAACAATGTTACTTACAAGTAAATAAAACTTTTAAAGTATCGGCTGCGCAGCTTTAGCTTTTACCTCAGTCTCAGATATATGGAATATAACAGGTCAGGTAAACACCTCTAAAAGTTTATTAGATTTGACATAGGTGTCCTTATGAACTGAAAATGATTTTTCATCAAACATTTTTTATGATGTGCATTTTTTTACAGGTTCATTCCACATCTAGGGGTCCCTACAGATCATACAGTTCGAAAAGTGTATCTGAGGCTTACAATGCTGTCAGAGAATGTAAAATGTCCATTAGAGGTGCATCCAGGTATCATGGTGTACGTCCAAGTAACTACCCTTATATATAATGTCAATGGAAGAATTGGTGTGGAAGTTATAAAATCTGGCAAATTACCAATTATTTCTTTGAAGCAAGAATCCATCATTTCAAAACTTCTTATGACAGAGGCATGGCAAAGGTAGGATATGGATAAAGTTGGACAGAAACTACAAAATGTATTAACCTTACCACATCTTGGCATACGTGACAAAAATCATCCCAGAAGTCTGTCAAGAGCAAACAGCGCAACTCGGCAAGCAATTGACAAATATTTTATTGGGCTTGGTTTCATCTGATATTCAATATAGATATAAAGGGTTTGAATACTGATCATAAGCCTCCAAAAGTAGTTGCAGATAAATTGAACAAAACCCAAGCCATAACATCCGGTAAATCTAAAACTATAACACTTACACTGTGTTATTGGTTGTTTTAATGGTGTTGGCTAGCAAGTTCCACCCTATTTTGTATTACCTGGAGAAAGAATACTGCCAATACTACAAGAAGGGTCTTCTGCAGTCGCTGATAGTACTGTCTCTTCTTCACGAAAAAACATCTTTTTAAATACCTTCCAGTTAGAGGTTCAGACACATACATACTTATACTTTATGATGGACACAAAAACCATGTCTCTCTTAGTTTGATAGAGTGGGCTAAGCTGAACAATATCATTCTCTTTGTTTTACCACCCCACTTTAGTAACTGTTACAATAGCTTGATGCAGGATGCTTTGGTCCTTTTCAAATGGCCTAGAATTCTTCCTATCATCAGCATATGCGTGAATCAGGTGGACGTGTAATCACAAGATATGACGTTTGTCAGCTAGCCTACAAAATTTATGTCCAAACACTTACACCAAGCAATATACAATCCTAATTCAGAAGGTGTGGAATATACTATTTAGACTCTACTGTAATTAATGACAACATAGTTGCTCCATCAACAACATTTGACCATATATCAACTCAAGTTACATCTGAACAGACAAATGGAGGTCATGCAGCATCAGGCCCGTTCAAGTCTGCTGAGTGCTTTTTACAGGAAAGAGGTGGTAAAGTTCTTGAAAATGTTCAGGCCTTCAAAGTTAGAAATAGGCTTAGTAAGGTAGTTGGGGGTAAGGCTATCACCGAGGACACTATAACGGAGAAAATAAAAGAACATATAAATAAACAAACTACTAACAAAAAAATAAACAATCTAGTCTCTAAAAGTAAAAATCATGTTCCACAACAAAGCACTTCTGGTACATGAAATTCAAAGAAGACTACAAAACATGTTTCAACAGAATCATCTGATTCGGAGAATTCAGATGTAGAAGAATCTGAAAAATGGATTATTTGCAAGAAATATCAACCTACAGATCTTGATAAATACCCGTATCTGGTTACTGTAAAATGGGGAAGATGCGATGGTTGTGATGGTTGTGTGCATTTATCATTTTGCACCCCAGTAAGGGTTCTCAGAAGAGGAGACTCTTTTTACTGCCCTATGTGTACGCATGAGCAGTAGACTTACACAAATGTTGTATTGTAAATATGTTATGACACTTAATGTTTGTGTTAAAAAAAAGAAATCTTATTTAACAAATTTACGAAATATTTTGTGACTTTGGTACCCCTGATATTCCTTGGACAATATATTTAGTGGTGTTTAAATAGGAAAATAGGTTGTACCGCAATATTGCAATTTTAAGTTCCAAGAAAAAGGCAAATAATACATAACGACATTAACCAATCAATGAACGTAAATAAAAAAAAACATACAAACAAGTAATTATGTACTAGCATAGAAAATGTATGCATAATTGTAATTTGGTATCAATCATCATATTATGTAAAAGTAGTCGTCCTGAATACATACTCATTAGAAGCATGAGGAGTCGATGTCAGGTTGTTTTTGATGCACAAGGTCATCAGTCTCGATACTAAACACAAAAGTTAGCACTTCTGCGCATTTTCCTCAAAGTTCTATTCCCCACACATACCCATAACATGTCTAATTTTGACCCTGTCCTAATTTCGACGCTCGTTACGCTCGAATGAGTTAATGTATGGATTACATGTTGCACTCATGATATGCAGGTATCTTGAAAATAACAAAAATCATATGTTATGTATATAATCCAAAATCGACGATAATGCCATGCAGAACAAAACGTGATCTTCACAAATTTTGAGTAGTATATGTTCATGGTTTACGGAATTAATAGGGTAAGAAGTGACCACAATACTAATAATCATATAAAATGACGTTTACAGTGGTGCCACTTTGGTCTGTCTTTAGTTGTATCAAGTTGTTTGGCAAATTATTCCACATCAATCCATCATAGATTCATGTACATTAATACAAGTGTTTCATTATGACTATGTTTTCCGTCTTATTGACTGGTAAAGTGCATTTTGTTTGCTATATGTAATATTAATAATGTAATCATACTGTAGTGACGTGTTGAACCTACCGGTTAGATTGATTTTTGATGACCATTGTCTATTGTTATTATTTTGTATAAAACAAGTAATGCATATGCTTTTTCTTCTGATGTTTTCTCAGTGAGTGATGTCTTAAACTGTCTATATGATTTCTATCTGAATTGACAACTGATCGTTTAATTATGCGCATGGATTTATAATAACATTAAATTTGTTTACGCTTGTACATCGGTAATATATGACTGACGAAATGGAATTGTAAGTAGAACAGTATAGTGTATAAGACTTGTATGATTACTAGGGTTTATGTACGTAAATCGTTTATCAAGTGTACCATTGTATGGATTACTACGCATATGCATTTAGATTAAAGAACATACAAAATTAAAACGAATGTCTCAAATATTCATTCATAGTTGGTATCTTTGTGCCAATACTTTCTATAATTTTATTATCAAAACGTGCGTTGAAGTGTTCATTAAGCAACCTACTGAGTTAATATGAATTACATACCTATCTTTTTTGGTTAACTATATACTAGTAGTATACTTAGGTCTTAACATTCATTTGTATAATATACCCTATATATTAACATTTTATTGATGTGTTAAAAGTTTCTTGCATTCAATTTTAGGCCTCGTCCGTATGTATTTACATTTGTCTTACCTCCTGAAAGTTTCCTGTATCTTAATTGACCGATGAATTAGACAACACACTTACTTGTTATAAATGTATCATAATATTATACTGTTAAAAGTATTTATTCGGGCTTTCGTTTGACATTGTACGTAGTTTTATAGATGATGTATTTATATAAAATCATAGCTGTTTACTAGTACATGTACTATCTAGATAAGCAATACAATGTTTACTAAACCATAAGTTACATTAAAAAGTATTCCAAAGGCAATACGAAAGCCATAAAGCAGAACATGTAGGTATTTTATTCCAACATGATACTAAGCTCGAATGTACTATTTGATATTATAATAGCAATACATTTAATACCAATAAAACTGTATTATACCTTCAAGTACATCATTTAGTTCATGCGTCAGCATTTACCGCGTGTGGTTCATGATGACAAATGAAAAATGACAAATGAATGTATAAGTCTTCAGAACAGCGGGCCGATTCCCGCGTGTGTATAAATATTCGTATATGGAAATAACATGAACTTGTAGTAGTTATTTGTCGTGTAAATAGGATTTGAAATAGTTTATATTCCGCATATTATTTCATATGTATAAAATGACTGTAGTAATGCTTATTATGATATAGTGAAACATTTGGGGTTTTAACACAGAGTAGTAATGTTCTCGAACAACTCAGTCAGACAAGTTTGCATTGAAATGTATTAAGTTAAAATGTAAAATTGCGTGCAATATGAAGTGTTCAATCAACTGACGTTTTAATATCGGATCTGTAACAATGCATGAGGGTTCTTAAGCCACATGCTATCTGAATACATGATCCCTTAATTATATTACTACATATAT
Source organism: Lutraria lutraria (assembly GCA_964023205.1). Taxonomy (NCBI): domain Eukaryota; kingdom Metazoa; phylum Mollusca; class Bivalvia; order Venerida; family Mactridae; genus Lutraria; species Lutraria lutraria. The sequence goes on from OZ026849.1 coordinate 12,664,430, forward strand.
CACATCAGACATATGGCAATCCAATGTGTCATTACAATTTATCGCTACCAGTTTATACTCATGTACATAATAATAGCAACAAAAACGATACTAAGTTTGTGTGCTTAGTTGTTTACCTATAACTGTCTAAAACTTACAAGTCTATGTGACAAATCTCAGGCTGTCGCGTATAACACCACTTCTACTTCCCGCCTACTGTGCTTAGTAAACAAGTTCTGTAAACTTCATGATATATGTATCATTATCCAAGGAAATAGACAGCACAGCGAGATTTCAGATCAAAGTTATACTCATTGCACTTATATATGACATTTTACTGTTTTAACAACCAGTCAATATTGCAGTCAACACCGACTTTGAAAATAATATATTACATTTTTATATTCCAAAAGATAAATAATAAACAACAAGATACACCAATCAAACAATTTTATGAACAAAAACATATAAGTACGGAAGTTAGTACTACCAACGTACGCCATAATGTTTGTGAATCGATAAATCTTAAAAATAGAAAAGTGTGTATTGACCATGTTTTATCCTCTATGATCTCATTGTTTTCTGATAAAAGATATTTTAGAAAATACTGTTAATGTGTCGTATTTAAACTAATATAGAACCCTTAAATAATGATGGGTTTATCAGTATAAAGAGATATTTTTCTTATTTGTAATATTTAAGAAGAAAAAATATTTTCACAGAAGAATTATAAATGCAACTGAATAGACCTTTTAAACATATTTTGTGCAAACGATATGGTTCTTTTATATTCTCACATTCCGTCTTGAATGTGTACGTTCAATATACTTACATCATTGATTACTTCTCATAAATGTATTTTGATTTTTTTTCAGTGTGTACGTATTTTTTATTATATTTTGTTATATTTTATCGTACTGCTTTCCGCCTTTACATTCGTCATACAGAAATCACTTATCTAGTTTATATTAGAACTTAAGAATATACATACAGTATTGTGACTAATTAATATTAGGAACATTACATCTCAGTTAAATGTCATCCTTACACAGTTTGTCGGTGACTACAAATAAGACATTCTCCGTATCAACGGTTTTCGACATTTATGAGTTTTCCCTGACTCAATACTTTCTTTTAAAACATCATTGAATAGTAATAATTTAATACATAAGCTCTCCTTTCAGAAATACTCGAATGTTGCAAAATGTCCTTTACATACCATAATATTTATGTGCATCCATACCGTCCATCTCGATTATTTAACATAGTAACATCGATGTTTTTGATAAAATCGCGCATTTTGTCTCTCTGGATGGATAGGTACGAATTTATTTTTAATTATATTTCAATCTTCAGAATTGAACAGAAATCATGTGTTGTTGATAATTGTTCCATAACTACTCAATAGTAACAGAATTATAACTCTTTAAAATACTGTCCGGGCACATTTTTTGTGAATAGGATAGTGTCTCTCTCGGCATGCATTGGACAATAATGGCTTTTAGTAGTAAATACACATGTTGAATAGTAAGTTGTAACAAAATCAGAAAGGTTTAGACAGATCTGATTCTGGCATTGTTATATAATATATGTAAGTGGCATACAGTGCTTAAATATTGATGTATTTAATTTATCTAATTACGTGATAAATAACAACTATATGTCCGGCGTTATCAACGACGTCGTTCTTTTTTATTGCACAATTCAAACCTATCCGATTTTCCTGAAATCTCTCAATATTGTTAACATTCATTATTGCATAAATTAACCGTTATATATTACGTCACAGCCGACGTCATACAAGATGTTCACATTAATTTGCGGAATTTCGAGAATTTTTTTTACAACTAAAAGCATGATATATTTCATAACATAACATCTATGTTTTCTTCAAAACGTTGTGCACCATGAACGTAAAACGGGGTTCCCATGATATCAAGCATAATTATATTTTTTATTTGTTCATCTGAGGTTATATGGAAATTTATGTTAACTGCTGTATTAAGCACCCCTGGAACAAAACATCTGGAGTATCATCCGACGTCAAAGGCGCATGGATATAGTTTTGGCGTTGTCCGCCTGGCTGTTAGTTCGTCCGTCCGGATGTCCGTCACACTTTTTGAAACTTGCAATAACTATGGTTTGAAATCTAAAATTGAGTGAAAGGTGTACTGATCTAGAACCATAACTTTTTATGCATTTTGGCTGAAGTATCCCCCTTTTCAACATAGAAAATTTTTCACTTTCGATGTGACTAAAAATAACTTGAAAATAACTGGGAAAGTACCAAAGGCAACCTCATGAAACTTGATAAATTGGTAGAGCGTAATTACTGGAAGAGTCCTAATCATGAGTCATAACTCTATCATGCATTTCGACTAAAATATCCCCCTTTCTGAATCATAAAAAATGTCACTTTTCCTGTTACGTAAAATTTCCTTAAAAGTACTAGAAGGAACAGAATGAAACCTTAAATATAAGTAAAGTGTGATAAGTGGACGTGCAGTGAGCAGGAATCATAACTATGTCTTTATTTATTGCAGAATTATTGCCACTTTTACTGTTACTTAAAATAAAATTACCAAACGGAACTCTTCTGTCTGCTTTAATCAGGTGACAAAGATAACCAAAGGGCGATGTCAATTTTTTGTTCCATGTTTTAACAACGATATATATTTCTGATGAACTCATTTTTCTTATTTTCAGGCAGGCTTGGTACGTATTTTCTAGTTATATGTCACCCTTCTGCTTTTTATAGAAATCACGCTTGGACATACAATAGGTCCATATTCAGCCAGTCGATTATTTTAAGAATATTTGTGTTTTGCTGTGTCTCCTTTTAAACATTACTCAGCAAAGTTCCTTACGATATTTGTCGGTGACTTGACATGAGACTCTCAGGATGCACTCGATGTTATGTGTTACCTTAGTCGGTGTATTTATACGGATAATGACAACCGTTCAACGCCATGTATTCATTACTTAGTACATAGGTTTTAAAATTGTGAATGTATACATTTTGTATCAAATACAAGTAACATTTAGACAGTCATCATTGAATGTATTTTTATTGTTTCTATTACATCATTAGTAGTTTTTATTGACTAATACATTTTGAATCCTAAAAGACGCAAACGGTTAAACGGAACTGATTGTGGTTCTGTTTTCTTTGTAAGAGTGGTACAGCGCGTATTTGGGGAGATTTATATATTTCAGTTTACATATTTTTTGCGATTAAGGGCACGTTTACAGTGCGATATTATTAAAGATGCATAATTTCACTGTCAATGCTTTTGTTTATTTTTGGCTTCGGCAAGACACGATTCCTTTTGTAGTCTATAAAGTAATGTCCGTTGTACCGGATGTTGTATGTATAATCAAGTATTTAACGATGCGCTACGTAATACTAACATAAACATGCGAACGGGACATTCCCTAACGGTAAAAAAATATAGAAGGAGGAAGTAAGTAAGTATATCCGTACAAACAAATTGGGTTTGGGTGACTCTAGGGTTAGGGTTAGGACTCTTTGTTCAACCGGAGCCACTTAAAAAATGCCCATAAGTGGATTTATGTGGCTAGAATCGAGTTTATGTAGCTAAATTTTAACAAATTTAACATGGGAAAGCCACTTAAGTATCCTATCGTTAGTACGTCCGGATGTCCGTCCGTCACACTTTTTGAAACTTGCAATAACTTTAATACTTTTGAAGGTTTCTGTTTGCAATTAAAAATTGAGTGGAAGTGTACTGACCAAGAATCATATTTCTTTATGCATTTTGGCGGAATTATCCCCCATTCCGAATTTGAAATTGTCACATACTGTTACATACAATTTCTTTAAAATTAGAATGTGACGTGTTGAATACTCCTATACAATCATGATTAGACAACACATATTGTTATTTTTCTCAATGTAATCATTGACCATCTTCATCCTTGTACTCCAACTATCATCATCAAGTGGGGTTCCGCCTTCTATAAAAAACGCTTTGCTTACTGGAGGTTTCATTCTTGAGTCTACAATATTTTTATATCTGTCAATCATTAGATAAAGTTGGTGAAATGACTATTATATGGTCGGCGTTATTAACGACGTCATTCCTTTTTTATTGCACAATTCAGACCTACCCGACTTTCTTGTAATTACACAATATTGTTAACATTCAGTATTACATAATTTAAATTATTACGTCAAAGCCGAAGTCATACATGATGTTCACATTAATTGGCGGAATTTCGAGGTTTGTATCGACAGCTAAAAGCATGATAGATTTTAACTCCATGACCGTAAAGTAGGGATTCCAAGGAAGCATATAAATTTATATGACGCATACAGTGTTGATAATTCGGAAACTGTTATATGACATATTCAAGACATTTATTGGCAATTTCTTGGTGTATTGTGTGTATTAATACGAAAATTTATTTCTGATAAACTCATTTAAATTTCTTTTCAGGAATAGTTGGTACGTATCTTTAATTATATTTCATCCTACATCTTTTAATAAAAACCACGCTATGACATACACTAGTTGCATATCGTGCAAATCTATAAGTTTAAGAATATTCATGATATGATGTGTTCCGTGTTGAATTAAAGACATCACTCAGCAAAGTATGTTACGATGTTTGTCGATGACTAGTCCCGAGATACTCTCAGGACCCCCTCGACCTGCATGGGTTTCCTTGTCAGTATACATTTGTCGTATACAGGTACTAACAACCATTCAGCACTTTGTATTTATTACTACAGGTTTCAAATTGTGAGTGTATGCATTATGTATTAAATTGAAGTAATATTTAGACACTAATCATGGCATATAATTAATTTTATTTTTTCCTATCAAATCATTAGTAGTTTTGTTGGTTTTCTTTGACAAATGAGGTTTGAATCTTACAAGACGCAAACCGTTAAAAGGATCTGATTTCGGTTCTGGTATCTTTGTAAGAGTCGTACAGTTCGTACTTGGGAAGATTTATGTGTTTAACTTTACATATTGCTTACGAAAAAGGACACGTTTACCAAAGTATGTAATACATATTATGGGATGCATGAATCAAGTTAATTTACGCTTGTAGAAATATACTCATATACTTACAAGCTGTTAGATCAGTCTGAGTTTTAAAGGCATAAACAAAAACAAGATAGTGTCAAATGAAGTGTACCAGAATTATCGTAATATGAATATACCAGTCCACGATTGTAGAGTCGAATTTCGAATGAATTTTTATTATTTATTTGTTTAAGTACTATTTTGATTTATTTCAGGTATCGCAGGTAATACATTGTTGGTATTGTATATTATATCGTTGTTTTATTATTTTCAAATCTATACGTACCTCTCGATGCAATTAGTTTCAATGACATTAATATTTAGTTTAGCCAATACATTTTAGGCCTCTTCTATTTTATTTCTTGGTTTACAAAAGCGGCGGTCGTAATTCCAAAAGTGAAAAAAATAGCAATTTGGCATTTTTATTTTTGCCGATGGTACGAACATTTGTTTTTCAGTACGAATCTGACTGTGTATTTTAGTATTTAAGTGTCGGTTGGACCGATTGACGTCTTTATCATGTCTGAGGTAACAGAGGAATGGAATTGCATCAAGCCAAGTGAAAATTTGGTGGTTGGGTTAAAGTTACACTCTTTAATTAGCATTGTCGTGTATTTTTGTATTTTTTTTTCAACCTGCCGATGGACATTTTTCCAAAATATTATAGTAAACAAAGAAATAAAAAAGTTTTGGCCTTAGAGACCAGGTGGGATTTCAAATAAAAACTCGATCCGGTGAGTTTTGAAATGCACCGCTCTTTCTTTTCATCAAACCTATGATTAATAAATTATCGCAAATTCTTTCTATCCAACTGGCCATACAAAATGTATCGGCATTACTCGTATATGATACATATGTAGGTAATTATATGAAAGTAGATGTATTACAGTAAATACACCAGTCATACAACTTGTTACGTTTGGATTCAATTATAAATCATTTAAATGAAAAGTTCTTGCACATTTATGGTAGTTTGTTAAGTGTGAAATTGTAACCACGCCCCAAGGTTTTAAAACTTGAGATCGGAATCCGAGCTCAAATCTCACATCTTGTCTTTTCATATTTCTAAATTAATTATCAGACGATAGTGATATCATGGAAACATAAGTCTGACAGCATTAATGATCTGAACATGTTTTTTAACATTAAATTGCTCTATCTATTCAACCATAATACTTCGAGAATAGAATTTAATTTTGAGTTCAGGGACTGTTTTCAAGTTTTATAACTTCGAGGGCAGGTGACATTTCAGGACTTTGTATTAGACCTTCATTTGAAATCGACTGGACATTAACCTGTATTGGCCAATCTTCTTTTTAATTGTTGTATAATTGCTTGCATAGTAGGTAAATGGTCGCATGACTTATTAGTTCAAGTCAGTGGTCAGCTATATTGCTCATATTGTCATGTTGTACATGGATTGAGTATGAAATAAACTTGGAAACTTGGAAGTTCTCTCACAGCTTTCATTGAGTACAGATGGTCGTTGTTTAATTGCAGCAGTTTGCAATTGATTTAGTTGGTTTGGTGATGTTCATAATGATAGTAGCTAACGTGATGTAATAGTACGTTACTTGTGAATGGCGATTTGGGGAGTAAATACCCTTTCTACAAACGGGTGTAGTTGATGTAGATGAAGAGTTGAAACGTTTGATGATATATATTTGTCAAAAACAATTTGAAATCAATTTGTAAAATGTGAAGTAAATATATGCACATGTTGGTTAATACATATAGGATGAAACCACATTCAGTTGTCGTCGATATAATACCGACTCAACCTATAGTATTACAAAACGATATTGATTTATATATTCGCATGGATTCACATATTAAGTGAACAAGTAAGCACTGTCTTTGACAGATATATTAGCAGGTGTGCATTGTGTCTTTTTAAATCAATTCAAACAAGGTTCTCCATCATGTACAATAAAGACCTAATGTGCTAATGTATAGGTAATTACAGTTAATCGTGATTGTATTGAAGCCTTATTCAACAACATTTACTATTATATTTCATGTCTACAGATGGGAAGAGTACAGCCAGAGAGTAAAAGAACAACTAGGAGCAAAGGGAATAACTGAAGCGGATGTTTCTTAAGTAAAAGCAAACAGTTTTGTTGTGATCATTTTACATTCCTCGATATCACGTGATTGATATTCAGATTGTTGTTATTGGATGACATATTACAACAGTCGTAATTATGTGTAAATAACCAAAACATTGTATATACTGCATGATTACCTTTGGAAGATGCCATGGTTCTTACGCTAGCTGATCATATTGTAATGAACTATTTATACTATAAGTATTCTGATGTGTTGAGATTGCATGTCTGAATACTGAACTAAAAAGCTGGATTATTGTTTGAATATATTTATAAGAAAAAAATGTAAAGTAAATCCGTGTTGTATAATATATAGAATTATTGGAAAATTGATGTTGTATTCATTAAATTGTTTTGAGTACTCGATGGTAGTTCACTACGTTATCAGTTGATCCCCGCGGATCTTTTCTCTGTAAAAATCATCTCTCAACTCACAACTAAATAGTCTTATTTTGTATGAAATCGTTTATGTGATTTAAAATGATGTTGCGCACCAGAGATTTACAACTGTATGCTACGATGTTGTGAAGAATGTTCATAGTTAGAGTCTTTGATAATAGCCTGAAAACGGGATACTGTTGTTTGCATTTTTGAGGCACATGTCCGGGTGGGACCATTCATAAAAATACTTTATCCCGCTTTCAAACGTAGATGAGACATTAACATCATGAGCTGTTTTTACCATTCTTTTTGTTACAATAGCGATTATTTGGTGCGCTGTATTATTTTCTTTTTTACTTTTACGAGTTCTTATTGATAAAAAACATTGCATCTCAAAAACGACAAGTGCGCAATGACGTAGTGTGCTACCACTGAATACTGCTTCAACGAAATGTATTTATATTTCATTTATTTTCCTCGTCTTCCTCAAGCCTGTATATGTGAAGTATTTTAACGTGATTTTGATATACTCTTGAATTAGCAATGTCAAATTTATTTATTTGTTTTATTATAATTTAAATGGATTGTTTTGATTATTTGTTTCTTATATTCTATATTATATCATCTATTTCTGGCACCATCTATGATCAAAGTCATAAAATGTGTGCGATAAAATTTAATGATATATCTCTGAGTGACAATGTTCATGATTAAGGATAAGTAATTACTGAGACTCGGTATATTTACTAAGAATGAGAAATTAACCAGTTTTTCGCTGAATAATTCTAAATTGTATAAATAATAATCAGATCATACGTGTTTGCGTTATTTTTACAATGTTGTATATAGTAATCAGATAAATATATACATATAAAACGTGAAGAGGACAATGTACAAGTACGTAAATTACATGTGTGCTTTATACATATACGTAACTAGTGAAGAAATACATATTAGCATATCAGTACTAATACACATAGCGTTTGGTAAATGCAATATTGTACGCTTATTGACTGCTCAGTTTTTAATGACATCGCGAGATATCTTTTAAAATAAAGAATATGTAATCATTGTGTTCTGCATTTCACAAACAATTACACAAATACTTTATTTACTAGTAGAACAGTCGTACTTCGTTAAGATGGTAGAATTGTAATTTAGAGTCTGGTTAACCATGTATTGTAATACAGCCTTGGTTATTTCTCTTTTTTTTGTCATAAGCGATGGAGCTCCTGTTCCCAAAAAATGATTTAGAAATTTTAAGACACGTAACTCGTTATATTTAGTTTGAAAATATTTCTCATAAGTGCAAAGAATAAAAATACAAATTTCTAAGTTTCTAATTCAGCAATGTGTTGTTTGTGATCCTTACAAACCTATATCTTGTCAATGGTTATTAGATGATCTGTCTGTTATGACGGCTTGTGGTAGTAAGTATAATGTCAATCTCTATCAAAAGTTCAAAACCACGAGACAGATCGTCATTAATTTCCCACTGATACTCAAATGTACATTTCTTGTCATAATAGCTCACTCTTACTATTTACTTACTAGTTCCATTAAAGTGATCGGGCTTTATAACACAATTATCCAATGTAAACACAAACATCCCGTCTGGAAATGGTGATTTTATTAAAAATGATATTTCGGTGATTTTCTTATTAATTATTATTCAATTATCGACCAGTTAGCCATTTAATATGATGTGATGTAAAGCAATGCCTCGGTCAATATTGCATTCTGCCGTGGAGTATCACTTTTGTATTCAATACAGTAAAATACGGTAATAGTGAACTCAGATAAAGTGAATGATCAGATACAGTAAAACATGGTTGAAATGAACTTTGATATAGTGAATATATATGATATTTTTTACAGGTTTTATCTAACCTTACTGTCTACACCTGAAGCAGGCCTAAGTATCAACGCACAGGTCCTAGGGTGTCATTCATACAGATATTCCCAGATAATCATGAAGATAAAAAATCATATGTTTAAACCTCATTGAGTATACTCGTTCAAATGATTATAATTATGTCACCTGTTAAAACTATCTCACAATGAAAAGAACTTATTTGATCCAGCGGCTATATATGGTCTCTGAATAGTAATCTCTGGCTGGTAATTGAATCCTATCCTGTCTTTACAAATGTCATGTGGGAGAACATTATAAGCTAGGTTACGGTTTCGTTTATTCCATACATCAACTATTCTATAACACATTATAAACTCAGAGAATATAGATCTTTACATTGCTTTCCCTTCCTTACTTTGCGTAAAGACTCAGAGATTTGCAATTGTAATAGTTGGCATCATGCAGATATTTAACAAGTTAATCAGGCGGCATATAGCACATAATTGATGTGCGGATCGTACAATATGGGGCAATGATGACGCAATACAGATCTCACCCTTCTCTTAGCTCCTAATTACTATTTGTGGGATTTTTTTCTTCTCATTGCTTCTAAGATACCGTTTAGTTTCATCATGCACGACAACTCTTCAGTGAGAGCCCTGTGCATTACTGGAAGAAGAAAATATTCCTAAATACAGAGTAGTTATCGTTGTTCAAAAAATTGAAAATTACGTGCGATATTGGTTTATAGAAGACCGATCAAATGTAATATTTTTTTCATATTACTTGCAAAGCACATTATACAGTTGGTTTATTTTACTGTAGTATATAATTATGGTTTAGTTTTTAAATCTATAAATAGGTAAAACTTGATTTGACCTCACATCCAAGCCAGATACCATAATAAATCTTATACCTATTCATGTTTGTGTTAGTGTTGTGTCTTTTATTCCATCCAACAATTTTAATTGATTGATTCCGTAAGAATATTCTTCATATATCTAAATAATACATTGTAGTTTAAAAGTTCGGGTACCCGGTCTGGGACCTATGACTACGATGATTGATTCCGTAAGTATATTCTTCATATATCTAAACAATACATTGTAGTTTAAAAGTTCGAGTACCCGGTCTGGGACCTATGGCTACGACGCCTGCGGAAATTATAGACGGTCAATTTATTTCCGGACTGATTATAATCGGGTTTTACACAATACCTATATAAACAAACAGAAATGTCTCTCTCCAGTGAAATAATTCGTTGTGTGAATTTTGCGGCTCTAAAGCACAAAGATCAAAGGAGAAAAGATGCCGAGAAAACTCCGTATATCAACCATCCAATAGGTTAGTTGTCATAACGCTTAACTGTCTACTTAGACATGCTACAACAAATCACTTTTTGGAATGTCCTTTTTGCGGATTTGACATTTTTCGGATACCTTGTTGATTTAGCAGGATCAAGGACTTGTATATAATGAATTAACGATCACTCACTGGTGAAGCCAATCATATCACAGGAGCCTGGTATTCAATCAAAAAATAATTATACTCAATAAAAAATTACCTACGTATAGAAAAAAACAACAGGAGTGCAATGCCTCCCACTCCCCACCCACATCGCCGATACAAAAATCTCTGTTAAACAGCGGTCAACACATGAAATTCTTGTCTACATAGTTAAAGGCTATAAAAAGGTAACAAATGCAGGTCCTACCCTTGACGTTTTCTCAGTTTTGCTTATCCTATTTCAATAAATCCAAGAGTTTCTCCAGCGGAGGAAAGCCATTGCGTGACGTCATCAGCCAGCCAAACATACTGCTGTGGAGCGAAAGGTTTAAATAATAATTTTACTCCGCTAAAATGTATTTCAACATGCATTGCTTTCAAAATTTTTTCTGATATTGGAAAATGAAAGATTCATTTTATTTGTTAATTTATTTCCATAAAATAATTGTTATTAGAGATTTGGAAAAACCCAAGGGGAATTAACTCTAAGATTTATTACATCATCCTGTTGATAAAATACAAGCGTTCTGTACGGAACGGTACGGTTACCCGGAGTTTATACATATAACACTTTACTCCGGAGCAGCATCTTTGACCGGCCTTATGACGTCACGCAATGGCTTTCCTCCGCTGGAGAAACTCTTGGATTTATTGAAATAGGATAAGCAAAACTGAGAAAACGTCAAGGGTAGGACCTGCATTTGTTACCTTTTTATAGCCTTTAACTATGTAGACCAGAATTTCACGTGTTGACCGCTGTTTAATAGAGATTCTTGTATTGGCGATGTGGGTGGGGAGTGGGAGGCATTGCACTCCTGATGTTTTTTTTCTATACGTAGGTAATTTTTTATTGACTGAGTATAAATTTTTTTTTGATTGAATAACAGGCTCCTGTGATCATATCAAACTAGCAGTAGCTCAAGTATAGTAATTTTTTGTTCAAACTTTCCCAATATTGTGGTCTGTATAATATGTTATAGTTTGGGTTAGTGCTTTAAATTAAAAAAAGATTTGACAAAGTCTGAAGTGAATTAAATTTTAATTGAGTATTATTTGCATCTTTTTTCAGGTGTTGCTAACATATTAACAGAAGAAGCTGGTGTTGCGGATGTGCATGTAATACAGGTATACTTATTCTTTTCATATGTTAATAATTTTCAGTCATTATCATTTTTCCCGTGACTCAAAAATTCCGAATCTATCATTAACCAAGGTACCTTTTCCCAAAATAGGCAGGAAAAGACCTAAATTTTATCATTACAGTATTTAATGTAGCAATATCTTCAGTCAGATTAACAGTGATAGCAATATGATTTACTTTGTAGGCTGCATTGCTGCATGACACTGTCGAGGACACTGACACTACTTTTGAAGAAATTGAAACAAATTTTGGATCTGAAGTTGCTGGTAGGTAAAATGAATTTCTTTCATTATGCTGTGAAAATTGGTAATACAGTCTTCACAAAAGAACAAAACTTTTTCAAGCACTGGACATCCAAACATTATTGGACAGATTGAACTATTAGTGGACCAAAATGAGTATGCACACAATTTTATACATTTTGAAATATATCGCATTTATAATCTGCATTCAGTGATTTGTTTGTTTGTTTTATTAATCTTAAATTTGTAGATATGATAAGTCCTCAACATTTGTACGACCCTTTGGAACTAAAATATGATCTTTTTATTTAGACAGGGCCCTAATTGCATTCTAGTGTACTGGGGTCACGCACCTTCAGGTAGGGGAATTTCTTGTTGTATTGAAGAAAAGGGGAAATTTGTCATTCAACAACAATACTATCGAAATCACTCTACAGAAAGTAAATACCAAGCTTTAACACTAGCTGTTATTTATTACATTTATTCAAGTATTTCCAAGACACGAGTTGTATAAAGGAAAGTTCAAAAAGCTTCTCTGGTAGGGGAAATTTTCCAGGAAACAGAGGGAAAATGTATGCAGTACAACCTCTGTAGAGCAAAACCGTATGGGAGCTGCAAATATTGACCGTTGTTTAGAGGTTGTTACTCTACAGAGGTAAAGTAAATATCAGCTTAGGAAAATTTTGAAGGTGTTGTAATGGAGAGATTGTTGCTCTACAGAGGGTCGCTCTGGAGACCTTGTACAGTATTATTTGTTGAGGGGAATGGGGCCAAATTTCAGCCCCAGAAATCGTGAAATGAGGGCCCTGTGAGAATGTCTCATAATCTCATAACATTACGTACATTATAATAAGATGATCTTTGGAGTGGTCACTAAGGAACGTGTTACTCAGGCATGTCAAATAGTTGGCCTCCTGACTTGTGAATCAGATTGGAATTCCACAATAGTTGGTCTCAAGATTCAAACATTTTGACTGGTCGTGAATAAGATGGCAACAATATCAATATATTTTGATTCGTTAAATAAATAACATAGGTGACAATATTCCGAGCAAAATGAAACTTAATTGATGAAAATATCTCAAGAAATGACAAAGTTACGATCAATTCAATCTGCTGTGAAGGATTTTCTTAGATATAAACTGAGTTAAATATGGAAGCCATGTGATTGTAGGCCCCTCTTTTGGCAAAAGTGGTTGGCTGTGTATAATTTTCAGAATTTTCAATTTGGCTCTATTGACACCCCTGTTTAATGTACGTAATACAAAGTATACCGGAATGCCTTGTTTTTTATGTGTAGATATACATATATTTATAGAAATCGTCAGACAAGTTACAGATGATAAAAGTTTACCTAAGACGGAGCGTAAAGAACAACAGATACAGCATGCGCCTCACAGTAGTCCGAAAGCCAAATTGGTAAAATTAGCTGATAAACTGTACAATTTAAGGGACTTACAAAGACAGGCACCAGTTGGCTGGTCCCCAGTTCGAGTACAGGAGTACTTTGAATGGTCTTTTAAAGTGGTTGCAGGTCTTAGAGGAACCAGCCAGAAGCTAGAAGATCAACTGGATGTTTTATTTAAAGAAAGAAACCTTTTATGAAAGAAGTAATCTTGACTTCATTTGTTTATTTATTCACATTTGAGTAATGCATCAGTATTTTGATGTCAACAATGTTAAAAATAATAAAAGCGTAAAGCTAAAAAAAGACATGTGAACGGTTACTTTACCAAAATGAATAAGGTAGTTTGCAAAGACATTATTTCATAATTTCTTAATCAAACCTGTCTGTTTTTTAGGTTCCCAATTTTTTCGTCGTTAGTAACCGCAGTTAGTGACATTTATCTGTTGTTCATACATGTACATAATTATCATAAGTATCTATTGTCGTAATTAATGACTACATGTATATACAAGAACAAAAAGCTTATTTGGCACATTTTTTATATATTCATTATTTGTATGCCAGTTTCAAGATTTAGGAAAATGTTGTATTTCGAGGTTTTTCTGCAAATATGACCCTAACATTAAACTTTAGAACAGTCTCTGGGCTGAAATGTCGATATCATTCTCAAAGTGCTTTATTTCCTTTTAAGTTTATATACTTGTTTAACAATTAATTTTTTATCAATTAAGCTGACAGAATAATATATGATCAGAATCATTTTTAGCCTGTCTGTTTTCGAAGAAAAAGTGGAGCTATTGACATGAGACTTCACAGAAGAGAATTGTATTAAGTAACATATACACAAAGTATCTTGTTACAAACAAATGGTAATAACAATGATAAACACGTGGGAAATAAATACAAAGGATTTCATTAAGAGAAAATGAGTGGATAGATCTCACTGAGGTGATGAATAGACAAGCCTTGGCACAGCTTTGAGATTGTAGACAGTTCTCAATTTTTTTCCACATACCCTATTATAAAAAGTATGAGATGGGGTATATTGGAATCACTCTGTCGGTCGGGTGGTCCGTCCATCCGCATTCTATTTCACGTATTCAAGTATTTGGAGCGAACAACTTCCATATTCCTGAAGCGATTGCATTGAAAGTTGAAATACATGTCATTACCATGAAATGTAGATGTTCAAGACACATGCTCATTGATCTACACATTCCAGAGTTATGTGCCCTTGAACTTAGCCATATAGTGTACTATGACATTCTTACGCTTCTGTGTATATATTGCCTTTTGGCCTTCCCAAGCTGCCTCACAATATACAAATGTACATGTACTGCGTGGACCCTGTCATTCATGAGCATCTAGTGTATCTCGTACTTGGAAAAAAAAGCCTATAAAACGCAGTATGTCTATACATGTATATATCACTGATACATTAAAGATCGTTTGTAATGATCGAGTTTGTTTTAATCATTCTTTCATTTCTTGCAATTTTTTCATGGAGTAACTTTACACAAGGGAGGTAATAATGACAGTCTTGAGATTTGTCTCAGTATGAATTACTTCCCTTCCCTTGTTTATGATTACATTTTATGTTTCTTGTGTAACAGTTGTTGCATGTATTTCTGGGCTGCTGAAAGTAATTTGTGCTGAATCATCTCGCATACAAAAACAGTACAGTACAACATCTCCAGAGCAGTCCTTTCTTGTGCAACATCCTCTTCAACAACAGCATGAGTTTTTCCCACTGCATGATTTAACTATTAATTTATCCTCTCTAGAGCAATAACCTCTCAACTACAACATAATTTTGCTACTCTCAAAGGGTGTTGCTTTGGAAAGGTTGCATTGTACATTATTCATTTTTCTACGCACCTAGCGTAATATATTGTTTACCTTTGAACTATCAGTGCCATGATGTTTTAAGTTCAAAAATTGTTTTCTTAATTGTCAAAGGTACACTATCTGTCTATGAATAGACCCTCTGTTGTTTAACTCTGAAAATGCAGATTAATTGATCTTTTTTAATCAAATGATAGTTCAGCTTTCCATAGCCATCACTCGCTCAGTGTGCATGAATTTTTATGCAGAACTACATACTACGTTTATCTACCTACGCTGTCAGTTCCTAGGTCATGTTGTAGTGCAACTCTAATGCAAGTCCAGTTTCCATAAGTTTTTTCAGTACTTTGATTACTACAATTTGACACTGTCCGGTCGTACAGAACTAGGCTGACCTAGGCTGATAAGGTAATAATTTATGTTCATGGTTACTTGGTAGATCAAGCAATCTTTCTGTATTTGCTACCACGAGGTATAATTCCCAAATATTTGTAAGTCCTTCGACTTTGTGGTAGGAATCTTATGGGTCAAACCCTACCCCCTAAAAGGGGTCAGCCCCTAAAAGGCGCATTTGTTTAATGATAAATGTGTCTATTTGTTCTTGTCTTAATTCACTCAAATTGTACTACCTGTCAAATAGTTATGCATACTTTATTAACCATATCATGAAAAGTTTAAGGAAAATTCTTTTTTTTTCATTAGTTTTATTCAACGGGGTTGTGTAGAACACAGGTAATGATACTTATACCAGATTTAGCATTGTTTGTAATAATATTGAATAATTATTTCATTGTAATAGATGCATTTAATTAAGTTCCTAAGAATAATCAATGCTGATATCAGATATACAGTCAAACTTGTATTAGTGGCAAACTCTGAATAAAGTTCACCCTGTGAATAAAGGCCATTTTTTCAAAAAAAACGAAACTGATTATCAATTAATACCAAAATGGCCTTTGAATAAAGACCACCTATCAATGACTGCCACATGTTGACATTCTGATATAGCTGCTCAGAGGCTTTACATTTTCTTAATATTCTAAATGTTCAAGTTGAAACATTAAGTTTTATGCCGAGTATCATACATTAGACGTTAAAGAAACAAATATTTACCATTGGCCTGATGCTAGCCGTTTTAGTAAAAAGCACGAAAATTTAGCCCAACGAAATTAAATGAAAATACAGTATGTTTTTTGAGCTGTGACGACAATCCACTAATGTCAAATAGGGGATATGGATATCCGGAACAAATCTGACTGAAACATATAATTGATATGATAAATTTATCATGCTCAACTACTATATACGTATCCGGTTGATTTAGTGCATTCTTCCATGATGGCTAAAAACATTGTCGAGCTATAGCAGTATGTTATTTGTTTTTATGAACTGACTGTGTTTTTTTTATTTACAACCCTATTAGCTCAGTTGGTAGAGCATCTGACTTTCAAGCAGGAGGTCATGGGTTCGAGCCGCTTATCAGGTACATTATTCCTGATAAATTTACGATAAATTATGAAAATTGATCATTTGAATAATACCAACAAGTTTGTATTATTTGCAAAATTAATGTACATTAAACAATACGTTTATGAAACAGTTAAATGGGGACAACAAAGATAACCATTGAAATGAAACAGATATTGTTTTAAGTGTCTCCTTTTGCTAAGAGTCTTTCCAGCCTTTTACTTTGTAATTTTCTTCTTCCTTTTGCAAAGACAAATATTTAATTTTGAATCAACATCATACTAATCACTTCAAAACTATACAGCCCGTTCCTCTTATAGAACAGTACGCATTAGACACATGTATAATGGCCCCAGGGAACAGCGATAACCGATATATAAGCGAGATATCGATCGTGTGCTGAAATTCAACAACAAACAACTATGACAAATTTATAAATATTAGTAAAAAATAACATAAATTATGACGCTCTAAATTCTTATTTAAAATAACAAAATATATATCATTGAGAAGCTAATTGAAATCTATAAATAACCATTTGCACCTAAGGGTTGACTTTGTGTTACAATATTTAAAATCCAGGTGAAAGTTACCCATGTTTGGTCATTTGTTCAAATTGTATATACTATTAGACAAAGAAGGAAACAATCACTATCCCGGCTGTGTATTAAAGTTCAGACAACAGAACTACTGCTGCTTTGTAAACCACACTATACATTTGATTTAGAACTTTCTTCAATATTTATTGTGACTTAAGGTTATTGTTAGGTAAATTGTATACGTTTCATGATCTCACTTTAAGATAATAACATGCTGTCGGAAAATATTATTTGGTCAATAAATAAGCAGAGCACTATTCTCAAATTTGTATTTGCTTGGATATTGATGTTCTGTTAGTTACATATGACATACATATAAATACCATTATGTAAGTATGTATTTCATCTGAACGGTTTATGTACTTTTTCATAAATGACATAAAAACATTTGCTCGAGTGATTTCCATGGTATGCATTTGGTTGTCTATCATCAACCGGAAATAAGATGATTGATTCGCATGCCTTCTATGGTGTACACTTAGATATGATTTATTGAACCGAAATAAGAAGATTTCCATTAGTGATTCCCATGGTATGCATTAGGATGTCGTTTATCAACCAGAAATAAGAAGATTTAGTCGCGTGACTTCTATGGTGTACACTTAGATATGATTTATTGAAACGAAATAAGAAGATTTCCATTAGTGATTCCCATGGTATGCATTAGGATGTCGTTTAACAACCAGAAATAAGAAGATTTATTCGCGTGACTTCTATGGTGTGAATTTAGATACGTTCATTGCTCCGAAATACGAAGATTTCCTCGAGTAATTTATATGGTGCGCATTTTCGTTTGGTTTACTGACGAGAAATAAGAATATTTAGTCGCGTGAAGATTTGCTCGAGTGCTAACCATGGTATGCATTTGGTTATCGTTTATCAACCGGAAATAAGAAGATTTAGTCGCGTGATTTCTATGGTGTGCACTTAGAAATGGACTATTAAACCGAAATAAGAAGATTTTCTTGAGTGATTTATATGGTGTGTATTTGTTATGGTTTACTGACGAGAACTAAGAAGATTTGGTCGCGTGACTGCTATGATGTGCACTTAGATAAGGTTACTTAACCCGAAATAAGAATATCTGGTTGCTTGACTTCTATGATGTGCACTTACAGATGTTGTTTTAACACGAAAGAAGAAAATTTGGTTGCGTGACTACTATATTGTGCACTTAGATATGGTTTCTTAATACGAAATAAGAAGATTTGCTCGAGTGATTTCCATGGTTGTCATTTATCAACCGGAAATAAGAAGATTGATTGATTTCTATGGTGTGTATTTTGTTATTGGTTACTGACGAGAAATAAGAATGTTTGGTCGCGTAACTTCTATGGTGTGCACTTAGATATTGATTCTTAACCCAAAATAAGAAGATTTCCTCGAGTGATTTCCGCGGTATGCATTTGGTTGTCGTTTATCAACCAGAAATAAGAAGATGTATTCGCGTGACTTCTATGGTGTGCAATTACATATGGTTTATTTAACCGAAATAAGAAGATTTCCTCCAGTGATTTCTATGGTGTGTAATTTGTAAAGGTTTACTGACGATAAATCAGGATATTTGATCGCGTGACTTCAATGGTGTGCACTAAGATATGGTTTCTTAACCCGAACTAAGAAGATTTACTCGAGTGATTTCCATGGTATGCATTTGGTTATCGTCTAGAATCCAGAAATAAGAATATTGAGTCGCGTGACTTCTATGGTGTGCTTTTAGATCTGGTTCCTTAACCCGAAAAAAGACGATTTGCTCGAGTGATTTATCTGTTGTGTAATGTGCAATTGCGCATTTAGGTATGGTTTACTGACGAGAAAGTAAATTTAGTCGCGTGACTTCTAGACGTCTGCTTTTAGATATTGATTCTTAACCAGAAATTAGAAGATTTGCCGGAGTGAATTACATGGTTTGCATTTGGTTGTCGTTTATCAACCGGAAATAAGAATATTATGTTGCGTGACTTCTATGGTGTGCACTTAGATACGATTTCTTAACCCGCAACAAGAAGATTTGCCCGAGTGATTTCCATGGTTTCCATTTGGTTGTCGTTTATCAACCGGAAATAAGAATATTGACTTCTATGGTGTGCATTTAGATATGGTTTCTGACCCGAATGTAGAAGATAAGCCGAGTGATTAATTTCCATGGTATGCATTTAGTTATCGTTAATCAACCAGGAATAAAAATATTTCTATGGTGTGCAATTAGATATGGTTTATTATACCGAAATAAGAAGATTTCCTCGAGTGATTACTATGGTTTACAGACGAGCAATAATAATATTAGGTTGCGTAACTTCTATTGTGTGCACTTAGATATGGTTTCTTGACCAAAAGAAGAAGATTTCCTCGAGTGATTTCTATGATGTGCATTTTGTTATGGTTTAGTGACGTGACAAAAGAAGATTTAGTAGCTAGACTTCTATGGTGTGCACTTGGATATGGTTTCTTAACCCGAAATAATAAGATTACCTCGAGTGATTTCCATGGCATGCATTTGGTTGTCCCTTATCAACCGGAAATAAGAATATTTAGTCGCGTGCCTTCTATCGTGTGCATTTTGATATGGACTCTTAACCCAAAATAAGAAGATATGCCCGAGTGATTTCCATGGTTTGCATTTGGTTTTCGTTTATCAACCGGAAAAAAATGTTTAGTCGCGTAACTTATCAACCAGAAATAAGAATATTGAGTCGCGTGACTTCTATGGTGTGCAATTTCATATGGTTTATTTAACCGAAATAAGCACATTTCCTCGAGTGATTCATACAGAGCGCATTTAGGTATGGTTTACTGACAAGAAAGTATTTATAGTCGCGTGACTTCTATGTTGTGCAATTAGATATGGTTTCTTAACCCGAAATAAGAAGATATGCCGAGTGATTTCCATGGTTTGCATTTGGTTATCGTTTATCAACCAGAAATAAGATAATTTATTAGAGTTACCTCTATGGTGTACACTTCGATATGGTTCATTCACCCGAAATAATAATATAAGCTCGACTGATTCCATGGTTTGAATTTGGTTCTTCTTTAACAGCTAGAAAAAAAGTATATTTAGTCGCGTGGCTTCTATGGTGTGCTTTTAGATATGGTTCCTTAACCCGAAATAAGAAGATTTGCGCGAGTGATTTCAATGGTTTCCATTTGGTTGTCGTTTATCAACCGGAAATAAAAATGTTTATTCGCGTGACTTCTATGGTGTGCAATTAGATATGCTTTATTATACCGAAATAAGAAGATTTCTTCGAGCGATTTCTATGGTTTGCATTTTGTTATTGTTTACAGACGAGGAATAAGAATATTTGGTTGCGTAACTTTTATTGTGTGCACTTAGATATGTTTTCTTAACCCGAAATAATAAGATTAGCTCGAGTGATTTCCATGGTATGCATTAAGTTGTCGTTTATCAACCGGAAATAATAATATTGAGTCGCGTTACTTCTATGGTGAGCAATTAGATATGGTTTCTTATACCGAAATAAGAATATTTGCCCGAGTGATTTCCATGGTTTCCATTTGGTTTTCGTTTATCAACCGGAAAAAAAATGTTTAGTCGCGTAACTTCTATGGTGTGCAGGTAGATATGGTTTATTATACCGAAATAGGAAGATTTGCCCGAGTGATTTCCATGGCACGCATTTGGTTGTCGTTTATAAACCGGAAATAAGAATATTGAGTCGCGTGACTTCTATGGTGTCCATTTTGCTATGGTTTCTTAACCCGACATAAGAAGATATGTCGAGTGATTTCCATGGTTTGCATTTGGTTATCGTTAATCAACCAGGAATACGAATATTTAGCCATGTGACTTCTGTGGTATGCAATTAGATATGTTTTATTATACCGAAATAAGAAGATTTGCTCGAGTGATTTCTGTGGTGCGCATTATGTTATTTATTACTGACGAGAAATAAGAATATTTGATCGCGTGACTTCTACGGTGTGCACTTAGATATGGTTTATTAAACCGAAATAAGCTGTTTCCTAGAGTGATTTCTATGGTGTGAATTTTGTTATTGTTTACTGAATAGAAATAAGAATATTTGGCCGCGTGACTTCTATGGTGTGCACTTTGATATGGTTTCTCAACCGGAAATAAGAAGATTTGGTCGAGTGATTTCCTTGGTATGCATTTGGTTATCGTTTATCAACCACAAATGATGATTTAGTCGATCGACTAGTTTGGTGTGCACTTAGATATGCTTTATTATACTGAAATAATAAGATTATCTCGAGTGATTTCTGTGCTGTGCATTTTGTTATGATTTACAGACATGAAATAAGAAGATTTAGTCGCGTGACTTCTATGGTGTGCACTTAGAAATGGTATATTAACCCGAAATAAGAAGATTTCCTCGAGTGATTTATATGGTGTGTATTTGATATGGTTCACTGACGTCAAATAAGAATATTTGGTCGCGTGACTTCTATGGTGTGTACTTAGATATATTCATTATTCCGAAAGAATAAATATTCGGTCTTCTTGGAAACTTAAAACAGTATCAGTGATTGCGAATAAATAAGTATTATGTATCTTCCACATTCATTTGTAAAGTGTATAATGCATTACGAAATGTATTTGTTTGTTTCTATTTCAGGAACAGTTTGAGTTTTGCTTTCACAGCGTTAAAGCCCACTTGGACTTAAACAACACCTGCTCCAACTTTGTCCTGTAACATTGTACAGGGGATACATATCTATAGTTAGGTGTAAATAAACAATATCAAGAGATATAAAGACAGTAACAATGCAACGTTTGTCTGATTGCGTTGTGAAGCATACAGAAAATGTTTAGATATGTAGTGTAGCACTCAATCAAATAATCTGATATATAATATAATACAATTCAGATACAACATAATACATGCATTAACAAAACTAAATACTAAGCATTGTAAATATGACGTCGGTCACGGGTATGTGACCCTTTCACCACGGTAAAATTCTGAAATAATTCAGTTGGCTTGTTTACAGCTTGATGTTTGTTAGTTACATTGTTATAAGGGAACAGAATAACGAATATTGAATTAAACTCAACGCACATGTTGCGGCGTCATTCTACGATGCCATCACACATCTTCACGTGACTATAATAGCTGGATCACATGACTGTTGAAATGGCGGTACGCCAAGAAAGAAGCGTCAAGACAAGTTTATTAGAAAAAAGTGACATTACAATTATTATGAGTTAGGTTCAGGTTAAACATCAGGGGCCACAATTATATGATATTATTTTCTTACAAATAAAGACTTTCTCAGTAGTGTTGTTTGTAACAAAGATGAGGGGAGATTACTGTTGTTTGTTTATATGACTTTCTATTTTGTTACTTTTATTTGTGTCATTATTATTTACTTTTATACGTATACATATATGTTTGTGTTTGAAAATAACTATTCTGATATGAGTATGTCGAAACAAATCTAAATATGCACATAAAGTCCAGCTAAAATCTTGAGTAAATAAATTGTAAATAGATCAATACATCCACACAATTTATAGTAAAATATAACACTTACTCAGTTTTCCATATATATATATACTTAAAAATCTTAGATCAATCAGTCTCAATAAACATATTCAATTTAAAATTTGATAAGAAACACCACTGATGTTATTTGTAGTGATTGCTTCATACTTTTGATACTGTGGATTTGATTTGATTAAAAGTTGGACATATACTCTTACCAGTGCAAATAATGAACCAAATTTCGTCCATTGAAGCTTATGTATATATTATGTATATGTGTGTTAGTGATCCGTGTCAAATTTGGAGTAGTACATGTTTATTATCAACTAATATAGGTAAATGAAAAATTGACATATCGTATACAACCGTAGATAAACAAAATAACTGCTATGGTATATCAACTAACGCGATGATAAATATTACATTATTGTTTTGATTATTTTCTTTTTCTTTATATTGTATGATTTATTGTTTTAGTTGTGCATAGAAAGTAAAGGTAAATTTCAATAACCAATACAAAGTCATAACATCACAATGCATGTGTCTGATATATTTCTCTTTGCTATCATTTTCATTGTAATAGGTCACAAAGTAAAAGGGTTCATTATTACCTTTACAGTTGTTAACTTCTTAGAAAACTAATCATGTATAGAAACATGTGTTAGCATTTCAAGCAAATTTCTTGCTATTTCTGGTCGTATTTAGTGAATTTCCTCGAAAAGTCAAGTGCAAAAGAATCCATAAAAATACAGAGCAATGTAACCAAACCCACGAACACAAATGTTATTCAACTTCTACGTCAACCAGTAACTTTATTATCATTTGTTTGTGGTTGTACTTTTTCCGATTTTGTTTATAATCCTACAACATTATTATGAATCTTTTGTACAGAAACTAATGTATAAATAATATATGTCTTTTGTGATATTCTTTTCAATAACAACAAGCAGAATTACAATTACATGATAACAAGGAATTAACGCATACAATATAAAATAATCACATCCGGACTGTTTGCTTTTACTTAGGAACATCCGCCTCTGTTATTCCCTTTACACGTAGTTGCTCTTTTACTTAGGAACATCAGCCTCTGTTATTCCCTTTACACGTAGTTGCTCTTTTACTTTTGTGCTGTATCCTCTCCATCTGTGAACGTAAAAAACAGCAAATATCGTTCAACAGACTTCAGTATCATAAACAGGAGTATTCATACATTTAGATAGATCATGTTTATTATACATGACGGTCAATAGTGTTTAAATTGATTAGAGCAATACAATACAAACTTGTTTGCATGTCTATCTAAATATGGTGTAAACTATACAATGATAACACCATAACAAATTTACCTACACAATGCTGCCATCTAGTAAACATACATGCATAATAGGTGTGAGATGAGATGTCGAGTATAAATATGTTTTACATCCAGTAGACGTATGGGGACATCCAAATCAATCAATTTATGAGCGTTGATTAAAAATCTTGAACGTTATGTGAAAAATAATAATGTACAAAACAAACTTTTACCTGTGTCTTTTATAATCTAAAGATGATGTCATTTTTCCATTGATTAATTGACAATAATTAGGCTTTGTCATGTTCATGAAAATAATACATTTCTGTATATTGACATTCAATGCGTCATAATCATAGATTAACAAATATAGTTGCATGAGAGTTATAGAAGCTAAACTTGATTAAAATACTTACCTTAATATGCTGCAATGAATGAAAGAAGTACTAATCAGTTGTTAACACAATCAACGGTTAGCGTTTATCAATAAATGAATACAAAATGTAGTACAATATGGAAAGTATCAAGTACTGAATAGTATCTAATGCCACGATATAAACAGAAAAACTTAATAATTGACGCGTCCATACGAATCCTGATAATTGCACATGCATGATACAAGAGAGTACATACCGGAATATAGATTATGAGAACCTGACGTATAAATGTTCCAAATAAAGAATCAAACATTAATTTAATACTGTCGGTACAGACATACCACGATCATTTGTATCATAACTTTTACGACAAAACTATTACTCGTTTTATATACATGTATTGAAATAATCAGCACATTGTCTTAACAGATAGAAATCAAATATGACATAATGTTCAAAAAGGGAACACTCACAATGATGGTTTTTCACTGAAAATATAAGATGCAGAATCCATGTTAATTACTTTTTTACAAAAAATTGTATATGTATATATATGTATATAATAAATTAATACTCAATACGTTACACAAATTAACAAAGTAAAAAAAAGCAATTGTTCACTTTATAAATAAAACCGACATTTGGCTTGAAATACCATGTGAAAACCACTTAATAAGCAACACTTACGTGAATATATCAATCCCATTCGTAACAATACGCCCACTTTTGTTGATCGTAAATAAAAGTCTTCCATCAAATGCCAGTTTAAGCAAATTTAGTATAAGTCGCCCATCTCCAGACATATCGGCATATCCCGTAACTTCATCTCCTTCATAGGGTACTCCAGGATTCAAACACAGCTTCTGAATAAAAAAAACATTAATTTTATTACGTTATCATGTACTCAAATAAGAGTATTTACAGGAGTTGAAATTGAGACAACGCATACATCATATTCGAATAAAACATCGGTTTAATGAATATTAAAAAAAAAACACTAAACGGCAGTGCTGCATATGGAATTGTAAATAACAAACAAGTCGTTTGTGTTACATAGTGTCTGCATATACCCCGTTTCTACATCCCGTTCGTAGGGGTTTCCCGGGGTTCAACGTCTTCTAAAACATTTTGTGATAAAGGAATTAAGTACAAGTATAATACAAAATTGTGGGTGTACTTTTAAAGTCTGTATAATGTGTTTACAAAGAAAACATATTTCAATTAATATAAACAGACTAATCATGATGCAGCATTCTATGAACGAAATAAGAAATAACATGAACGAAACATAAGAAAGGAAGAACACATTATTGTAAAAAACAGATGCTTCACAAAATTGTCTCTGTTTGCAAATGTCGTGTTGCCAAAATGAAATACATTTACAATTTTACCGATTGTGTTCCTTTGTCGAATTTAAACTTCAATTCGATGAAGCTAGCATGTTCGTCTATTCTTAATGTACCATTAGGCTGGTCTGTAATAGCAACATTAGATCAAATATAATAGCGCCCAAATTTTGTGCAAAACATGATAAATTCCATAATAAAAGTGAAAGAAATTATGCTCCAAGTATTGATGGCTATAAGGTGTTCCTAGTCATACACTTTAATAATTGGTAATAATAGTCATACTATCTTGTTAATTAAAGATTTCAAACTAACTGATCAATATTATGTGCGTTTTTCACTACAATTGAAGTTCACCACAAAATAATGAAAACAATCTCGAACATTTAGAAAAAGCACGGCCTTCATGAAACAAAAAAGGCTAAAAATTGATTCGGTCATTCTGATTAGCTGTCCAGGTCGGCTGCTATGTTGTGTAATTTAATCAATCAAATGGTCGATAAGTTAATTTTTTTCATAATAGCTTTGTTCTAGGCTTCAGACAGTCTACAGCCAAATAACAAGGCATTATGAAACACGTATACATATAAATACTATTTGATAGACGTATCACATAACACCTTTTTAACAATATATTGATGATGCAAAACCGTATATAAAGGAAAACAGAAAGTCATGAACTATGTAGTACAGAACGTACCGCCAAAGATGATATCGCATGTAGGACATTGGATTGTTCTTTTTTTACTCATCTGATTAACATCACATACGTGTCCACATCAAAATACAAACTAGATTATAAATATAAACTTTGTTTTACTTTAGTCTTAATTATAAACATGCAAATACATTGTAAGACAGATTTCTATGAACATGTATCGGATGGGGCTTGTACAAAAAATAACACAGCATAACGACAAAAATGGTCTCACTCTACGTCATTTTACGTTTGTACATGGTCTATTTATGCAATTAGGAACATAATCAAACATCATTATAAAAAAGCGGGTTCTACGAGAAGATTTTAACTAAGCGTGTCGTTGCAATACACCGCATATCTAGTATAACACGTTTGAAAATATAGATAAAAAAACTTACACCGTTTTTCTTCATCAGTTTGTCAATATTACCCTGGAGTTTTTGTATTTGCGATGTATGCCTCTGTACTTGTGAGGAAATCATTAATAAGTGATAATTAGCCTCACGGAAAGGGAATATGTTGCCTTAGTGATAGTCAAAACACGCAAAGAAATCGTATTACTTATATTAGAGAATGTCAAAACTCATGTAGAATTCGAAATCAATCCAAAAGTAAGTTATTTAAAGATGGAGTAGACATTAATTAACATGCTGACCAAATATAAAGTTGTTAGTTAAGCTTTTTGATTTAGTACACTGTTCTTTTTATCTATATTCGTTTTGTGTAATCTCGTTTGACATTGACGCTCGTTTTTTATGTGCTGTATTTAAATAAGCTAGTTGCACTGCTAGTCAGCGTCTACCCCTGGAAAATAAGCTATTTTTTTCCTTAGAATTGTCCCCTATTTTCATTAAAAATATTGCCCAAACATGCCTCTTTCATGGAGGTTTTACCTCTTTCACAAGTGCCCAGAGTTTATCAATTTTCCTAAGAAAATTCAGATATGCAACATATGTATAACATAATGTGTACGAAATGTTGTCAGAACCGTACAAAAAAAAAAAAAAAAAAAAAACAGACCTATTCATTAGTAGACAATAGTACTTTTTCTTGAGTTGAGAGTTGTCGGTTTAGTTCTTTAATTTCCATGTCCTCTCTTACGTTTGAACTTTCATAATCTTCCTCGTCATCTGGAAAAACATATCTGATACTTTACTCACAAATTCTTATATCCGATATCTCAATAACACAAACAAATATTCAATATCATTAATTTCCGTTGGGGATTTAATTAATTAGATTTCGTGGTTCGGCTCATCCACTTTATCAATACCCAACAATCCGCAAATATGCAAAAATGACTGAAAAACAATAAGGTCAAATTTCAGACAATACTTGGAAGATGAACATTAAAAAGTCTCAACCAACTCCACAATGTTATAAAAGTACAAACATATGTTTTGACTAATTATGTAGTTTCACCCAAAGGAAGAGTCAGTTTTGACACTATGTAATGAAATCATTTGGTAGTGGTCCACTTGTTATGCTGCTAATTCTGTTAAAGCAAATAATGAACTCGTAAAAGCACATTTGACTCTTAAAACATCATAATCATTTGATATAATGGAGTTAGTATTCCTCAATTTCTTATGGTTAACTCTTTAGCGACATATTTGCTAGTCCGCCTACAGTGCTAGGGGTCCTGGGCCGAAACATTCTTAATTCAGTCTTAATTGTTTTAACATTGAAATATCATTTTCGACGCGCAATAAAGATTAAAAACTTACGGAATTGATTTTTGTAGCCACGCACACATACATAATAATATATTATTTTGTTACAAATAGGTTCGGGTGATATGTAAAATATTGAGTCACAATCATTTCACTGATGATTATGCACACTAATGCCATTTCACATGAGTGCGCTCGATTTAAGTATTATATGGATATGCACATACTTTTTTATTTGTCCAAAATCAGAGCTTACACGAAGCAATCATTGATGTAAGTTCAACGATATTTCATATAATACATAAAAATAATTTCACCCGTCATGAAACTTACGTGAACTCTGCATATTATATTGATAATAATATAGCACTAACATAATGATTCATGTTGATAAAAATGCTTACAATAGAAGTAATTAAACGCTGATCGAGGCAGCATAAATATCACATGAACTATAACTACAACGTACGGAATCACCAGGTACGGAATGGATGGATTTTAACACTTTTTATCTACGGGAGATAATTTTTACTCCACTCTATTTTATCAATATGTTTACGTCGGACATTTTACAGGGATTATACTCAAAATTTTAAGTGCAAAGCGGTATGTTTCATAATTCATATCATTATTTTTCAAATGTATATTTGACGATTTAAGTGAATTAGTTCATTAGGAATTGTCATTAAATGTTCTCTATTTTCGGGACATCTTACTCAAGAGATCCTAACACATAAAAATATCTTGTCGAACTGAAAACGAAAGTACCTTCTCCGAGTTAAACGTACGTTTTTTCTAGTTTTGGTGATCATCCAAAAATGTATTTTATGCACCATTTAGTCATAACTGAAAAAAAATATAATGAATAGCTTAATAATTTTGAAACCGAAAGTACTATATCAAGTTAGATCATGTTACACTTTGCTATCAAATATATTTGACATATCGACGCCTCAGTGCTATAACGGCGTAAGTGTATTTTCACAACTTTTCAGGAATCGAAAAAAACTGACTACCATTACAGTTTTTGATGAATATTAATGAAATTTTCAAATCAAATTAGAAGCAAATCAATGATTTCATTGTGATTATTATTATGCAATCATTTTCTTAATGTTGTCAGATAATTCGATTTTTTCAGTTACAACCTTATAATATTATTACCATCAATTGCGTTTCTTTACATGAAACACGTCGTATGTACCAGATAAGACCTTTAAAGTAGGGAAGAAATGTATACAAAAGGTTGAAAATTTTGTTATATATAGTGCATGAAGCTATCTGGTAGTTTGATTTAGACGGATTATAAATTTTATTTGTATGCTTTAATTGATTGAAATGAAATAAAATACATTTTGTATTAATTTATCTATATTCAGGTTAACTATTACCTGTCTTTGATTTTACAACGTATGTATTAGGAACAGATCTTCAAAAACACCGTAAAGCAGTTAAGTTAATTCTGTAATAACAGTCGTCTGTCAAAAAACATTGTTATTAAAAACTTCAGACAATAAAATCAATAAAAAGCAGAAAATAAGGAGCATACAGCCACGGTTTCTGTTTACTAGGTTCAATTTGGAAAAGCATATTTTCTATAGAGATTTCGTGCATTTTTTTGACGCTCAGTTTTGTTAAGGTATCTATGTTTGGTGTTTTCTTACAGTGTTGTGTATTATTGGTTGAACACTGTTTATGTGTCGTCTGATCACGTCTCATGGACGTTCAGGAATAGTTTTTCGTGTGTTTATCACAATCTTTTATCTTTTGATACATATTGCTCCCTGTTTCTATTTTATATCTTATAATGTATTAAGGACAACCTGCATGCACACTTCAAAATCGGATGCAAAATAATATTCATAAGAATACTTTCTTCTCGACATTTTGTCTCCTAGTATGTTCCTCCTTTTCCGAACATGGTGTAATATGAAGCTTCTCTGACTTTCATAGTCTAATTTCCTGCAGTGTAGGAATGTTCTACCTTGTTTTTCTTTATCTAGATTCGGATTACACCTGAATTTACATAATATTGTATATGTTGGGTTTTTATATAGGTACTCAGATTCCTTTGGCATTTTCATATTCCTTGCCCTTGTGGTGTTGTCGTGTGGTGATGTTCTTTTCCATGATTTTGTATCTTTCCGTTTACTAGTATCGTCCTTGTTAACTTTTGTATTTCACTTTTCTACTTCTCCATTTTTGTTTATTTCTATCTTAATGTGTTTCAGATGTTAATTAAGACACGTCTATATCAGATGGTATATATTCTGATCCGGATGGTTCCCCCTTTTCCAGTTTCATTACCTCGTCCGTAATAGCCAATGATTCTCAGATTTTGTCATCATCATTCTCGAACAAACTAATTTCTATTTCACTTTCTATGGAAATATCTATATACTAGTATATAACTGTATACCATAAATAAATTCTAGTCCTACCCCTAACTCTGTTGTTTCATTCAAGTCAATTTGTAATGCAAGCAACAATCCTTCATTGGTTAATACCCCGTTTCAGTTTCTTTGGATTATACCTTCACGACTTACCCTTGTTAAAACATTGTCATATTATCATCTATTGAAAAACTCATTTGTTTGATGTAACGCTACATTTTCCTTATCAGCTCATATAATGGTAAAATATCATCTGAAATATATTCGCTTCTTGAATTATCCATTTTTAAAGTGAACTTGTATTTCATTGTATCAGCACAATAATGTATTCAATAAGTTCTTCGATCTTGTTTATCTTTTATGACATTCAAAACTCAGTCTAGATTAATAACATATCTTGAAGTAGTATCCAACAAATATTATTTCCATTTGATAGTACAAACCGTTTACATGCTTCATGTATACATTATTTTATTTGTATTAACAATCTATATATATTAGTTGTATATCTAACGAAAGGTACAATGACTTCATTACTGATTGAATTATATGTGTGTGAATGGAAAGACTTGGCTTACACCCCTTGTTAGAAAATGTACTAGTTTGTCAACAGGTCTGGTTATTTTTTGTGTTAAATAAAATTACATTCTAACCATTACATTTATTTTTAATACTTTCCTTTATATCTGAAATATGTTTCAATGGTTTGATTTCGCAAATGTCCTTAACTGTTGTATCAAAATAAATCATTGTGCAATATATTTTATTCAAAAATAGACGTCAAATTCATGAGGCGTTCTCGAAGCTGTTCAAAACATTCTGATCAGTGCTGTACTACAAAATACAGTAAAACGCCTTTATTATGAGCATCAATATCACGAGCACACAGTCTTATCCCGAGGTGTTCTTGATGTCCCATCAATTTTCAACAAAGGCATAATGACCTCGTTATTACAAGCACTTGGTTATAAGGAGCTGTTTGTCTATTTTGA
This sequence comes from Lutraria lutraria, assembly GCA_964023205.1. Taxonomy (NCBI): domain Eukaryota; kingdom Metazoa; phylum Mollusca; class Bivalvia; order Venerida; family Mactridae; genus Lutraria; species Lutraria lutraria. Next base: position 12,696,267 of record OZ026849.1, read on the forward strand.
TGACTCCTCAAGAGTACATGTATTTTCTCGTAGCGAAATGTTGTTTTTTATGTGAAATAAGGTGCGAGTACAATTGAAGATTCATAACATTGTCTAATTTATTTATCAATTAAAAGTGAAATTATTTCTGGATTTTTGTTTGTTTACAACAATAAGTGAAAAAGGCAAAAGAAAGTACTGAGAGTAATGAAACAGAGAGTAATAATTATACACTACCAATTAATAAATAGGGTCTTAAGTGACAGGTATCCTCTACTCTGCTTATATTATTTGCTAGTCAAATCAAATCTTAAAAGGTATTATCTGCCACTTAAGCCCCTTTCTGTTTTACAGAACATAATATTAAAAGGTCGTAACTGGCAGTTAAGACCTTCTAAAATATGATGATGTTGTAGATACAACCTTTTATTTGGTTGCACATAGACCCCGTACACTTACGACCTACAGTAAATGCTTAGTTATGACGTCAATATTAACAATATGGAGCTGAAATTTTCACAGCACATGCACAGAGAGCCTGAACCTCTAAATCTGCGTTTTGGTAAAAAGGGCGTAAGTACCACTTACGCCGTTATAGCACTGAGGCGTCGATATATGGTATGATTGTCTACGTGATCATTTATTGTTTTTATCCTATTTGAAAAATCACACCTCAGTCTACATTTTTAAGTAATTTTACTGGAATTTCAAAATCTTACAAATTGATTTTCATACAAAGCTTGTTTTAACCCTGTAAAGTATAATGCTTTTAAACCGTATGGATCGTGTTATCAGTTTGTTTTGTGACCTGTCTATACTCAGTGATTGTGCACAAGTACGTGTACATCACGTAACCAAAGTTAAATCGAGCAGGTATTGTTCATGGTTAGATAGTCTAAATAGTGAACTTATACGGCAGCAAGAAATGAATGAGGACGGTATAAAAGACATTTTTTAGCTCTGTCCACTTATTTGTGTCAATAAACTTCAGCTTAAAATGGTCATTGTTTACAGGTGATATGGTATCCGAGTTTACTGTCTATATGATTGTGCTTTTGCGATATCGTTCGAAATCATCAATGGCATAACTCTGAGTATTTTCTTAGATAAATCGTCCGAGAAGAACATTACAGGCACACTTAATAAGTACTAATCGCTCCTCTTTTATTAGTTATACTGACTTTGTAATGTGTTATTTTGTAGAATCATGGCAGAGTCGGGAAACCCAAACTTCGAAGTAGATGGTGCACATTTTATAGAGCACGGAGATATATGTGAACTGTGTGAACATACGGCATCTGTAGGATACTGTTCCGAATGTGAATGCTACATATGTCAATTATGTTTTGATAACCACATTAAAATAAAGAAATACCATCACCATGTTCTGCAAATAGCTCCTGAAAGCAAGGAAGATGACCGTACAATTCATTTTAAAACGTGTACAGAACACACACAACAAGAAGTACGTCTTTACTGTACTGATCACAAATGTTTTGGATGCGCAGAATGCATGTTGTTCAATCATAGATCATGTGAATACAAATACATAACAGAAGCATCCAAGGAATTCCAAGATAGCGGAGAGCCAGCTCGTTTTCTTGAAGATATTCAAGACTTAGAGAGTATTCACGAAAACTGCGTTGAATCGATTGCCTCTCAGTCAAAACTGTCCGATAACATTGATAAAACACACGACGTGCAAACATTCGTAAAAGATGTAGTTTCATATGTAACTAATGAAGAAAAACGTTTGATAAAAAATGCAGGTTCAAATAAATCCTTAAATGATGATAAAATGGAGAAGTTTTCTGATGACCTCCAAAGGATTGGGTCCGACATCACGTCTATAAGTACAAAAGTCAGAAGTGAAGACGAGATTCATATGCTTTTCATCCTAGCCATGGAAACAAAGCCAAAAATATGCCAGATTCGAGACACACTAGCATCCATTGATTGCCAAGACGTCATTGACAGATATACATTCTGTCCTAATAGATTGCTCCAGCGTCAGTGTTCAGAGAAACGACCGCTTGGCAAACTTTCTGACACCCAATCCGAAGACGGTAAATTTTGTGTATCTTTTTTAATACGTAGATATATTCGCAATAAGTCTTATAAATATGAAATACAATACTTTTAGAATATCTCCGTAAAGACGATACAACAACTCAGATATACAATTACGTTGTATATTGAATAAATGTTTGTGTTACTGACAACTTGCACACTTATATGCATATTAATTATTATATATTTTCTTTCAGATGATGAGAAAGATTATGAACGTCAATACAAAGCAGAGTGCTTGGATACTCAGCGATATAAAGAACAGCTGTCTATTCAAGAAAGGAACACTAATCGCCTTGAACAACAACTATCAACTCAACAAGACGAGAACCAGCGGCTTCAACAACACTTTGCTACACAAGAACAACAACATAAGCAACAAGTATCCACTCAACAACAGGAGATTCAACGGTTTAAACAACAATTGTCTACTGAACAGCAGGAAAATAAACGTCTTCAACAACAACTGACCACACAAGAACAACAGTTTAAGCAACAATTGTCCACACAAGAACAACAGTTTAAGCAACAACTTTCAACCCAAGAACAACTGATCCAGCAACAATTGTCTACTAAAACACAGGAGAATCAACGGCTTAATCAACAACTGTTAACTCAACAACAGGACATCAAACGACTTCAGCAACAAATGTCAGCCCAACAACAAGAGCTTAAGCAGCACAACCAGGTTATACATATTTTTGTCACTTTTTTGTTCGATTTACATTTGATATACATTTGATACAAGGGTCGATATTCAAACTGAAAAGTAAGCAGAACGTTATGATTCGAGAATACAAAGAGAGCAGTGTATTAATTCAATAGCTTTTAGTTTGAAAATTTGAAAACAAGAGAAACAGTTTCTACATTTTCATATGTATTGCGATAATCTGACGTCTTTAAAGCACTCAGACTGAAAATCAGAAAATAATCATTAATCGGTTATTGTTGTTGCAGTTGTTCAAATGACGTAAATATTTCTTTTAAATTCAAACGTGTAGGAAATATGACTCTAGATATGCAATGAATCACAAAGAAACTTATACAGGATGCTCAGTATATTGTATCTATAGTTATGTTTATTCCAATGATTCTAATTGCAGATGTAATATACAGGGTTGATCCTGTATGAAACATAAAATCCTTTTTTGTAGTGGCCGTTTTCAAACTCGATCATGGTTTTCGTATTACGTGCATTATTCCAACCGGACCGTACAGAATTAAATTGAACGACATTAATACAACACCATATCGTTTTCGCTAAGAATTCGATAAGTAGCAATGTATACATGGTTTTGAGAAACTCGCACATGTTTGCATTCAGAAACCTGCCAGAAATTTGTATTATCGTAAGATTGTAATTTATCTTTATAATTTAGTGCAAATTAGCTTGCGGACATGTGTGTGATGTTGGTCAGATGAGTACAAACAGAACAATTAAATGTCCTACGTGTGGTATCATCTTTGGTGGTACGTACAGATGTCATTATTTATCATTTTTCTATATATATAAATACCAACAAATGTGGATGAATGTACAAATACATTTGTGTCGATCAACCGTTCAATTTCCTAAGCAGTTAGTCTATGAATCTATCAACAATTGTGTGTAAACATTGTTACGTTTGTTTATAATCGTTGCGTTGTTTGACCTTTCAATAATTATAATTATTATTTCTTCTTTTAAATATTTAACAATTTAATTATTATCAGAATTCTTAGACAATAAACTCATCACGAAGAAAACCATACAGACATCAATGAATATACACGTTATTACATGTAAATTGCCTCACACTTTTATGATACATTTTTATTACATTATGTACACATGCTTGGGTTATTGCATTTTGTGTCATTCCGTGATAACAGATCAGCCTGATGGTACATTGAGAACTGAGGATCAAGGAGCCTGCAGCGTGTTGAAATTTAAATTTAGCAAAGGAATGCAATCGGTAAAACCTTATTTCATTTGTTTGAAACACGAATATTGAAAAATTACACTGATCTATTTCTGTTCATGAAGCATATGTTCTTAACGGCAGTGATTTGCTTCTTTAGTCTTGTAAGTTGTAGTATATTGTTTATATGAAGAGATAAAAAGTAATCATCATAAGAAATATCTAAATGCTTCATAGTAATGTGTGAGGAATTAATATATCGTTGACAAATATTTGTATCATCTTACATATAAGCTGCAACATGATTGACAACATTATTTCCTAACAAATCCATATCTAACATTGTGTTCAGTCAATAATAAAACCAATGTTGACAATCTTACGGTTTTATACGAAGAATATGTTGAGTGTGGGTTCAATTTCACTTCCTGTAAAACATGCTTCAAAGTGCTTGATTACGTAATACAGGTCAATGTTATTCTTGTATTCAGAACTTTAATTTGAATCCTGGGAAATCCTATGGAGGAAATGAAATTACTGGATATGTATACAATGGTGAAGATGGACCAATTATACAAAAAATGCTCAAACTGGCATTTGATCGACAACTTTTATTTACGATTAATACATATGGACAAATTGTTACGAACGGGATAGATATATTCACGTAAGTATTGAACATTCGACTGTAACAACAGAATATTGTTTAAAGCGGAATGTGTTGTTTATTGAATGGTTATTATATGAAATGAAATACGTGTTCGTTCATATTAAAGGGGCATGCCCAGGAACTGCTGTGTTTTTTCCGTACACCAAAAATGCGTTTGTCACTTGTAAAACCAATTATTACCTAAAGGTCAAAGAAGAATGTCCGCTCAAAAATGACCCTATAACGCGCGCGTCGGTATTTGTATGTGCTTACAGCCTTTTATTGACGACAACGATATTTCCGATACGTCTGAAAGTTAACTTAGCATGTGCGCTGCATTTCAAGTGAACATAACATGAGAAATACTTACCATTTCAGTTTGTTGACATTTTTTCGCGCTATTTTCGGTTTTGACACATACATAAAGGGTCGGGTTGTGAAAATGACGAATAATTACTGAGGCCGAAATCGGCAGGTTTAATTAATCTTAAAATGTGTATTTTGAGTAAAGTAGCGGGATGTTTTGTAAATATTTTACAGGGCTTTCATTAATTGATTTAAGCATTAAAATGATACCAATTTGATTGCTATTTGAGACGCTTCAGTTCCAGGTCATGCCCGCTTAAACATTTACTTTCACATACTGATAAAGAATGTACTCGGTGAATTATCTTCTATGGACTGTACGAATCATTTTTCTTATTATATATTAAGATATCGCAACAATTTTACATATACAGACAGTTCTACATATCGTTTAGATCAATGGGTGGATAATTGCTATATAATGCCCATAATAAGATTCCGAACGCGCTATATCTATTTTAAAAGACATATGTACCAAGAATGTATGTTCATGGTTTACAGGGTTAGTAGGGAAACTAGTAATTTCAAAATCTAACAATGATAGAAAATAATTTTAACTTTTATTGATGCCGCTGTGAACATTGGTTGGATCATGTTTATTTTACCATCCTCCGATAAATTTTATGCGTCACCTTCATGTCGATGGAGATAATATATTTCGGTACAATCATTACGATTCCTTATCATATGACAGGTTATTATTCATATAATAATTCTAGACGAATGCATTTGTGTCTTCACATTATTTATAGTATGACTTTCAAATTGAACAAAATATTGTCAAAACACGAACATTACTTCAAATTACATGAATATGTCTTACACAGAGACGTATACTTGCCTCGGTTTTAAGGTGTATAATATTGTACGGAAGTTTTATTTTGAAAAGATTTTGTATTATAAATGCATGCTGGAATTTGAAGAAAGTCTATGTTAAGTCATGTTTACAATAATATCGAGCTGCATTTCAAATGTACGAGTACACTGTCGGTGTTTAATAATCATCCGTAATAATAATAATACATTATTGATATATGCGTTCGGTTATGATGTTGTGGACAGTGTGTACTCTTTTGAATTGTCTGAAAATTATGAATTCTGGAACAGAACATTGTTTTAACAGCCATTGTCACATCATACAAATTGTTTTAATTTACAATATATTTATATAAGTAATTGATCAGTTTCTTCTACTAATATTTTCAGTGACAAACCACCGTGAGTAATATCTTTATAATGTTATATTTGATTATATTAACATTGTTTTGTTTAATAATGTACCTGAATATTAACGATAATTCAATATGATAATGCCAATACAAGGTATCTCGTATCACCCGATTTGAACCGAAGGGTTGTGAGTTTGTTCAGATACATTTTTGCATGTCTTATGTCTTATAGTGTTTTTATATTCGATTAATGTTCAGCATTTGGTAAATGTAAGGCTTGTTAAATTTGAAACAACCATTTACTATAAACAGACATGTGTTGTACTGACTGTGCTTATAATCGTATTGTCCTGAACGTTTTTTTTTCATGGTTTGCGGAGATAATACAGTCACAAGTAACCACAAAGAAATACTCAAGTAAAATAGATTTTTGTATCCTGTTGTTTGGCTAATTATTCTACATCAATTCATCCTAAATACATGTACGCTAATACATTTGACTACTTATGAAAAATGTGGTCAATTAATGATATGCTGTTGTGTGTATTTTTGTAGTTTTCTGACAAAGAAAATTTCTTTGCGCTGTTAGAAATATAGAGTATTTATTGATAGTGCAGTGCGTAATGGGTCTAACAGCTAGATCGATTTTTCAATAACCATTTTCAATTATTGAAAATACATTCTACTTACAAAATTAATCCCCTGTATTAGACAACCAAATTGGGTTATACCTTAAATTTTATATTTGGTTTCGATCTGAAAAAAAATCTTCAACTGCATGTATAGCTTATTACAATACGTATGTAAACTCTTAAACTATCCACGCATATTCGTAAAGGTCATGACAACGCAATACACAATTTTCACTAAACAAACAGTGTTAGACATTAATCTACATTTGGAGCATTTAAACCATAAGTACTCATAAAGCATGTTTTATTTTTATAGATTCGTAATGGAGATGACGCTTGTATGGTTATTAGGGATTATATCGGTGTCATTCATCATGTTCGTCGTGATATGGATGAACTTTTCCCTAGGTTCCCCCCCCCCCCCCCCCAACGCAATTATCATGAACAATTAAACTAATCTTATTGAGTCGGTATATTGGAGTATGGTTCATATAGTATAATACTATAATAATTAAAGTATAATCATACTCTACGTATCTTAATTCCAACCATGTATGCATATTGTATATATGTGAACGTTTCATAATCAGATAACTGAGTGCATGTTTTTCATAGATATTCATATTGATATAAATTTCTGATATTTTACATTACAAAATTAATGTTTTTTTTTTTACATAAATTGATTTGTTAAAAAAAATAAGACATAATCATAAAAAGGAAAACAAATTATACATTTACAAGTAGGTGACTATAAACAATAGCATAAAACAGACAAAAAACACTACTAAACGCACATAAGACTCCAAATTGACTTTATGTTTAGCAGACTGAACGATTTGATAAATAAGTTAAGTCACAGCCTGTAATAATTAACACCAAGAAAGTAAGATTTGAATGATGTTCACTATCCAGACGTATTTATTATGTATGTATGTATGTATGTATGTATGTATGTATGTATGTATGTATGTATGTATGTATGTATCAAACCTTACACTATAACTATTTTACTAAGAGCTAATATAAATTCTAGGTTAGTGGATTATAGCGGTATCGTAATTTAAATATTATTTAAGCGAATATTTTCTCAAATAGGTAATCATGAAATCGTACGATATTTTACACCATTCGAGAATAATGTATTGATGATATGAATATATAAAAAAATTAGGTGAATTGATTATAGCGGTATCATGATTAGCTCAATAAATGTGGGTAAGTGAACAATTTATTAGAATAAATACTAGTGTAATATTATCATTTACTATATATGGGTCTTGGCATTTGTTTATAGAATATACTATACATTGCAACTTAATATTGATATGATTTATAACTGATCAATGTTTCTTTCATTTAATTACATAGTACTTGTGTAAGTATTTTAATAAAATGTTTACTCAACCATAGGACAGTCATCATTCGACATTATTCAACCTTCGAAATACAATCTGAATGTTATAAACATTACATGTAGAAGTTTTATTCCAACATTTTACTGAGCTAGAATAAACCACATTATAATGATATATTTGAACATTAAACGTCATTAAAAGTTACAAACTCAATATGAAAGCCATAAAGCAGAACATGTAGGTATTGTATTGCAACATTATACAAAGCTCGAATATAATATTTAATTGTTACAATAGCAATATGTTTAATATCAATACAACTGTAACATACTTTCAAGTACAACATTTAGTTCATGCGTCAGTATTGGTCGCGCGTTTTTCATGATCAAAACATAATAAATAAATGTATAAGCCTTCAGAACAGCAGCGGGCGGATTCCCCATAGGCGTATAAAAATCGCAAATGCATATAACTTGCACTGGTGTTTATAAATATTCGTAAATGGATATTATTGCTTCAACATTTACAATATGTAGTACATGATACATAGTCACATACTATGGAACATTATAATGACATGTTATTAATGTATCGTATACGTCATGAATGAGAACATTCCACATTTGGCGCATTTTATGTTAGGTTCTCATAACGCAAGTTTAATTTATTATGTGCTTCCTTACATGGTTTATGCATGAGACAGGTATGATTACTAGGGTTTATATGGGTGTATCATTTATCAAGTGCTCTACATAGTATGGATGAGCTTTTAACCTCGTTTTACTACGTATACGCATTTATATTAAATGGCATATGAAATTATCATAAATATCTCAAATAATCATTGATAATTGGTATCTTCGCCCCTATAGTTCTATAGGTTTATGATCAAAATGTGTTGAACTGTTCATTAAGCAACAAACTGAGTTAATATGAATTGTTTACCTATCTTTTTGGTTTTCCATTTAGTATTGGTCTTGGCATTTATTTGTATAATATACACGATATATTAATATTTTATTGATGTATAAAAAGTTTCTTTCATTCAATATCAGGATGTTTTCGAAAGCATTTTCATCTGACTTACTAGCTGAAAGTTTATTGTATCTTCATTGAACGATGATTTAGACACGGTCACTGAGAATGTAACCTTTTATTCTCATCCATTACACAACTGTAAAATCAGTGTGATAGATGGAATATTATGTGGTCAAACATACATACAATGACAATCATTTATGCATATAATCTCGTTTGCATTAAAGTATTGCTTTGTAAACAACGCTTATACATTAATCAATTCATATTCATAATGTGAAGTATCGATATTTTCAATATATTATCTCTTATCAAGTATAGTGTATCATATATTACACCATATGAAACATAGCGCTTGTGTAGCTCTAGATCACAGAATTTTATAGGTAAGTAAATCACAATTGTATCATGGTTTACATTGTTAGGGCACGTAAGCGAATATTTACTCACGTTCCTGAATAAGCTACCTAACACCGACCTTATAATAACATCGTCAGATTTGACTATATTCGAGCAGTGTAGTGCTCGTATAATGACCAAATGTATCGTTTTATTCATTTACTAAATCCATCAAGCTATTTCAATAGTCAAACTGAACAATGCATGTACATGTAATGTGGATGTAAGGAACATTTTAAAGTAAATTACCAGACAAATGATTTTTATATTGTTTACCTCACACTTACTAGTTATAAATGTATCATAAAATTATACTCTTATAAGTATTTATTCGGGCGTTCCTTTAACATTGTGAGGTATTTATATAAAAATCATAGCTGTATACTAGTACATGTACTATCTAGATGAGCAATACAATGTTTACCCAACCATAGGACAGTTAACATTAAACATTCTTAAAAGTTCCAAACACAATATGAAAGCCATATAACATAGCATGTAGGTATTTTATTCAAACATTATATTAAGCTCGAATATAAGAAGTAACTATAATATAAAACTTTGACATAGCTTTAAGTTCAACATTAAGTTCATGTGTCAGCATTGGTCACGTGCGTTTCATGATCAAAACAAAACAAATACATGTATAAGTCTTCACAACAAGCACTTGTAGAAGTTATAACTATGTCGTGTATAAAACAGGATTTCAAATAGTTTATATTTCGTATATCATTTAAAATGTATCAAATGACTGTAGTAATGCATATATGATGTAGTGAAACATTTGAGGTTTTAACACAGTGGAGTAATGTTCTCGGACAACTTTGCATTGAAACATTTTGAGTTCTGATATTGAATTGCATGCACTATAAGGCGTTCAATCAGCTGACGTTTTCATATCGGATCAGTAACAATGCATACATGTTCTTAAGCCACGTGTTATCTGTATGCATGATCCCTTAATTATATTACTACACGTATCACATCAGACATATAACAATCAACAATAAATGTGTCATTACAATTGATCGATACCAGTTAATTATCATAAACATAATCATAACAACAAAAACGATGCTGAGTTTGTGTGCTATATGGATTACATTAAATGACTGAAACTTACAACAAGTCTCTATTTGTCGCTAATCACGACACTTCTGCTCAATTAGTGTAAACATATAACATACGTCTAATTAACAAAGGCAAATGGACAGTACTGGGAGATTTCTGTTCAGCGTTTAACTCATGACATTTATAATGTACGACATTATATGTATGATACTTTAGTAAATAAACAACAAGTAATTATTGCGATCCCCACCATTTTTGTCAACACTGTAATAAAGATCTTGAATTCAAAGAAAAAGATTAATAATAAATAACGACACAAACAAATCAAGAAGTTAAATAAAATAATATACAAGTACGAAAGTTATCATGTACTAGCAAAGAAAATGTATGCAAAATTGTAATTTGGTATCAATCATCATGTTGTGTACAAGTATTCGTCCTGAATATATGTTCATGGTTTATATCAAGTTGTTTGGCAAATTATTCCAATCCATCATAGATTCATGTACATTAATACATGTGTTTCATTATGACTATGTTTGTTTATCGTCTAATTGATCATGACTGTTAACGTGAATTTTGTTTGCTATATGTAATATTAATAATGTGATCATAATTTATTCGGGCGTTACTTAACTATTGTACATAGTTTTATAGATGAGGTATTTACATAAATATCATAGCTGTTTACTAGTACATATACTATCTAGATATGCAATACAGTGTTAATGTAACAATACGGCAGCTAACATTAAACATCATTAAAATTCCAAACACAATATGAAAACCTTAAAGAGGAATGTGTAGGTATTTTATTCCAACATTATACCAGGCTAGAATATACTACTTGATAATTATTATAATAGCAATACATTTTGTATCAATAAAATTGTAGCATATCTTCAATTATAACATTTACTTCATGCGTCAGCATTTGCCGCGTGTGTTTCATGATAACAACAAAAACAAATCTAAAAGTCCTCAGAAAAGTGGGCGGATTACCGTGTGTGTATAAATATTCGTAAATGGATATAACTTGCACTTGTAGATGTTGTATGTCGTGCAAATAGGATTGCAAATAACTTATATTCCGCATATCATTTAATATGAACCCAATGGCTGTAGTAATGCTGATCATGATACGTTGTAACATTTTTGAACACCGAGGGGTAAAGTTCTCGGACAACGCAGCCAGACAAGAGTGAATTGAGGTTTATTAAGTAAAATTGCGTGCTAAAAGGGCTTTCAATCAACTGATGTTTTAATATCGTATCTGTAATAATACATAAATGTTCTTAAGCCAGATGTTACATGCATACATGATCCCTAAATTATATAACTAGACGTATCCCATCAGGCATGTAGCAGTCCAAACTGAATGTGTCATTACAATTGATCGCAACCAGTTAATATTAATGTACATAATAATAAAAACAAGAAAGAATCTGAGATTTTTTGTTTAGTGGTTTACCTATAAATAACTAAATATTTAAGTTTATGAGGCAAATCCACTTATACGTCCTTTCTGTTGTGCTTAATAAAAAAATACTGTAAACTTCATATCCTATGTCTTATTTCCAAGGAGTACTACGAGATTTCAGTTCAAGATTAAACTTATGACACTTGAAATGCACGACACTAAATATATGACACTTCACTGAATTAACAACCAATAAATATTGCAATCAAAACCCACTTTGTAAAATTAATAATGCATTGCAATTTTATATTCCAAGAAAAAGTCGAATTGTAAATAACGACATAAACCAATCAAATAAATAAAATAAAAAAGATATAGAAGTACGGAAGTTATGATGTACTAGCAAAGAAAATGTATGCATAATTGTAATTTGATATCAATTATCATATAAGTACTCGTCTTGAATATTTGTTCATGGTTTACGGGATTAATTGGGTAAGAAGTAACAACAATACCAATAATCATATAAAATGAAGTTTGCTGTGGTATACCTTGGTCTGTCGTTAGTTATATCAAGGTGCTTGGCGAGTTATCCCACATCAATCTATCATAGATTCATATACATTAATACAAGTGTTTCATTATGACTATGTTTGTTTTCCGCCTTCTTGACTGGTTCAGTGTTTGCTATATGTAATATTAATAATGTAATCATAATGTAGTGACGTGTTGAACCTACCTGTTAGATTGATTTTTGATGACCATTGTCTATTGTCGTTGTCTTTTATGAACCAAGTAATGAATATACCTTGTCTTCTGATGGTTACTTAGTGAGTGATGTCTTAAACTATCTATTTGATTTCTGTCTGAATTGACAACTGATAGTTTGATTCTGAGCATGGCTGTTTTATTACATTAAATATGTTTCCGCTTGTACATCGGAATTATAATGACTGGCGAAATGAAATTGTATATAGAATAATATAGTGTATGAGACTTGTGTGGTTACTAGGATTTATATAGGTTAATCGTTTATCAAGTGAACCATTGTATGGATTAGCTTTCAGTTAGTTTTACTACGTATAAGCATTTACATCAAAGAACATACAACATTATCATGAATATCTCAAATATCAATTCATAGTTGATATCTTGGTGCCAATAGTTTCCATCATTTCATTATCAAAACGTGTGTTGAACTGTTCAGTATGAAACCTACTGAGTTAATATGAGTTACATACATATATTTCTGGTTTACTATATAGTACACTTAGGTCTTAACATGCATTTGTATAATATACACTATATATTAACTTTCTATTGATGTGTTTAAAGTCTCTTTTATTAAATTTCAGGTCTTATTTGTAAGTATTCACATTTATCTTACCTCATGAAAGTTTCCTGTGTCTTATTTGACACGTTCAATGAGAATTTGTATGTTCTATTTTCATGCATTTGATGGTAGTAAAATAAGTGGGATAAACGGAATATTATGTAGTCGTACAAACAGACAAAAATAAAGGTGATGCATATTAGTATATTGTTTGTATTATGTGCATGCTTTGTTACACAACGCTTGTACATTAAACTTTAGGATGCCCCCCCCCACCCCTCATTTCCTCTTAATGTAAAAATTGATATTCTCAACGTTCTATCTCACAAGTATAAGGTATCATATCTTTACACTTCATGTAACCTAGCGCATGTGTAGCTCTAGATCGCAGAATAATTTAGGTAAGTAAATTATAATTCTATCATGATTTACATAGTTAGAGCAAGTAAGCGAATATTTACTCGCGCTCACGAATCAGCTACTTACCATCGATTTTAGAATTGACAAATTTGATTATATTCATGCAATGCAGTGCTCGTATGATGACCGAATGTATCGTTTTATCAATTTACTAAATCCATCAAGCTATTCTAATAGACAAACCGAACAATGCATGTCAATGTATGTGGGTGTAAAGAACAATTTAAAGTAAATTTCCTCCTGACAAATCATTTCTATATGTTTAAAATCACACTTACTAGTTATAAATGTATTATAATATCATACCATTATTAAGTATTTATTCGGGCGATCCGTTGACATTGTACATAATTTTATAGATGAGGTATTTATACAAAAATCATAGCTGTTTACTAGTACATATACTATGTAGAAAGCAATACAGTGTTTACTAAACCATAAGTTACAATAAACATTATTCTAAGCCATAAAGCAGAACATGTAGGTATTTTATTCCAACATTGTACCAGGCTAAAAAATACTACTAGATATTATAATAGCAATACATTTCATATCAAAAAACTGTAACATGTCTTCAAGTACAACATTAAGTTCATGCGTCAGCATTTGCCGCGTGTGTTTCATGATAAAAACAAATGACAAAACAGTCTTCAGAACTGCGGACGGATTCCCGTGTGTGTATAAATATTCGTAAATGGATATAACTTGTACTTGTAGATGTTGTATTTCGTGCAAATAGGATTTCATATAGTTTATATTCCGCATATCATTTAAAATGTACCAAATGACTGTAGTAATACTTATCATGATACGTTGTAACATTTTTGAACACCGAGAGGTAAAGTACTCGGACAACTCAGCCAGACAAGCTTGCATCGAGGTTTAATAAGTTCAAATGTAACATTTATGCTAAATAAGGCGTTCAATCAACTGTTGCTTTAATATCGCATATGTAATAATACAAAAATGTTCTTAACCAACATGTTACATGCATACATGATCGCTTAATTATATAACTAGACGTACCCCATCAGGCATGTAGCAATTCAAACTGAATGTGTCATTACAATTGATTGCAACCAGTTAATATCAATATACATATAGGCCAAGGGCCCATAATCGAAACCCTCCCTCCCTAGCGGGATTTTTGTACACCTACATATTTTTGAAGCTTAGGGTATATGTTAACAATTTCCGGTTGTTGGACGATTAAGGGATGCTGGATAAGCAAACGGTCGGGCTGTTTCCATGGCAACCAGCAATATTTCTAAGATTTAGCTTTGTCGTAATAAATACGCAAAAATGTCGTTTATTTCAGTAATAAAACATACAAAATAGCTTTAAAATATGATCAATATAATTATTATATCCCAGGTATAGTTTGTTATTGATTTGCTCATTTGCATATTCGTGAATATTAATGAGAATCTAAAAAATGGGCTTAAATTGTTAAAATATGACCTTATATGGCAAATGAGTATCATTTGTTCTTTCATTTTTATTTGAAAAGGTTTTAAATGACTAATAAATATTCGGAGATTGTTTATGTATTCATTTGCTATTCAATACACTCATGGTATTACTTAATTATAGCTAGAAAGCGGGTGGGGTAAATTGACCCCAAAATATAAAAACACCATTGTTTGATAAATAAATGGTTTTATGACAAATGACAAAGCAAATTTGCACATACTTATTACAACAACATACTTTATGTACAAAATTGTTCGTTTGAAAGCAAAATACTACTGTGTCACCGAAAATAGGATACTATATATATCACCAAGACACAGCGTAAATATCGAAAGAATCATGATAAACTGAACAGTTACTACATTTGTCACAATGTTATAAGTTCTCTATCAATAGTCTTATATTACATTTGTTTGTAATTAAGACTTATTGTCAACGACATAGATATACGCAGAAGCAAACACTTGCATGTTAATGTCTCATTCTGAATAGCACTATCATATACTCTCATGGAATCACAAGCAGGTTTTAGTGTCGGAATGGCTACGATTGGCAACATATTTGTACTGCATAGATTAATTAGATTTAATTATTAATAATGCACTTTTAGCGATTGTTCTAAAGCTTTCGATTATTTGGTTTGCCGAAATATATGATATTCAGGGCAAAGAGGAAGGTTATATAAGGTCATTAAGTCCATTGAAGTATTATCAAATTACAACCAGAGTAAAATTTAATAATGAGATCGGCGAATTATTCTATGGTCATCTTGGATTTATACTGGGGGAAAGCTTGTCGCCCTTTCTATTTTCCATGTACCTTAATGATCTGGATGACCAACTTTTAAACGCAGAAAAAGGCATTGATTTACAGGTTTTATTAATGTAAGCCGAGGTCATCGTGGTATTTGCTAACTCATCCTAACTACAAAGTAATCTTAACATATTGGATGTATACTGTGACCGTTGGAAATTTGCTGTTAACAAAGATAATTGATATATTCAGAAAAGGAGGGCATTTGCCAACAGTTACCAAAGTTGTGAATAGGAAATCGTTAACAAATTTATGTATCTTTGAATAGTGTTTTGATCTGGAGGGTCCTTTGTAGAAACGCATAAAACTTTAGCTGACCAAGCTCAAAAATCTATCTTTACATTAAGAAAATGTCTGTGTAGATTTCATAACATAACAATAAGGCACTCTTTAGAATTGTTCGATTAGCAATTGAAAAAGTTCACACTTAGTATTGAAAAGCTTTATTATGAGTAAAAAGTAGCACACAAAAATGTATGTATTTTATACACGGAAAATTATGTCGATTAGATCTTCTCACTAAGAATTATGCAAGATATAAACTTTTGGTTGAAAGTTACTAATAAAAGCGAAAGGAAACAGATAATATGTACAAATACATGTATACCGAATCATGTTTAAAGATATTGAAAAGAAACCGTACATCACTAATTGGGCATATAATGTTAAAGATACATTAAATGAATTAGTATTCTCTGAAGCGTTGTACTCAAAGGGTGTATGTAATGCTTAACTATTTCTGTTATTGTTAAAACAATAAGTTGAAGACATTGTCATGCAAGAATGGAATAATCGAGTACAAATGTCATCTTATTCCAGTGTTTTAAGGGTTTCTGCAAATTTTGACAACAGCATGTATCTAGTTAATGTAAATGTTAAAAAATTGCTCATAGCCATGACACGATTTAGGCCTTCTTCTCATCCTTTAAGAATTGAAAGTTATCAGGCCATGTTTTCATGATTTTTGCCATTGTCTTTTGAAAAATACGTACATTGTACATGCTACAATACTTTTTAAAACTCAAGTTTTAGGGCTTCCATAATAACGGGCAAAATGTTAGCTGGGACCATTATTCACGCATGAATAATGGTCCCAGATATCAGGGAGACTATCTCTCCCTTGTCTCCCTCTATGCCAATCCCTGCATAACCATCAGATAGACTACAATTTTCCTTGCTGTTTGCCATCTCTACCTTAAATCATGCAGTTCTTATTTTCGTGTTTAGCATTAATACATGTTGACATTGTGGGATTTTAATAAAATGATCACTCAGTGATATTTGTTTAAATCTCATTACATGTAAATGTGTCGTATTTCACTGTTAGTTATGCGAACTACCTACTTGAAACTGAAACAATGTTGAAAATTGTCAGAACTGAAAGAAAACAAAATTAATGATATTTGTAACTGGCCATTGTTGCCTATCGCTTGACCGTCAATGACACACTGATAAATGGCTTCATGATCACCAGTATCATTGAGCGAATATTGCCATAGTATATTTATTATGAATATTGTCATGATGGTCATTTATTACCCTGCATCAACTATTACAGTGAATATTGTCATGATATTTTGAAATTTTCTAACTTCGTGAACTACTGATTATTAATGAAAATCACTTCAAATGTGAAGTATGGAGGTCCGTTGTTGCCCTACTTTTGTTAATATTTTGCAAACGACAAAATCTATTTACGGTAAGAAATCAAGCTATAGTGTTCTTTCAATCGTAGCCTATACAACCCGATCAAGAAAATACACTAATCTTTAATCAGGTTCAAGTCTGTATGCGTGACAGCAATATATTCACATGAAAAGTACTATGCATTATAATGCTTGAGAAAACTCCTTCTTCATTTCTACACATACCCTTTCTCTCTCTTGATTTATACAGTAATATTATTTTCCCATTGTGTTATTGTCTAAGTTTTTTCTTTTTGTTTTCTAATTTATTTTTACTGTTTGATCACAAGACCCATATCCCTATCTCTGTATGATTTAATCTTTAATCTATTTTATACATACCAATAGTTAAATTGTTGAATAGTTCTTAAAATTTAACTGGAAGTCTATCCAAGGAGAAGAATTTAATTAGAAGTTCTGTCTTCCATTCCAATCCTTTCCAAAATTGATGTAAATTTGTGTACAATTACCTATATGTTCAATGTATCATAGACAGGAATAAATATGTTTAAACGAATCGTAGCCTAGAATCAACCGACAAATAACAAAGCATAATTATGTGCAGTAATTTGAAATAGTTGATGGATGCATTACATATAACATGTATTTCAAAGTAACCAAAAATAATAAAAGTGTTAAGAAATTGTTTTTTTTGTTAGCTCACCTGATTGATCAGGTGAGCTTTTAGAGTCGATGAATGTCGGGTGTCTTCACCAATCCTAATAAAGGTATTTGATGAGATTGATTATGGGCGAAATTGGTACATGCAGTTATGGGGCCTTATATGAGATGAAAACTATATTACCTGGTCATTAATTAAATTGTCTTTGTTCTAAGGTAAGCGATCTAGGGCAATCTTGGCCCATTTGTTTCAGATATTATCTAAATAATTATATCCAGTGCTTTCTGCAAATTGTTGCCCTGTATACATGAATAACTGAAAAAATAGTTTTTTACTCTTTTTTACAGTTAAAAGGGACATAATTCTTGTTATTTTTAGTTTAGAGTTATCTTTTCCTTTTCAAATATGTATATTAATATAAAATATAATAATCTTAAGCAATGTGGGTTGAGAACTTGGTCATTTTGGACTCCATAATCTCTTGTATACAAAAAATAAAAAAAATGAAATTTTGAAATCAGTGGGAGATAATCAATCGCATACTGTAGGCTTAATCTGCACCTATATTTCGTCCAACAAGTGACATTCGATGGGGGATAAAATCCCGCTAGGGGGGGACCTAGGGTACAGGTAGCCCATACTCTAATAATAATAAAAACAAATAGGATTCTGAGATTGTTTGGTTAGTGGTTTACTAAATCTTCAAGTTATGAGACAAATCCACTTCTACGTCCTTCCTGTTGTGATTAATAGATAAGTACTGTAAATTCTATAACCTATGTCTTATTATCAACGACAATTGGAGAGTACTACGAGACTTCAGTTCAAGATTAAACTATTGACACTTGAAATGTACGAAACTAAATACATGACACTTTACTGAATTAACAACCAGTAAATGTTGCAATCAAAACCAACTTTGTAAATAATGTAGCCCGGTACAACCATTTTTGGAACACAACCTAAATTCGAACTCTTCCATTATTCCACGAGCGCTGATGTCATGTTAAACTAATTTGCTTACTGTCGCGTGCTATTTTGACTTCAACTCCCGCTGAAACGTCAAATTTGACACATTGACAGATATGATCAGAAAACCGGTAGGAAACAAATTGTTTTACCTTCCTCAGTGCAAAAAGTTCAAATTCCAAATATAAAATATATACCACATAAAAATAGTAAAACAATGTTTCTTACAAGTAAATAAAACTTTTAAAGTATCTACTGCGAAGCTTTAGCTTTTACCTTAGTCTCAGATATATGGAATATAATAGGTCAGGTAAAACACCTCTAAATGTTTATCAAATTTGACATAGGGGTCCTTATACATGGTATACGTCCCAGTCACTACCCTTATAGATAGAGTAAATGGAAGAATTGGTGTGGAGGTTATAAATTCTGGCAAATTACCAATATTTTCTTTGGAGCAAGAATCCCCACTTTCACAACTTCTTATGACAGAGGCATGGCAGAGGTAGGATATGGATATAGTAGGACAGAAACTATTAACCTTGCCACTGACTTTGACATACATCTTGGCATACGTGACAAAAAATCATCCCAGAAGTCTTGATATATCAAGAGCAAAAGAGCAAATCGGCAAGCAATTGACAAATATTTTATTGGGCTTGGTTTTATTATAACAAAACATAACCTTCATAACAAACCCCATCTAATATTCAATATAGATGAAAAGGGTTTGAATACTGATCATATGCCTCCAAAAGTAGTTGCAGGTAAATTGAACAATAACCAATCCATAACATCCGTTAAGTCTAAAACTGTAACACTTATTGGTTGTTGTAATGGTGTTGGTCAGCAAGTTCCACCCTTTGTATTCCCTGGAGAAAGAATAGTGCCAAGACTACTAGAAGGTCTTCTGCAGGCGCTGATGGTACTGTCTCTACTTCTGGATGGTCTAATTCAGACATTTTCTCAGACTACATGAAAAAACATATTTTTGAATAACAACCAGTTAGAGGTTCAGACACATACATACTTACACTTTATGATGGACACAAAAAACATGTCTCTCTTAGTTTGATAGAGTTGGCTAAGCTGAAGAAAATAAAAGAACATATAAATAAACAAACTACTAACAAAAAAGTAAACAATCCAGTCTTTAAAGGTAAAAACCATGTCCCACAACAAAGCACTTCTGGTACATCGAATTCAAAGAAGACTACAAAACATGTTTCATCAGAATCATCTGAATCTGAGAATTCAGATGTAGAAGAATCTGAAAAAAGCATTATTTGCAAGAAATATCAAGCTACAGATCTTGATAAATACCCGTATTTGGTGATTGTAAAATGGGGAAGATGCGATGGTTGTGATGGTTTGGCGCATTTATCAGTGTGCACCCCAGTAAGGGTTCTCAGAAGAGGAGACCCTTTCTACTGCCCTATGTGTACGCATGAGCAGTAGACTTACAAAAGTGTTGTTTTGTAAATATGTCATGACAGTTAATGTTTGTGTTTAAAAAAGAACACTTATTTAACATACTTACGAAACTTCTTATGACTTTTGGTACCCCTGATATTCCTTGGACAATATATTTAGTGGTGTTTAATCTTGTGTTCAAAAAATGGTTAAAATTTTCCGGGAATACGGTCCGTAAGTTATCACTTTTTATTTCCAATTCTAACAAATCTACGCATTTTGATTGGTCAATGGAGGGAGTTTATACTTCGATAAACTCTTTTTCAATCGGATACCTTTTGTTTCTGTTCATCGTCGACGGACTACTTTTGACCTAATTATGTGTACTGTGAAACATAAAACAACCGATTACAGATTCACTTATTCAATGTGTGTTATGAGGTCTGAGGGAGTTGATACTTCAATAACTGACCAGAAATGACCGCTTAATGCTACAAAAAAACACACTACTTCACTATTTACATTCAAATCTGATGACGTCAGATCATAACGTCATCAAGTGATAACTATTATACGATTTTACCAGCAAAAGAGTTTTAACGGTTCATGTCCGACATTTGTAAGAACTGAATAAAACAATTGAATTAAATTGGAAATAAAAGGATCAAACTTTCATTTTTTGTCGTATATCGAAGTGTAAACTCCCTCAGACATCATAACACACATTTCACACAAAGCCCTTCGGGCTTTATTCAATATGTTATGAGGTCTGAGGGAGTTTACACATCGATAAACGACCAAAAATTAAAGTTTAATCCTATAATGATTACATTATTTAAAGTTTGATCAAGTTTTGTTTTAATATAATCTTACGACGTGTAATGTTTAACATGAGCGACAATATGAAATAATGATTTTCGAGCATGTTTTCCTCTGAAATTTATTATTGGCCAAAACAAGCTTAAGTGTTCGAGGTTGTACCGGGATATTGCAATTTCATGTTTCAAGAAAAAGACGAATAATACATAGAGACATTAACCAATCAAAGAAAGTAAATAAAAAAATATACAAATACGGAAGTCATTACATACTAGCATAGAAAATGTATGCACAATTGTAATTTGATATCAATCATCATATTGTGTACAAGTACTTGTCATGAATATATGTTCATGGTTTACGGGATTAATAGGATAAGAAGTGACAACAATACTAAAAATCGTATAAAATGACGATTACTGTGGTGCCACTTTGGTCTGTCTTTAGTTGTATCAAGTTGTTTGGCAAATTATTTCACATCAATCGATCATAGATTCATGTACATTAATACAAGTGTTTCATTATGACCATGTTTGTTTTCCGTCTAATTGTCTGGTAAAGTGCATTTTGTTTGCTATGTGTAATATAAATAATTTGATCATAATGTAGTGACGTGCACGTGTTGAACCTACCTGTTAGATTGATTTTTGATGACCATTGTCTAATGTTATTTTTTTTTTTAAAATACATGTAGGTAATGAATATGCTTTTTCTTCTGATGGTTTCTCAGTGAGTGATATCTTAAACTTTCTATATGATTTCTATATGAATTGACAACTGATAGTTTAATTATGCGCATGGCTGTATAATAACATTAAATTAGTTTACGCTTGTACATCGTAAATATATGACTGGCGAAATGGAATTGTAAGTAGAACAGTATAGTGTATAAGACTTGTATGATTACTAGGGTTTATGTAGGTTAATCGTTTATCAAGTGTACCATTATGTGCATTAGCTTTCAGTTAGTTTTACTATGCATGCGCATTTATTTTAAAGAGCATACAAAATTATCATGAATATATCAAATATTCATTCACAGTTGGTATCTTTGTGCAGATAGTTTCTATGATTTTATTATCAAAACGTGTGTTGAAGTGATTATTAAGCAACCTACTGAGTTAATATGAATTACATACCTATCTTTTTGGTTTACTATATACTAGCATTATACTTAGGTCTTAACATGTCTTTGTATAATATACCTTATATATTAACATTTTATTGATGTGTTAAAAGTTTCTTTCATTCAATTTCAGGTTTGTTCCGTAAGTATTTACATTTGTCTTACCTCCTGAAAGTTTCCTGTATCTTAATTGACCGATGAATTAGACACGTTCAATGAAAATTCATATGTTCTATTGTCATGCATTAGACAGAAGTAGAATAAGTTGGATAAACGGAATAGTATGTAGTCTTACAGGCATGCAAAAACAAGGTTATGCCATATATATAACGCTTGTACATTAATCATTTAGGATGCCCCGCCACAATATCTTCATAATGTAAAATATCGGTATTTTCAACGTTCTATCTCACAAGTATAATGTATAATACCTGACACTTTATGTAACTAAGTGCATGTATAGCTCTTGATCGCCGAATTTCATAGGTAAGTAATCACAATTTATCATGATTTACATTGTTAGAGCAAGTAAGCAAAAATTACTCACGCTCATGAATCAGCTACTTACTACCGATTTTATAATTGTCATATTTGATTATATTCGACAATGTAATGCTCGTATAATGATCAAATGTATCGTTGTATCCATTTACTAAATCCATTAAACTATTTTAATAGACAAACCGAACAATGCATGTCCATGTATGTGGATGTAAAGAATAATTTAAAGTAAATTTCCTCCTGACAATCATTTCTATATGCTTTACCTCACACTTACTAGTTATAAATGTATCATAATATTATACTGTTACAAATATTTATTCGGGCATTCCTTCGACATTGTACATAGTTTTATAGATGAGGTATTTATATACAAACCATAGCTGTTCACTAGTACATGTACTATCTAGATAAGCAATACAATGTTTACTAAACCTTAAGTTACATTAAACATTATTCAAAATTAAAACACAAATTAAAAGCCATCAAGCAGAACATGTAGGTAAATATTCCAACATGATTCTAAGCTCGAATATACTACTTGATATTAGAATAGCAATACATTTAATACCAATAAAACTGTAACATGTCTTCAAGTACAACATTTAGTTCATGCGTCAGCATTGGCCGCGTGTGTTTCATGATAAAAAAAAGACAAATAAATGTATAAGTCTTCAGAACAGCGGATGGATTCCCGCGTGTGTATAAATATTCGTTAATGGAAATAACTTGCCCTTGTAGACGTTATATGTCGTGTAAATAGGATTTCAAATAGTTTATATTACGCATATCATTTAAAATGTACCAAACGACTGTAGTAATGCTTATTATGATAAAGTGAAACATTTGGTGTTTTAACACAATGGAGTAATGCTCTCGGACAACTCAGTCAGACATGTTTGCATTGAAATGTATTAAGTGCAAATGTAAAATTGCGAATAATATAAGGCGTTCAATGTTCAATCAACTGACTGACGGATCTGTAACAATACATAGAGGTTCTTAAGCCACATGTTATCTGAATACTTGATCCCTTCTTTATATGAATACACCTATCACATTAGGCATATTAACAATCCAAACTAAATGTGTCATTACAATTGATCGCAACAAGTTAATACTCATATACATAATCATGACAACAAAAATGATACTGATTTTGTGTGCGTAATGGTTAACTTATATATGACTAAAACTTACAAGTCTATGAGACAAATTTCTGGCTGTCCCTAATTACACCACTTTTACTTCATTCCTACCGTGATTAATAAATAAGTACTATATACTTCATAACATACGTGGGATTATCCAAAGATACGTGGACCTTTGTTATATTTTTTGAACGGCAACGTTCAGTGTGATGAAACATCGAATTAGCTATATTTATGTGTTTTCATTGGATGTCATATCCATTTATTTATGTTGATATTGTAAGAAAACAAAACGCCGCTATAGATACGACACACAGAATGACGTAATATGGAAAAATTAAAATTGCACGATCATTTAGTTTTGTATGATTTATTAATGACACCAATACAGACTTTCTATCGGATGCAACAAGCAAGTTTGGAAAAGGCAATTTCGCGTTAACTAGTGTTTAAAAGGCATAAAAGGTTCAGTGAGGGCCGTGAAGATTTTAAAGACGATACTGGGTATGAGTGGAAAACAATTTCAATGCAAAAAATGACGACGTCAATGTGTGTCGAGATGCTGACAGACATCAAACTATTGAAGAAATTGTGAAATTGATCGGCTTGGGTTATGAAACATTATGGCGCATTCTTCATTGAACATATGCACTGACACACACCTTGAGTTTTCACTGATGGAGCTCAAGGCAGTTTCACATTCCGTCTACTCACCAAATATGCCTGCCGTGGATTTCCCGATAATTCCGTGGTAGCTTAGTCACTCAATTGATGGGTCGCACAATTTAAAATGTTAATGTAACAATAATGTTAAAGCAAAACAATAAAACTATTCATTCGTTGATAAAACTTAATACTGATAATTAATAATATTTCAATAAATAAGTATTAGTACATAGTAAATAAATATATCAATACTTTTTTTTAAGTCAATAGTAGTAATATCAATTAATTTAGAGGTTACTAGAAACAGTGACTCAACATGTGGTGTTTACGCTAGTAACTTTACGTTATTCTGACGTTGACATCGGATTATTTCGGAGTCCTCTACAGTCGCCGAGATGTGTTTATGAAAATTCCTGTATTTTAATGATGAATAGAGCTATAATCATGAATATTTCTGCGTTAATCAACACCTACTTTGTAAACAATGTAACATTTTTTCTATATTCCAAGAAAAAGATGAATTATAAACAACGTCTGAAACCAATCAAACAATGTATATGAACAAAATAGTACAAGTATGGAAGTAAGTACCGCGGACCTACGCCAGGATGTTTGTGAATCGATAAATCTTAAATATAGAAAAATGTGTTTTATCCTCTATTATCTCATTATTTTCGTATTGAAGATGTTATAGAAAATACTGTTAATGTGGCGTATTTAAACTAATATAGAACCCTTCATATATGATGGGTTAATCAGCATATAGAGATTTTTTCTTTATTTGTTATATTTAAGTAGAAAACATATTTTCACAGACGAATTATAAATGAAACTGAAAAACCTTTTAAACGTATTTTGTGCAAACGATATGGTTCTTTTTTATATTCTCACACCCCGTCTTGAATTAGTACGTTCAATACACTTACATTATTGATTACTCCTCATAAATGTATTTAAATATCTGGGTTCAGTTGTTCACATTTGTAAGTATTTTATCATACAGTTTTCCACCTTTACATTCGTCATACAGAAATTACTTATCAAGTCAATATTAGAACTTAAGAATATACATACAGTATTGTGACTCATTAATATTAGGAACATTACATCTCAGTTAAATGTCATCCTTACACAGTTCGTCGGTGACTACAAATGAGACATTCTCCGTATCAACGGTTTTCGACATTTATGAGTTTTCCCTGACTCAATACTTTCTTTTAAAACATCATTGAATAGTAATAATTTAATACCTAAGCTCTCCTTTCAGAAATACTCGAATGTTGCAAAATGTCCTTTACATACCATAATATTTATGTGCATCCATACCGTCCATCTCGATTATTTAACATAGTAACATCGATGTTTTTGATAAAATCGCGCATTTTGTCTCTCTGGATGGATAGGTACGAATTTATTTTTAATTATATTTCAATCTTCAGAATTGAACAGAAATCATGTGTTGTTGATAATTGTTCCATAACTACTCAATAGTAACAGAATTATAACCCTTCAAAATACTGTCCGGGCACATTTTTTGTGAATAGGATAGTGTCTCTGTCAGCATGCATTGGACAATAATGGCTTTTAGTAGTAAATACACATGTTGAATAGTAAGTTGTAACAAAATCAGAAAGGTTTAGACAGATTTGATTCTGGCATTGTTATATAATATATGTAAGTGGCATACAGTGCTTAAATATTGATGTATTTAATTTATCTTATTACGTGAAAAATAACAACTACATGTATATGTCCGGCGTTATCAACGACGTCGTTCTTTTTTATTGCACAATTACATACCTATCCGATTTTCCTGAAATCTCTCAATATTGTTAACATTCATTATTGCATAAATTAACCGTCATATATTACGTCACAGCCGACGTCATACAAGATGTTCACATTAATTTGCGGAATTTCGAGAATTTTTTTACAACTAAAAGCATGATATATTTCATAACATAACATCTATGTTTTCTTCAAAACGTTGTGCACCATGAACGTAAAACGGGGTTCCTATGATATCAAGCATAATTATATTTTTTTCTTGTTCATCTGAGGTTATATGGACATTTTTGTTGACTGCTGTATTAAGCACCCCTGGAACAAAACATCTGGAGTATCATCCGACGTCAAAGGCGCATGGATATAGTTTTGGCGTTGTCCGTCTGGCTGTTAGTTCGTCCGTCCGGATGTCCGTCACACTTTTTGAAACTTGCAATAACTGTTGTTTGAAATTTGAAATTGAGTGAAAGGTGTACTTATCTAGAACCATAACTTTTTATGCATTTTGGCTGAAGTATCACCCTTTTCAACATATAAAATTTTTCACTTTCGATGAGACTTAAAATAACTTGAAAATAACTGGGAAAGTAGCAAAGGCAACCTCATGATACTTGATAAATTGGTAGAGCGTTATTACTAGAAGAGATTTGATCAAGAGCTATAACTCGATCATGCCTTTCGATTAAATTATCCACCTTTCTGTTTATAGAATTATAGAAAAAATGTCACTTTTACTGTCACTTACAATTTCCTTAAAAGTACTAGAGGGAACAAAATGAAACATGAAATATAAGTGACGTGTGATAAGTGGACATGCAGTGAGTAGGAATCATAACTATATTTTTTTTATTGCAGAATTATTGCCACTTTTACTGTTACTTATAATAAAATTACCAAACTGAACTTTGCGAAACGTCTGCTTTAATCAGGTTACAAAGATAACCGACGGGCGATGTTAATTCGAAAAAATTATTGTTCCTTGTATTAACAATAAAATGTATTTCTGATGAGCTCATTTATCTTATTTTCAGGCATGCTTGGTACGTATTTTTTAATTATATGTCATCCTTCTGCGTTTTATAGAAATCACGCGCGGACATACAAAAGGTCCATATTCAGTCAGTCGATAATTTTAAGACTATTTGTGTTTTGCTGTGTCTCCTTTTAAACATTACTCAGCCAGGTTCCTTACGATATTTGTCGGTGACTTGACACGAGACTCTCGGGATGCACTCGATATTACGATTATGTGTTACCTTAGTCAGTGTATATTTATACAGGTAATGACAACCATTCAGCGCTATGTATTCATTACTTAGTAAAGAGGTTTTAAATTGTTAATGTATGCATTTTGTATCAAATACAAGTAATGTTAATACAATTATCAAGGAATGTATTTTTATTTTTTCTTTCAAATCATCAGTAGTTTTTAATGACTATTGACTAATAAATTTAGAATCCTAAAAGACGCAAACGATTAAACGGATCTAATTCCGGTTCTGTTTTCTTTGTAAGAGTCGTACATCGCTTTTTGGGAGATTTATATATTTCAGTTTACATATTGTTTGCGATAAAGAACACGTTTAAAGTGCGATATTATTAAAGATGCATAATTTCACTGTCAATGCTTTTGTTTATTTTTGGCTTCGGCAATATTCGGTTCCTTTCGTAGTCTGTAAAATAATGTCCGTTATACCGGTTGTTGTATGTATAATCATGTATTTAACGATGAGCTAGGTAATATTATTTAAACATTCGGACGGGACATTCCCTAAGAGTAAAATACATATAGAGGGAGGAAGTAATTAAGTACATCCGGATGTCCATCCGTCACACTTTTTGAGACTTGCAATAACTTTAATTTTTTTGAAGGGTTTTGTTTGCAATTTAAAATTGAGTGAACGTGTAAAAATCAAGTACCTTAATTCTTTATGCATTTTAGCTGAATTATCCCCCTTTCCGAGTTAGAAAATGTCACATACTTTTACTTACAATTTCTTTAAAAGGACTGATGGTAACAGAATGAAACCTGAAATCTAATTTGAATGTGACGAGTTGAAGTGCAATGAGCATGAACCATAACCATATATCATTCTAAGATTTACTAAATTGCTAGGTCCATATTAAGTCAGTCGATAAGTCTAAGAATATTTCTGATATGATGTGTCTCATGTTGTATTAGAGACATTACGACTCGTACTCAGCAACGTACCTAATAATGTTTGTCAGAGATTAATCACGAGACACTCGCTGGATACACGCGACATGTATGTGGTGCCCATGTCAGTGTATTTATACAGGTACTGACAACCGTTCAGAGCTATGTATTTATTGTTGTAATTTTCATATTGTGAGTATATATTTTGTATCGAATGCAAGCATCATTTAGACAATGATCATGGAATTTAATTTCTTTTTCTATCAAAAGCATTAGTATTTTTTTTTTGTCAAATGAAGTTTGCATCTTATAAGACGCCAATAACTGTCAAACGGATATGATTCTGGTTCTGTTATCTTTGTAAAAGTCCTACATCGCGTATTTTGGAAGATTTATATATTTCAGTTTGCATATTGTTTGCGATAAAGGACACGTTTACCAAAGTATGTAATACATATTATGGGCTGCATGAATCAAGTTAATTTACGCTTGCGCAAATATATCCGGATATATTTACAAGGCATAAACGAAGATATAAAGTGTTCCAGAATTAATTAGTGTAATATGATTATATTAGTCCACGTTTTGGAGTCCAATTTCAGTTGTATTTTCTGTTATTGATTTGGCTTATACGGTTTTTGTATAGAACATGATAACACAAAGTACTGTTTTGATTTATTTCAGGCTTTCCAGGTAACACATTATTGGTATTGTATTATATATCTTTATTTTATTAACTTCGAATCTATACGTGCAGTTATTTTGATTGACAGAGAAATGTATTACAGCCAGACTGAGTACATTTCAGAGTCCTCTCGGTATTCAAAACAAAAATCACCACTTTGTCTGTTGAAATACTCCGATTTCCATTTCATCAAACCTATCATTAATGAATTATTAAAAAGTCTTTGTATCCAATCATCGATACAGAATTTATCGGCTTTACTATGTAATACTTTATAATTATATTATAATAAGTATTACAGTAAGTATGCAAATAATACATTTTATTACATCCACATACAAATATAGATCATTTAAATGAAACATTCTTGCACATTTATGATATCTTGTTACATGTGAAACTGTAACCACGCCCATTGGTAATAAACTTGCGATCAGTCTCCGAGCTTTTCTGTTGATATGTCTAAGAAAATAAATATGATCAGAAAATAATGATATCATTAACACAATAGTCTGGCAACATTATGAGCTGAACATGTATTCAAATATCAAGTTGCTCTGTCTTTTCAACAATAATGCTTCGAGAATAGAATTTAGTTTTGAGTTCAGAGACTGTTCTCAAGTTTTATAACTTCGAAGGCAGTTGTTAATTCACGACTTTGTATTTAACCTTCACTGGAGATTTACTCACATTTACCAGTATGACCAATCTAATTGTTGTATATTATTAAATGCTTTTATGGGTTCATGTTTGTTTAATTCGAATTTTGCGGGAAATTCGTCGCATTACTTCTTAGTTCAAGACAGTGACTAGTTCACTCATAGCTTTCACTAAGTACAGACTGTTGTTGTTTAATTGCAGCAGTTTACAATTGGTTTGGTTGTTTGGTAATGTTCATATTTACAGTAGCTAACGTGATATAATAGTACATCACGCGTGAATGACGATTTGAGAGTAAATACCCGTTCCACAAACTGTTGTAGTTGATGTAGTTTAAAAAATGTTTATGATATATGTTTGTAAAATGTGAATCGAATCTACGTATACATGCATGAACACATATAATATGAACCCTAATTGAGTTGTCGTCGATATTATGCCGACTCAACCAAACAATATTGATCAATGTATTCACACACAAAAAAAAGATATATTAACAGGTCTTCATTGTGTCATTGTTGAATCAATTCAAATAAAGTTCTCCATCATGAACTATAAACACCAAATGTTCTAATGTATAAATAATTCCAGTTTATCATGATTATATTGAAGCCTTATTCATCAACATTTACTGCTATATTTTATGTTTGCAGTTGGTTAGATTACCTCGACAGAGTAGGAAAACAACTACGAGCAAAAGGAATAACTATGGCGGATGTTTCTAAGTAAAAGCGAACAGTCTTGGTGTGATCATTTTATATTGTATGCTTTAATTTCTCGATACCACGTGATTGTTATTCAAATTGTTGTTATTGAATAGATATTACAACAGATGTAACCATGTGTGAATAACCAATCGCATTGTATACAATGCATGATTACATTTGGAAACTCACATGTTTTTACGTATGCTGATCATATTGCAATGAACGAAATATTCTGGTGCGTTAAGATTGTATGACTGGATGCTGAAAAAAGTAAAACAACTTAATTACTTTGTGAATACATTCATATGACAAAAATTATTCTGAAGTAAATAGTTTATAATCTATATAAATGTATCATATTATCGGCATATCAACCTTGTATTCATTAAATGATATTGACTTCAAACAATTACTACGATAAATATGTACAGATATATTTCTACAAAAAATGTTTACATATTCCTGAACAATATACATTGTAGTTGTCAGTCTACTGGTTAGTAAACCAGTGTAAGCCCTAACCCTTTTGATAAGGGTTACTTAAATAAATGTTGAAACTGTATGAGAGATGAGTATTATTATAGCTTAGGAATAAAGAAACATACTATAAACCATCCCGTGTCGGTTCTTGTCCCTTTAAGGGTCCGAACCCACAAAGTTAACATTATTACATACATCATTTTTTATTTGTGTTTTTGTTATTTATTTTGTTTGTGAATACATTAATATGACAAAAATGATTCTTAAGGAAAAAGTTTATAATCAATATATTTGCATGATATTATACCCTGTTTTCATTTAATGATATTGAGTTCAAGCTATTACTACAATAATTATGCACTACGCGAATTGTTCACATAATCCTGAATACGTCGTGTTTTATTTCTATTTTTGCTTTGTTTAGTACTTTAAGATGTTTTCCAATCTGCATAGCCTCATTTATTATCTCATAGTTGATTAGTCTGATAATTCGCTTTTCGTTAATTCTATTTTGATGTATATTATCTATTCCTGATTTTATATATGTACTTAGGCATGAAATGTACGTGTTAGTTATTTGACAATACATCTCTATGTGACTATGTTAATGTATTGAGTACATTATGATCATTTGAAATCTAAATGTTATTAATGTTATGTAGTTTGATTATGTGAATGCACTCAGAATAATTTATTACCATATTAATCTGCCTAATAATTGTATACGTTAATTCATTAATAAATAATAATCAGAATATATGTAAATATGCGTTGCGATATTTTTACAAATGTATATGGGGTAAAGGCAAATATATAACAAAAGTGTAGAGGACCGTGCATATACATGCTTCCTTGTTACAGTTGTGCCTACTGCGATTGTTGTTGTTTTAGATAGACAGAGATTTGCCTCTCGAACGAGTGTTTACAGACCGAAGGCATTTTGAAACCATACCATTGGTTTTAAGATTATTATTTCTTGTGGTTTTGTAAAAATGACAAAGAAATATAATACGATGTTCGTTAGTTTAATCACTAAGACAAAACAATTAAGCATACTTGCAAACATGTTTATTAGACCATTAGCCAGTGAAGAATTGTAGGATTGTGCTTTATTCAATTAATTTTCGCTATAAACCCCGCTGTAAATCTCTACGAATGTCAGAGTCATCCAAACTCCTCGCATCGATTGTCTCCCTATGTAGCACTGAACCTTAGGGAGGTCATTCAGTGCAATGTGACATAAACTGGTTCCCGTTCCATGATGCAGTGCAACAGAAAGAGTCAATCGGAACCAGTATCGTAATAGTTGTCTGTACTATGAGATAAACTGGTTTCCGTTCCAAGTTGCATTTCACCAAAGGCTTTGTACAGACATCGGGAGTCAATGGGAACCATTTTATACTTAGTCTGTGATTATAACGATTGTTTTGGATAACGATGTTGGTTATATTCATCCCTTCATCACATTCTGTACTCGAAGTTTTACCTTCAACATTAATAATCCCACTCGAAACTACAAGAACTCAAAGTATGTGAAAGAAAGCTGTAAAAAGCATATATTATTAGCAATATTAATAGCGAACATGTAAAGGGAGGCGATTATGTAAATGAAAGTACTAATATATACTACAAATATATTGGGATTATCTCCCCTGGAAGATGATAGGTTTTCCGAAAGTAAAAATGAAATTCAACGCTTTCAAAAGTTTTTTTTACAATTGCGTTCGTCTCTACATTTCAGGACCTTGAGCCGATCTTAGTCTGGATGGATTACTTGCCCCTTACACAACGGTATCGTTATATTTTGGCCGCATAGTATGTTGGGAATCGGACTAGATTGTCCGGGGAAATCACCGTGTATAACGAATACAAAAATGAAAAGAGTTTTCTCGATTAAGCTGAACGCAAACACGCTTGTTGTGACATTGGTTTATTATTAAATACGACAATGCTGTTATCTGGTTAAAGATTGAAAGCGAGATAAGATAATAAATACAACAATGAGTTTCATTTCCTTCCTTGGTTGAATTTTGGGCGCATATTGATATCC
This sequence comes from Lutraria lutraria, assembly GCA_964023205.1. Classification (NCBI taxonomy): domain Eukaryota; kingdom Metazoa; phylum Mollusca; class Bivalvia; order Venerida; family Mactridae; genus Lutraria; species Lutraria lutraria. Next base: position 12,729,835 of record OZ026849.1, read on the forward strand.
GTATTTTATTTTATCTGTTGTTTAACTGCCGCCTCGGAGAGAGGGGGATAAAATACAGGAGAACCGGTCATTCATCTCCCTAATCCGTTATAATAGTAAAATACCAATACACGCCTCGCCCTTGTTGCTATGACAATCTAGACACAGTACTGGGATCGGTAGTTTAGATGGGGACACCGAAAAAGCGTCCCTGAAATAACGGAAGGTGGACCCCACGTCCTTCCGATAAGAAGCCCAGCACGTTACCGCTAGACCATCGATCCACCCTTAATATCAGTATTATTTAAATATGATAATAATTACTATACATTTAAACCTCGATACATTATTGCCTTTTTCGGAAAACAAAACGGTCTTTATATTACCAGATTGTATTATACCAGATTTATAAAGCGCCCTATTCATAATTAAGTAAAAATACATATTCAAAGGCACTGTACAATTAACAATTGGCATATATAAAACTCATATTATAATTATACTGAGACGGTCTCAAGTTTATTTAAACTGGTTCCCGTTCCATGTTGCAGTGCACCAACGGCTTTGTACATCTGAGTCAACGGGAACCAGTTGATCAAGTTGATACAGTAAAACCCCTAAAAATCGGACTCCCTGAAACCGGAAATTCTCGTCCGTTTTCAAGATCCGATTTTTATGTTATTTAACAAAAGTTCTCTGAAAACTGGAATTCTCAAAACTTGATAATAAAGCAAACTCAATAAATAAATACAATATTGTTTGATATAAGGGAGATTTCACCTCCATGTCAAATATTTACTATAGTTCCAGAAAAATTATGATTTCATTATTTCCTTTCGAAGTGGTTAAATGTCGTGGTCTTGCTGCTTACACAGTCAAATATGTATATCGTTTTAGCGAAAATATTGATATATGGGGCTTTTTCAAAATTAATCATATTTCACTATATACAAGTAATTTCCAAAGAAGAATACTTTGAGTCCATTTTCGAAATATCCATATCATAAAATTCAAATCTTGGAAGTACCCAATTAAGGTACAATGTATTAGGGTCGTAACTCACAGACTTATTATCTTAAAATGGTGTGGACAGATTTTGGAAATGTTCATTTTTTATAGGTTTCCATGAAAGAAAATTATTTTTCATGAGATCTTTAAAAACAATCCCTCCTACATACACCGTTTCTCCACAAATATACTAAACAATAAATTAGTCCTGAACATGTTTTAATTTGTTTGTAGCGTTTGAGACATGCAACCATTATAAACTCTGAATTGAAGAAAAAAGAAAATTCTTTTAAATGAAAACTCATTGACCAATTATCACTCTTTTTTGTTGGTCAAGTGATAGCGCGTTTGACTACTAATCGGAGGGTATGCCTCAGATAAATAAGTCGCTGGATAGCCGGTCCAATGAGATAAGATTCTTTATCGGACCAACACACAATATGTCGGACAAGTCTGCCAATCCGGCGCCTTTCGCAAAGTCTGATAATAATAATACTTACATCATCTTTTAACTATTAAATGAAGTAGAAATACTAGTTTTTTTATTTCAAAACTTAAGACTTATACTAAAAATATATAGTAATATGCTATACTAGACCAAACATTTAAGTTTTTCAGTCATGCAGATACAATTTTTGTCTTGACCTGCCCGGCTGACTGGTAAATTTTGAAATATTTCGCATTTACAGTCCGCATTCAGTGATTTATTTGTTTAATTTAAATGGTAATTATGCATTGTAAGTTCACACGTGCAGTTCTCGATAGTAAGACCACCCTTTGGAACCTGAGCATTGATCTTTATATTGCATTTTACGGGACCGGAACCACGGGCCCTCATGTAGGGGAATTACGCATTGTTTTGAAGAAAAAGGGGAAATTTTTATTTCAACAATGATACTATCATTAGAAAAATATTTACTATATTAATTAATACTTAATTACTATACTTTACAAAAAGTCAATTTCAACCTTGAACAACAGCAGTTGTTTATTACATTTATCCATGTATTCCAGCTAGGACACGAAAATCTTCTCTGGGAGGGGCAATATTCCGGGAAACAGTGGAAAAATGTACATGCATTGAGGAGGGGAATGGGACCGAATTTTGACCCCAGAAATCATGAAATGAGGGCCCTGTGAGGTGGGCTCATCACCAAACAGAATTATTATAGAATATTGAATACTGTCCTGAAAATATGATATAATATAAATATTTAAATGTTCATTAAGGGAAGTTTTACCGTACACATTTCTTGAATTGTATGTGTAAATTATGTATATACATATATTTATAGAAATCGTCAGACAGGTGACGGATGATAAACGTTTACCTAAGATGGAACGCAAAGAACAACAGATACAACGTGTGCCTCACAGTAGTCCGAAAGCCAAATTTGTAAAATTAGCAGATAAACTGTACAATTTACGGGATTTAAAAAGACAGGCACCAATTGGCTGGTCCCCGGTTCGAGTACAGGAGTACTTTGAATGGTCGTTCGAAATGGTTGCAGGTCTTAGAGGAACCAGCCAGATGTTAGAAGATCAACTGGATGTTTTATTTAAAGAAAGAAACCTTATATGAAACTTGAAAAAAGTAATCTTGACTTCATTTGTTTATTTATTTATTTACATTTGAGTAATGCATCAGTATTTTGATGTCAACAATGATAAAAGCATTAAGCTAAGAAATAGACAGAGTACGGTTACTTAACTTTACCAAAATGAATAGGGTAGGTAGGTTGAAAAGAAATTATTGTCTGATTTCCTAAACGCACATGTCTGCTTTTGAGGTCCCAAAATCTTTTTTGTCGTTAGAAACTGCAGCTAGTGATGTTGATTTGTTGTACATCATTATCATAAGTATCCGTTGTCGTAATTCATGACTATACAACAATAAAAAGCTTATTTTGCGCAATGTTTTGTTTATTATGTGAAAGCCATTTTCAAGATTGTATTTTGTTAAGTGTATGGAGTTATATCTGCAAATATGACCCCAAGATTTTAAAACTTGAGAATAGTCTCTGAGCTGAAATGTCAGTATAATATATCATTCTCAAAGTACTTTGTTTCATTCTTAACAGCTGTATATATAGCTAGATTATAAGATAAATTGCTGAACGATTAAGCTGACAGAATAATATATGATCAGAATCGTATTTAGCTTGTCGGTTTTCAAAGAGATCACTGTGGGGTGCAAAACTTTAATTTAGCTCATAATTCAGAAATTATTAGAGTTAGCAACATTAATATGATGGATAGATCTCACTAAGGCTGTGAACAGATGAGTGTTGGCACTGCTCAAAGTGTTCTTGATGTTTTATCATAGTTTACTTAGAAAAGTTTGATGATAAAATATAAAATTTGAGATTGTGGACCATCCTCTGCAAATTAAGTTTGTGTGGGGTATATTGCCGTCAGTCGGGCGGTCAGTCCGCATACTATTTCACAAGTTTGTGGAGCAAACTACCTTCACATTGAAGTTTGAAATATATCAGACCATGTAACAGGTGGGGAGGGGCTTCCACCTAGATTGGAATTTATGAACAAATTGTTTTATTGAACTATTCATTAATAGTTCATGGAGTATGCATTTATATATAACTATTTGACCGGGGTTTAGAGTTTTTTATTGGTTTATTTGTCAGGCCATTGAGTGATCTCTCCATTGTGATGACATATAGGAGTATGTATTGCCTTTGGGTTTACTCATGATTCTTCATGACATATTGCATCCACTCTGATACCCTAGTGTGTCTCGTATTTGGAAAAACAGCTCGTAAAAATACACCACAGCATACATATATAATTTAGTAACCTTTAGTGCCATCGCTTTGTTTACATTTTTGCACTTTTTCATGGAATAACATAAGGGAGGTACTTATGATGGTCTTGAGATTTTATTTTATGTGAATTACTTCCCTTGTCGTATTTGTGTACGTATAATAACGGTATTCATAAATGTATATGAGTGATTAAAGTAATTTGTGCTCAATCATCTCACCTTGTATGCTTTTCTACCAGTACATTATTTATTTGTTTTACTCATCAGTGCCATGATGTTTTGAGTTCAATTTTTTTTCCTTAATTGGTGAAGGTATTATTTTGTCTGTGTAAAGACCGTCTGTTTTCTAGCTCCGAAAGCACAGGTTAATTTTTCTTGGAAACTGAAGACGTCACTCGCTCAGCATGCAGCTACATATTACTATATTTATCTACCGATATATGTACCATGTAATTGTTAAACTAGTTCCCATTTTATGTTGCAGTGCAAGTCTATGTTATTACAGTTTCCATGAGTACGTTCAGTACTTTGATTACTACAGTTTGACACTGCCTGGTCATACTGTTATGATACATAACTTGGCTGACAAGTTTATCATAAAATAAATACCGGTAAATTTGAACAGACCAAATTATGGTCACGTTTAAGGTCATGTGTTTTCTTTTTAAAATATCTGTCATTAGAACATGAGGTATAATTCTAAACTATTATCGCCCTTCGAATAGTGTTGTAGGAAACTTATGGGTCAACCCCTACCCCATAAAAATGGTCAGCTTCAAGAAAGGGGTAATTGATTAATGATAAATTATCTTTTTTTTTCTTGCCTTAATTCACTATAATTATATCCCCCAAATAGATATGCATACTTCATGAACTGTTCATGAATAGTTTAAGAAAAAAATCATGTTTTCATCAGTTTTACTCTAAAGCTGTATCTGTCAGTTGTTGTATGTACAGACAACCTTTAAACAGCTGCCACCCTAGTGAAAGACAAAATGTGACCTAAATTTGTTGTTGGTTTTTATTAAAAAAATAAAAATGCCTTTATTTGGAAGTAGTCACTAACACAGGTTTAACTGCACGTCGCATATTTAATCCGTTACAGTCAGCCTTACTTATTAATAGTAATATAATTCTGATTACTGTATTTTCATTAATTTTCTTAGGGCTCAGTTTTTGTGTTTTTTACTAAAATGGCTATTTCATGGGGACATAAATTTGTGGATGTTGACTTTTGCAAAGAAATGCCTTATCTCTGGGAATTTGATGTTGTGACCCACAAAATCCACCAAATTAAATCCCCAACGAAAATCAATGAATCCACAGTAGTCAAGCTATACACACATAAAACTAACAAATATTTTCTTCTTTCCATACATTGATTATTTGATAGCTTGTGTAACCTGACAAAAGACAGTAGAAAAGCACAGTTTGTGTTTTTACTTACCACTTTAAAGAAGAAAATCAATACTTGCTATTGATGTCAGTGTATATGACATTACAGCTTTATAATATGTATGTACATGTATATAGCTATTTCAGATCATTGTAACAATCCAATAAAAGATAGAAAAATTGCATTTTGTTAGTGGTTTATCACATAATGTTTATGCGCTCACTGAAATCGTGCGTACAGTAAGAAAAGTTTTTTTTATGCAATTCAATCAATGCAAATTGAATAATGCTGAAGCAGTTGAGAGTGTTAAACAAATTCTACACAAACATTTATAAAGCATCCCCGTTTTGGAAGGGATGAATATATATCATATTTTCTTTCTAAAAATGCGTTTTGTATCTTTCGTTGAATTGCAAGTCCAAGAAAGTCCAAGTATTAATAAAAGCTCTGAATTGCAAGTGTTCGGAACTACAAAGCAGTCAAAATTTTAATTTCTTTCTAGGGTGAGGTCTGGAAAACTAACGATAATGTGTGCATGAATTTTGATGCATTCTTAAGTACAACGCTTTTCTACACCAGCTATGCAGTTGTTTCTGTTGTTCACGTTCACTGTGCTTCTAGTACTTTGGTTTATGTTTCCCGTATGATCACCAAAAGTAGTTCAGCAATTAGCATCATGTTATATAGTCTACATTACATGCGTCTTTGTATACTCAACTTATGCAGAATGTAATATATCATTTTTGAATATCTGGTTGACTTTCAGTAATCATCGTATCGTCCATGAATTCAGCGATGACTACTAAACGTGCACAATTAAAGCTAAGAACCAGACGGAATGAGCATAATACAGCACGAGAATTATGACGTCATCCTTCCTTGAAATGTGTATACTGTTAGTAGATATTGTAGTATTAGCCGAGGGAGAGAATTGTTTAGATTTTTTACGACTGTGTTGTATTGCTCGTTTACGATATTGCATAGCTATATGATTTTGACTTATATGCACGTTATATTTTAATTTGTATTTAGCCATTGAATTGAAATATTGAAACTATATTCTTTGGCGGAAGATAGTTTAATGGAAGCTGTTCGGCATGCAGAAAAAAAAACTGAGCGATTGTTGAAAAATGGTAATAACTGTATTGTTCGCATAGAACAACAAAAATTCATCTTTCCAAACATAGTGTGTTTAAACATAAAGCAGCATTAAGCATACAGAGCTTCAAACCAATGCAGAAATTTGTTTCAATAGCTGCCTTCATATCGCCGAATTGCTAGTTTTATGCAATTAAGTTTAAAACTATGTGTAACGCTAGCCATACAGTTGATAAAATTCTAATTAAGTTTTGCTCAGACATACCATATTTTCATATATTTTTTTAAATCTTGAAAGAATTAACATTCCGACAAAGTATAAGCCTTGAATTAACGTTTCATAAGTTTACATTCATATCGATACAAAAACGAGTAAACAACATACTATGATAAGTAATGTTTTTGTGTTGCATCTTGTATATTCATATTGATTGCCCTGATTGAAGAAGGCATGTTTTGGTTATTACTTTGCACAATTCTATTTGTCGGTGTGTATTTTTTGCAATAGACGTATATAATACATATTCTGTATAACTTTACATGTAGAACGACTGTTCTCTTGTAAACAGTACACAAAACCTGCGTGGATAGTCGAAAAAAAAGTTTTTACACATTTTAAGGAAGCTAAATCAAATTCATTTGACACTTTTGCACACGAATATTTGAATAACAGCGGTATTGAAGTTGATACAAGATAATATATATTTGCTGTATTATGTTTTATCCATGTTTACTTTTTGAACATTTTTTGTAATGGACGGACGACCCACCAAACAGGTAACTTATCATACATTTTGTGAAATTACTTCAAAGGTAATAATATAAGCGCTTCGCATGTATGTTAACTTTCGTCCAAATACCAATCATATATTAATCTTTAAATGAGTTGTTGACACTCAAGCTCTCAGGTCAATGCATGTAAATATACACTTATTGATTTTTTTGTTAAAATACGTAAGTGAGCCGAATCATCGATATTAGATGATGTTATTAATGATGACTACGATAAACACAGATGAAGAAAAAATAATGATACTAATTTGTCGATATTAAACAGTTATTTCCGAATTAACCTCCCTTGTCAATTAATGTATTTGTCATTGATTACTGTCACGTGCACGCACACACAAAAGGCACTCCCGCATGAGTACAGACTACATTTCGTTAATTGAATGCCATATGAAGCTTTCTAGCACGAACAAAATTTATATTACTTTTGATTTGTTGTCTTGAATACAATAGGTATTTTTTGTCTCATGATATATAAGACTAATATAACGAAACTGATTTTAACCATAATTAACACATATCAAATACAAATACGTCATGTGTCATACCATATACACTATTGCTCATGCTGCCCTAAGAATTCTAAACTCAGTAGACATTTGTTGCGTCGAGTAAAACATAACGACCTAACCACTAGAAGACTACGACTGATCGGCGATTTTTTGTTGCAATTTATATTTCAATTGTAAGACTTCTTCAATAATATTTTTTTTTTTGGGGGGAGTGTTTTGAGATCGTTTTAACACTTATACGTTTTATTGTACGTATTAATTTAATAAACATGGCTATATATAGTTCCCACATGTATAATATTTACCTCCATTGTTTTAATTTGGTGGCCATCTTGAAAGTCAAATTCCTTGTGTTTAATAGAAAAAAGCAAAACAGTAGTTATAAATTAACTCAATATACAAAATATAACTTAATAATGGAGGTGGAAAAAATATAAGCATATCAGGTTTAAGTAAATGTAGTTGTCACGTATGAATATCCTATATTTATAATTATGAAAACAAAAATATAAATATCTTCTAACAAAGCTTGTTAAAGTAGCCTTTCAAGATGGCCACCAAGGGAGGTAAATATTGTAGATGTGGGAACTATGTATTGACGCATTTTTATACATTTTTACACGATTACGGAAGACAAGCATTGATACAGAGTAAAATGTTCACAAGTTAGAACCAGCTTAAACTCGCAGATCAGGAAATTGAAACAAATAGGGAAACTTTTTGTCATCGGCACATATATCGATGTGTATTCAGTTTCATAAATGTTTGAGGTTGTGCCTAAAAAACTAACAATTCGACCCATTTTAGCTTTCCTACAGTACCCTCAAATGTGGCTACCTCCGGGATTTAGTTTTTGTCCTTGCTTTTTGTATGGTCGTATGCAAAGGGTGAGTTTCAGTTTGCGGATTTTGGAGAAAAAGGTAACATTTCTTTTAGGGGGGGGGGGGGGTTCTTATGTGTGTATTTTTTAAAAATTATTCTCTTTTATCTAACATTAAACGTTGTTTCCTTCAGACAGTTTCTTCACAAATGGCGAAAATCAGCTCTATAATATTGCCTGTTTTATTGTTGCAACTATATACCATACGTGAGTATTTCATTTTATCATAATACAAGCATACTTATATAATCTAAAGAATGATCAATCAATTAACAGTGCTAAGTAAATATTTCTTTTATTTCCATTAATAGAAACTTCGTACATTTTGAAATATGTTGAAATGTCGTAAATTGAATTCATTGTTGGTGTATTACACAAACGCTGTTTTCTATTATTAGTTCTCGTATCTGCAATAGAGGCTGGATGTGAAAATTGTGGATGCTGTCTCAATGAGGTATGCGCGACAAACGGATCTGTAAATGAGTATTGCACACATGGTTGTATTACTGGCATCTATGGATACAGATGCTACAATCCATGTCCTACACAATGTTTGACATGTGAACAAAGTAAAGGGAAGCTGTGCGAGTCATGTGTCAAAGGGAAATACCTCAGTTCCGGTAGATGTTTAAGTTGTAACATGAAATGTAAATCATGTACAGCAGCAAAACAATGTCAGGAATGCAACATTCCTTACTACAACGCTGATTACGTCAAAGATTGTTCTTTATCATGTCCGGGAAATTGTATTTGCCATGATGTAGGTATTTGTTCATCTTGTCAGGATGGTTATTACAACATACAAAGCCGGTGTCAGGAACAATGTCCAGACAAATGTCAAACATGCTCCAACCTAAATACTTGTCAGTCTTGCAACGGCGGTTATTATAATGGAAAGGAATTTGATAATGCTGACAGTCATGAAGTTTCGGATTGTTCATTGTCCTGTAGGGAGAATTGTACGAGATGTGATTCGTACAACAAGTGCCTTCACTGTAAGCAGGGTTATCATGGAATGGAATGCCAGAAGATATGTTCCGAAGGTTGCCAGAATGGTGTTTGCCTGATTGCTGACGGATCATGTGCAAATAAAGATATATTTACTGGAAGTACCTGTTCTGATTGCACGACGGGTCGGCACGGAAAAGAATGTAAGTTGCCTTGTCCTACTACCTTTAAGGACGATAAATGTGAAAGAAACACAGGACATTGTTTTTGGTGTATTTCCGTAAACGTCACCGGTGATACCTGCGACCAATGTAAACCTGGCACTTGGGATAAGGCATGCTCGTCAGTGTGTCCATCTCATTGTTCAAATAGAGAGTGTAACAGGCAAACTGGCTTTTGTACATCATGTGTGGGAAACTTCGATGGCGATATATGTGAAAATTGCATTGGTGGGTATTACGGAAATGAATGCAACTATGATTGTCCTACAGACCGTCGTGACTCCTATTGTCATAGGGACACTGGATATTGTACAAAAGGTTGCGAAGGCACTTTTGCTGGACCAGCATATGATTATTGTAAAGAAGGAAAGTATGTACCAAATTGTGCTTTTAATTGTCCATCAAATAGATGTTCTGATAACACATGTTCTTCAGAATGTTTTAGAATGTTCAACCATGTTTTCCGGTGATAAATGTTACATTCAAAATGGACATTGTCTAAGGTGTTCGTCTACTACAATTTGCGAGACTTGTTATGATGGTTTATATGGCGATACTTGCGACAAAGAATGTTTAGCACTATGTTCAAATGCTAAAACAATGTCAGGAGCGTTACGATGTGAAAGAAAAGTGGAATCTGTTCAGAATGTGAAGATGGTTTCAATGGTGAGTTTTGTGACCGGGTGTGCAGCCATCAGTGTTTAAACAATCGATGTAACAAAGATAGGGGTCATTGTTCAGACGGATGTTTGGATGGATATACAGGCCCTACATGCACAGATGGTATGTGTTTAAGCATATAAATATATACCAAATTCTGTAATAATTCCTGTTATGATTATGTTCGTTGATAGGATTTTTCGAATACATTTTTTATATTGATATTTAGGACAAATATGAATTTCAGTTTATGCTACGTACTATGCCTCCTAACCATGTTTATTCCTTTTACATGTATATGTTGTTCTTTTTTTATTATTACATTATTATTCATGTATTAAAAGTGTAAACATTTTTTTTCTCGGACAGCATTTAACACACTTGTTATAGTCATTGGAACTTCCTCAGTGGTTACAATGGTTATAGCAACCATATTGATGACAGCTTCTACGAAAATGGTAAGACAAAACAACAAACGCATAAGTTGATTGCATTTTGAATATTTTTTATTCATGCATTTTGTATTGTTTTTTGTTTTTTTTTTATTTTAAGACTTGCGTTTAATGACTTTGAATACTGCATCACGTTATGTATTTATATAAAGTTTGCATGTTATAAGGTTATGAAAAAGATATAACATACGAGGGGTTATCCAAACATACGTGGACTTTTGTAATATCTTTTGAACGACAACGTTTAGTGTGATGAAACTTTATCTGTATAAATTGTGATGTATTGTTAATGTCTTTACTACAGATTAATATGTGTATAAATGACAAATTTATAATGGTTTAAAACATGCACCTAAACGGTACCCGGAGCACGCTAAAATAAAGAAATACGTAGCCTTTATATTTTGAGTTTATGACAAAAAATTAATGTAGAAACCCCGCTAAACGTACGTTTGTTCCATGACATCAAATTAGCTATAATTATGTGTTTTTATTGGATGTTATATCGGTTAATTGATGTAGATATCTTTAGAAAACAATACACCGCTATAGATACGACGCACAGAATGACGTAATATTGAAAAATAAAAATCGCGCCATTATACGTTTTGTATGAATTTAGTAAGGACACCATCACAGACTTTAGATCGAATGCAACAAGCAAGTTCGAGAAAGGCAAATTTACGTTCACTAGTGTTTAAATGGCACAAAAGGTTCAGTGAGCGCCGTGAAGATGTTAAAGACGATACCGGGTACGGATGGAAAAAAAATTTCACCTCAACAATGACGACGTCAAGGTGCGTCGAGATAGTGACAGACGTCAAACTATTGAAGAAAGTGTGAGGTTGGTCGGCTGCGGTTATGAAACATTATTGTGCATACTTCGTGAACATCCACACTGACACAGACCTTGAGTTGTCACTAATGGAGCTCAAGACAGTTCCACTTCCTGCCTACTCACCAGATTTAACTGCTATGGACTTCGCGATATTCCCGGGGGTAGCTTAGTCGCTCAATTTAAAGTATAAATGTAACAATAATGTCAAAACAAAACAATAAAGCTATTTCTTAATAAATAAAACTTTTAACAATATTGATAATTAATTATATTTTATAGTGTTTACAAGTAAATAAAGATATTAATATTTTTTTGTAATTCAATAGTAACAATATCGGTTGATTTAGAGGTTAAGGGACAACTGCGGGGCCGTTGATTTGATTCCATTGCAGACTTGCTGAACGCCACTAAACATATTTGTCTGGTCTCGGGGAAGCATGGTTACCCAATGTGTATGGTCGCTTGCTTGCAGGTGGAGATAATTTCGAGAAACAGTAACTTAACATGTGGTGTTGACGCTTGTAACGTTACGTTATTCTGACGTTGACGTCGGATTATTTTCCGAGTGCTCCACATTCGCCGAGATGTGTTTACGTAAATTCCTGTATTTTAATGATAAATACAGCTATAAATATGAAAATTTCTGCATTTATTTATTAAATTTTCTTTTAAGTTGTGTACAAATTTCAGCTAAATATCTTAAGTAGCTCTTACACAATAAAGAAAGTCCACGTAATTTTGGATAACCCCTCGTATATTATTGTTTTTATGTGTTTAAATGAATATTGATTACACGTACATGATGTCTCTTTTATTTGGGTTGATTTCATAATAGGTTCAAGAAGGTTCATGACACGATGAGGCTGGTACAGGAAACAAGAGTTCGAGCAAGTTATATTAACACTGGATTCCCGTCTGAAACAGCTCATGTAGACGAGAATGCAGGTCTGTGTGGTAAGAATGCTGTATTAGGTTTTACATTTTGAAAAAAAAGGTAATGAAATTCATTCTTTTTATAGGTATAAAGAGACACAATTCAACAATAATTACATGGTAGAAAACAGATCCTAATGAATTACTCATACAAATAATGTCATCATTTTTTACTTTCAAAACTGACCATGGTCATTAACCAACCCTCATAGTCTCGCATTAGCAAACTGTTAACGTTATGCAATTAAAGTTTATCATTTAACATCAGCTGAGCAATATGACTTTCACGAAGTTGCACCAAATGATAGGCCTACAATAACATCCATACAACAATGCAACAACAGAGCATAACAGATCAGAGTTTATAAAAACGGACAATGTTATCTTAATTAATCTTGACGTCACAATGGAAGCGTCAAGTACTAGTTTTCCAGGACTTTATTCAAATGTCTAATACGACATTTTCCGGCAATTTACCTTTTAAAAGTAATTATTGTCATCGATGGAGTTAAGTTTGATATGTTATCATGTAAATAACGCGTTGCAACTTTCTTACAGAAATTCAAGAATATGAAGAATTACATGAAATAATCCAAATGAAGACAACTGACTATGATCAAATATGAATATGGATGCATGGAAAATATAAAGAATATATTGACTGAGCTAGCAAATGTTGCTGAATTGTTGCTGAACTTATTTCGAGAGTATAATGTATATCTATCGTATTCGACTATGACAGTTAAATGTCAAGTAATGAGATCATTCATCTGATTATGAATCGCTTGCTAGTTGAATTTGGAATCATCGTTGGGAATAGAATGATTCGCTTAAAACATGTCTGTGTATCTTATACTTATGGGTATCTTTATTACACTTATTAACCGTATACATTGTATGTCAGTAAACTGTTTGCAAATAATTGTCCAGATAAAATCTTGTCTTTATGTTTATGTGACATTCTTACCGTCTATGTTATCTTTACAATCTTGCGTAGTAAACAAAAATCAAAATTTAGTAATCGTGCAGAAAAATTCCAGATTTAAATAGAATAGTTCATGGTTGACAAAAATATATTCTTTTGTTGACAATTACACAAACAGGAAGTTATATCACACGTATACGCTGCATACAATATTTTACCTGATTTTCGTGTACTCTTGCAAGATTGTAATTTAAATATCTTTGGTACTTCAAGATTATATATTGCATATATGTGACGCATCTAACAATTTATGAGGTTTTATCGTCATCTATCATTTGCTACGCACATACATGATGCTATTGTTTAACTGGTTCGATATTTTATAATTACTTTATTCATCAAAGAATATACATTATTTTTCCCAAGATAACAGGATCCTACAGCTATTTTATGTTTCGCACCATATAAAAATGTTGTCAATTGTATTATTTATATCATGTGTTATTCTCAACTGTAATTACCTGTCCGTATATTTATTCGTCATGGATTCAATACATTATAAATTTCACAAAAATATACATGTATTGTATTCAACTATTCTATCATCTGATTGTAACATTGTTGTTATAAATTGCAACAAGGCCTGTTCTGTGTTCTTGTCATTGTTACGGACAATAAAATACATTTGTTAGAAGAATGACGCGGTGTTTACCTTTTGTGTATTGACGATTGTTCTTATTTTGGGTCGTTTATTGTTTTTACCTGACTATAGCCTAGATTGAGATCTTAACAACCAAAGGAATACTAACTTAGGTATTATGCAAGTAAGTTATCTAATCAAGATCTTGATAACAACACGAACTCTTAAATCTTGTACAGGGGTTTTGCTGTATAGATGTTAATCCATGAGCTACCACTCATAGTTTGCTGTATGTTTTTTGTTATTATTTAATGCATTGTCAAATGCATTATAAAATAATAAATAGTAATAAAGTCAAAATAAGTAATTTCTGTCAGTGTTTTTCATCGTGATTAGAACTGATTAAATCGACAATAGTATAACAAATATAAATATTGAAAGCTGAATCTATAGTAACACCAACGTATAAAGCTTGAATTTGAGGAAACGAATTCACTCCATAGATAATGCTTCTGTTTACTGAATAATTTGAAAACCACGTACTGTGTGGTATGCCGACGAAATGTTAAAAAATTAAGCCTGAACAGAAAATGGTTCTTACAATTTTGATTTTTTCTTCCTTAAAGTTAATGAGCATATAGCGTGTTTACAACTACGCTATGAAGAATATAATTTTGTAGCATGATTTGCATAGATTTTTTTAAAACTTAAACTTTACAAAACTTAAACCAAAAATATAGATAGGGGAAGCTGTTGCTGGATAGTTATTTTGTCATTGTCTCGTTTCTTAAAGGGGCATGCCCAGGAACTGCTGTGTCTTTTTTTTCGTACACCAAAAATGTGTTTGTCACGTGTAAAACCAATTATTACTTAAAAGTCAAAAAAGAATGTGCGTTGAAAAATTACCCTATAACGCGCGCGTCGGTATTAATATGTCGGTTTGAATAAAAGGCTGTAAACCGATGGGACTGAGAGTTTAACTGAGCATGTGCGCTGCCTTTCAAGTAAACATACCACGAGAAATACTTACCATTTCAGTTTGTTGACATTTTTCCGCGATTTTTCGGTTTTGACACATACCGAAAGGGTCGAGTTGTGAAAAAATGACGAATAATTTCTGAGGCCGAAATCGGCATGTTTGGCAAATCTTGAAATGTGTATTTTGAGTAAACTAGCGGGATATCTTGTATTTTTTTATAGGGATCATTAATTGATTTAGGCATTAAAATGATACCAATTTGATTGCTATTCGAGACACTTCAGTTCCAGGGCATGCACCTTTAACACGTAATTGTATATACATGTACTTGTAATTAATATTTCAAAAAAGCAAGGGTAATTTCGATAAAACTATATATGTTTTCTACCTTATTTTATACGCAAAAAATATGACCAACAAAATGTACCACTGATCTGCACAAACACTTTATATGTGCGTCAAAATCAAGGTGGGTGGTTAAAATGTTGTTTTTCTTATGTTGTGTATTCCGGCAATGCCATTTTCAAATAGTATTTGATATGATTAGTTATGCACATGTATCTACATGTACTAGAGTTTGCTATATGATTTTGTAGCTGTACCAGGACGTGTTTAATTACAACATCATTGAAAAATGCCACAAAACCTTCGACAACTGTAGAAAGTAGTTTTTACGAACTTCAAGGAGGTTATAAATCATTTATTTGTTGACTGCGCACAAAGTAGTCACTATGAAATAAAAATAAGTGGTATTTGTTATCATAGTACTGTGTTATACATCATTATTATTTATCTTGTTTGGACATTGTAGAATAATCAGGCTTGTCATGGCTGAACGACACAACAAAAAGGTGAAATCACTTTTAAAATAATAATTAACATAAGGACATTAAATGTTATCTGTTGACTTTTGTCCCGATCTATCGATACGGGGGAAGTCTACAAATAGCGTGACGGCACTACTTTTGTCTAACCGCTATAATTGGCACTGATTACAAGCCGTATTTGGATAATTATACATACCCTAAAATATAGTATCGCAAAAAAATAAGTATGTTTATTTATGCAAAATAAATACGTTATATCATTTTCTTCGTTCGCTTTTGTTAATAACACTCATTATTCAATGAAACGCAATGTTGACATACTTGGCTCTGCTTGTTTATAACCTCCATTGTGAGAGTAGTTCCTCCAAATACCCATAATGCCCCGAGCGATGGAACACAAAGATCCTGCTGTCCTTCAAAACATAAATACAGTATTTGTAAGCATACTTAAAACGTCTGGTCCAATATTAGGACTAGAGTGTCTCAAGGACCACGTATCATCGGGTCGTTTTGATTTCAAAGTTTTAATAATGAGAGAAATATGCTTCTGAACTTTAAATATCATCGCACGTATTTAACAAATTGGATCTTTAGGCGTATTATGGTTTCTATATATTTTAGACGATTGTGGTAGATTACCATAATTTGGCATGACATATGCACCGGTTACAACCATCTTTAAGTACAAAAAGACAACGGCTAATATTTTGTTTAGAAAAAGTGATTGATATAAGCAAACTATTTAAATAATGTGTCCACTGTTTTAAAAATATGTACGTTGCAATTTATAACGCTGCCTTATGTTTTCACTCATTTATACCATCATTTAAATGTCATTGATGAAGTCATATTTCCCTACCTACTTTTGATCCGTCATTTGCGTCTTATTTCGAATTATTCGAATGGTATTTACAAGAAAAACGTTGTCTCCTTCCAGACATTGTCTTCGCACAAGATGACAAAATTCTGCACAAGACTGTACGTTGTATAGTTGTTACAACAACAAACCACACGTGAGTGCTATCAGCATATAAATCTATTAAAACGGTAGATTCATTTACAGTACTTATTGAACACTTAGGTTGCTTATTTGTGTCGGGAAAAGGGCACCTCTACTAGTTATATGCACTCAGATATCTAGGAATTCTTAGATTAAACTATTGTTTGGTATGCATAAATTAACAAGCAATCTGAATTCAATGTAATAAAACAAACGTCGTTTTGTTTTATCAGTACTTGTATCGGCAACAGAGGAAGGTTGTGAAGACTGTGGCTGCTGTGTCAACAGGATGTGCGAACCAAATGAAATTACAGAGAAGTATTGCACACATGGATGCATTGCCGGTGTCTGGGGCTACAGATGTTCGTGGCATGTTGCAGTCAATGTTTGACTTGTGATCGAAGCAATGGAAAAATTTGCAAGTCGTGCGTAGAAGGGAAGTACCCCAGTTCCGAGAGTTGTATAAATTGTAACGAGAAATGTTATTCATGTACATCAGCAACACAATGTCAGGAATGTAAGGATCAATACTACTACGATGGTGACATCACAGACTGGTCTTTATCATGTCCAGGTAATTGTCTATGTCAAGATAGATGGTTTCTACAATACAAGCAATTATTGTCATGATGCGTGCCCAATTAATTGCAAAATGGGTATCAGTAACAGTAACTATCAGTCGTGTAAAAATGGATTCTATCTTGGAAACAATAATGAAGCAAGGGACTGATCACTTCGTTGTCCTGATTCGTGCTCGAAGTGCTCCTCTTCCAATAAGTGTACACTTAGCATGCCTGGATGGTACGGGAATACATGTCAGTCTCAATGTTCAGTGGGATGTGTCAATGGACAATGTTCTGTCGGAGATGGAACATGTAGTTGTAGAAATTGGTTTACAGGCAATACATGCGATGAATGAAAATCGGGAAGATACGGCGAGCATTGTGAGAAAACATGCTCCGTTGGATGCAAAGACAATGTGTGTGACATGACGCCAGGTCGTTTAAGTGCGTGTAAGTCAATGAATATTGTAGGCGATTTTTGTGATCGATGTATGGCTGGTAAATTGGGTAGTAATTGTACATTTGAGTGTCCAACGCGTTGCAAACAAAGTAATTGCAATAGAAAAACCGGAAACTGTTATACTGTGAAGGTAATTATCACGGCGATAAATGAAACTATTGTACAAGTCTGTCACAAATCTAATGGGACATGCCTAACATCCAAATACAACTTTGCAGGACCATCTTGTAACGATTGTGCTGCTGGATGATACGAAACTGGGTGCAATGTCCCGTGTTCTGCTAAAAACTGCTCTGGTAATATTTGTAGTAGGGATACTGGGAAATGTGTTTCATGTCCTGACGGATTTTATTAATCGCTTTGTGAATTTAACGGTTCACTAGGCTGTGTCAATCGGTCTTGTGACATTGACGGTCCTTGTATTCGCTGTTTATCATCATATTCTGGTGACAAATGTTGTATTGAAAACGCTCATTGCCAACACTGTTTAACAAATACAGATTGCGAAGTATGCGATATAGGGTTTTATGGTGAAGAGTGCAACAAGCCATGTCCAACGACTTGTGTTCTGCTCCAACATGCGACAGAGCAGGCGGCAAATGTTCAACTTATATGGATGGTTTCCATGGTGACTTGTGCAATTTATGTTGCAGCATTCATTGCTTGAACAACATTTGCCTCGAAGACAACGGACACTGTACTGACGGGTGTGTAAATGGTTTCGAAGGCCCCATATGCGCACTAGGTGAGCCGGGTGTGTGCAAAACTAATTTCTCTGCCAATGTCCAGTATGCACTTGACTTACATGTGAATGTTTATGAAGTATATATTTATCTCTTTGTTAAACATAATTACCCTGTATTACATTTTGATTAAAGCATGACGTATGAGTATTATCCATGCATATTTATGAGTTAGAAAAGCCTCTTACATACACCATGTCTTGTGACAATTTGCAGTCTCTAACGAAGTCTCATGTGTGATTGGTATATCCGTTGGAATATAATCATGGTTGTATTAGCAGTAGCATCCTTCATTTCATTGCGCAGATGGTAACATGCCAATTAAAATTGCTAAAATTATTTATTTTTCATAACTCGTTGTTACATATGACCTATTTCACACATATTTAATATTCTATCGTCGTCTTATTATAGTATTCATTTGGTATTTGACTTTGCATCAAATTCAAGTTATCAGGTTTAGAATGTGTGTTTTATCTTTCAAAAAAAAAACGTAAATGATAGATAGATAACGTAAGTATTATTTGCAAAACAAGTAATTAGTTTTCGTGTATCTTTTTTTTATGTTATGTATGTTTTTTATATCATATACCAACTAAGAAAACGTCCGCATTATCGACTCAATCATCACCATTGAATTACATATGTTTATAAAATTCATTTTCAGTGGTTTCGTCGTACTTATCAGAAAACAGAGAGAATAGCAAAAAAGACGGAATTAAAGATAGAACCATGTTATATGAATATTGAATTACAGACTGTATCTCATCAAAGTGCTCACTCAGATGATGATGTTCATATTTCTAGTAAGTTAGTTTGTAGGGGTTTACTATACTCGTACATGACCTGCTACTTTATTGTTTTAAATTTGAGGCATCGTGTCCAAATCTTGTTGATATGGCATTTTGTAAAATTAAGCCCCAAAACATTAAATCAAGAAGCATATCATACATATTCTATGAAACAATCACAGGGAATAGTGTGATTAACATTTCCTACCAAGTTTTCTTCCAGATGTTAGTGAATATAAACGATTAGGTGAAAGGAAACACGGAAACGTCACTGTATATGAACATATTTAATATGTACATCACTATATATCCAGCATTTTCACTCTGATCTTATTACTTTGACTATATCTAGTGAAGGTCAACAAGTTAATAATAAAAATACATACTGTTGCGAAGGTGATTGACCTGTTTTACAGATATAATGATCAAAGAGCCGATAAACAGAAAATGCGAAAAAAATAGTGTATGCAGAGTTCAGATAAAGTCTTAAGCGTTTTGATGGTCCACAAAGGACTATGTTTGAACACTTTGAGACATGAACTCGTGTATGTAATACTATTAAAGTGCATGTATATAAATTTGCAGAACACATCGTTTTAAAATAGATATACACAAACATATTTGGATGGCTTTGATAAAAGGAAGTTAAAGCTATATTAATTTTACGTTTTGTGTGAACAAAAACGCAGGTCATGTTATACAATACCATCGAAGATTAAATGACAACAACCATACTTTGCTATATTGTAATATCATTTGTATCGTAATTAACGATTATCGTCTGCAATGTATCATTTTATAATATGATATATGCGTATTTAGGTGTGTATGCAATAAAAGTACTGACATGATACTCATAATAAATTAAGCTACTGGTATTGCATATTTCGCACCATGTAAAGCTGTATAGTAATTTATGACTTGGATATCAGTCTTATTGTTACTTCATTATTGTCACAAGGATGATTACAGGTTAAACTAGTTGGTTGGATATATCTTTATTAATGATTACAAGTCTACATAATGTACATAATATCTAATTAAAATCCACAACGTCCGTAATTCTTATGGTCACACAGACCGACGACTAGTCATATAGGCTGACAGCTGGTCACACAGACCGACGATTAACTGATCACACAGACCGACGATTAACTGGTCACACAGACCGACGATTTACTGGTCACACAGACCGACTATAACTGGTCACACATACCGACTATAACTGGTCACACAGACCGATAATTGGTCACACAGACCGACGACTGGTCACACAGACCGACGACTGGTCACACAGACCGATATCGTTACATAACTTCACGCACTTCTTCCAAAACACTCGTCCCTCCCTGGAACCACATTGTAACCTTTCTCTAACCACACAACCACTCTCTCCAAACTATATCTTCGCACTGACTATCCGCTCAACTCTCATACACTCAATCCCCAATTATTTTCCCAGGATACATTGTTTGTATATAAAATGATTGTGATAAACACCCTACATTTACCAACATACGGCCCTTGTTTATACAGTAATTAGAAAGGAAACATTATCAAAATAACTGATTCTGCTGCGTCAGGTTCACATGGCAACATAAGTGCTTATAATTAAACTGGCACATTCTACCAATTCTTTACCTTCATAGAAATTTGTGACAATTATATTATTATGTCATTACAGTATGATATCCAGAAAAGTGTGTCATTGTAATTCAAACCGTGGTTGCTATGGTCGCGAAAACATGAAATTTTCTGATTTCGTGTTATGGTCAGAGATAATGAATGTGCATGCAAGACACATGATACTATTATTGGCTTATGTGCATGGACTATTGTATACATACTGGAACATGTAGCTTTTTATGCAACTAAAGTCAAGATTTGTATCTAAACCACTTAGCTGTTTCCCATTGTCAACAAACGTTTGCAAATAGGAACTTTCCTAAATTGATGTTTTAATAGTCAGTGTAAACAAGTATTCTCATTAAGATCTTAATGATAAAGCTATGTCTTTTTGTTTGAAGTTGTAACAAGGGTCGTTCTCGTTACATGCTGGAAATTAAAAACTTTTTTTTGCATACATTATATCGTCTTGATTTGTGTTTTAATGTTCCTTTACGTAATAAATAACGTAGAATATAAAATTATACGTTTTCGGTTGCAATTTTTTTACTCACATGTTTGTTTTTCATGTGCATTTAAGAAACTTTTAAAACATTTTATATCATTCTAACGAATAAAGTCAAAATAGGAATTTCATTTCGTAAGAATGAATTTAAATCGATGATATTAATACAGAGGTAAATTTAAAGAAATGAATAGCAACAATAACAATTAAAGATATATTTAAATACTTTTCAGAGTTCGAACGTTCTTAGTATACATCATGCATTCGTATTATGAGACCGAGCAGGAACGAACCGTATATGACAACTGGTAATTGCGAAAAACCCAAATACCTGCTGAATTGATAATGGAACATTGGTTGCACGCTGATTAATATGTGTCTATGTTAACAATTGTGACTAGCCAAGCAATTTTTCGTCCAAATGACATACCTGGTCAAAATTGAGTTATTATCATTTTCTGCTACAGAAATATGTGTAGATTCAGAAAACAACACAGTTTTTGACATATTCAGGCGTTTTATGTTTTTTTTGCATGTTCTAACGACTGCTATAGCAACAGAAAAGTAGGTTTTTAGGTAATTTCTTATTATATTTGCACATCAAAAAATCAACGTAAAATATTCATTATATGTTTATTTACTCAAATTTCATAACAACAAGCATACACAACCTTATTAGACTAAACATTCAATGTAAAACAAATATTTGGTTGCCATGGCAACAGAAATGTGTAAAAGCAGCAAAACTGTTGCTTTTTTGGCAGAAACAGCATCTAAAGTCAATTTATTTTGCAGAAATTGTGTCCAAATTTATGTAAGTTCTCAATCACAGTTGTTCATGCATAATGACTTGTGAATTGAATGATCAATCGAATGAAGACCAGTTTACAAACAAAAGCAGTCACCGCCATAAACTGAACATTCTGCAGCATTTCAATTGTTTTTGTGGACATTACTTGCTACCTAGAAAACCACAAATACATATATCTGCATCATATTGTATATGTTGTCTTACATAGATATGGTGCAGTGGTATTTTCCATCACTTTTCAAAAGAAGTATTACTCACAAATGGTTGCCATGATGACAAAAATAAGAAAGAAGAACACATCTGCTTGATTTCCACAAAAACTGTTAATACAGAATGTTAATTTTGCAGTAATTGTGTATAAAGTAAAGTAAAATATTTAATTATTAGTAATTTATATACATCAAATGCCAAAATTGAAATGTCTATCAGTAAAGACTAGTAAGTTACTAATCGAAAGTGGGCACTCTTGTGAAATAAAAAGTTTGTTGCATTTCACTTTAATTCAATTTCACTCACAATCAATATCATCACACAACATACATGTTTTAGCAAGTTTTGTATGTTTTTACATATACTTGGACTAAGTTGGTGCATTTACCTATCAGGAAAAAAGTATTCGCAAAAGTGGTTGCCATGGCAACAGAAATACAAATCGACAAATTTGCTGAATTTTCACTATAACCATGTGAGTATACTGGTTAATATTACAGTGACTGTGTATGCAATAAAACAGAAGGGGTAATTATCAATTCTTAATGTGAATTAAATGCCAAAGTTTAATGAATTAATTAATTTTCATGAATTAAAATGAGTTTTTCATGCATTTCAACTGTTCATTGTGAAAATCACTCAATATAAAGAATATGACAAAACAATATATTTGCAATTTGTACCAATCTGTTTTACATGAAATCACACAGAAATGGTGCTGTGACAGTTCTATTAATTCCTGAAAAATATGTTTAGACAATAGTTACCATGGAGACAAACAAAGAATAAGAGCTGTCACTATACAGCATGCACAACTTTTTTTACTGTTTGCTAATAAAGCAATTCTTCTGTTAGTGAAATGGCAAACCTCATGTATTAAGAAGAGGCTATTCTTAAGTTGTGATAAAATGCAATTCAAAGTACAGTCATCAAACAGCAGGTAAGAATTAGGAATCTTGGACAGTGTTCAAATTTACTGACATAGCCAGATGACCAGTGTAAAGTTTCAGTATAACACCTGTCATAACAGACATATGACGTTACTGGAAAAACTATTAAAAGTACAAAAGAGCCTAAAGTTCATGAAAATGGTCACTGATCATAAATTTATTCCTAAAGATATGTGAAAAGTTTCAATGGAATACCTTCAGCAGTTCTGGATATCTTAAGCCCATGTTCTAATTACATAAAAATTCAAAAATCAAAAACTGATTGTTTTCACATGAGAATTTAGAAGTAAGGGTCTATGTAAAAGAATCCTCAAAAAACATGAATTCATGTGTTGCACAAGTAGACTAGCAACTACCATTCAAGTTTATTAATAACCACACATCATACAAATACATGTATTTGTCCTTATAAAACTCTGTTCACTGAACAAATTTCATCAGTTAAATATGTTTTTCTGTGTGTTGTTCTTATTATGCCCATAGCAGTTGTCCATATGTAACTATGTTCTGAATTTATAATCAAAGTTATAATTATTATGGTCATGGAGCATTGAAGAAACACTATTTCTATATCTTGAGTATTCCTCATCCATCAAGTAGAGAACTTGAGAACCTGCAGTAACAGAACATTCTTTGCATTTATAGATAGTATGAGAAATCACATAAAATAATACATTTATTCAAACAAATTTACTGAAAATATCATTCAATGAAACTTCAGCCTATATATGATTTGGTGGCAGAGGAAAAGATCTGACAGTTTTATAGCTAGTTAATCTATGGAAAGCTTCATTGATAATGACGAGTTTTCCTAAAATTAACCATGTTTCAAATACTTGTACTAGGTATTATGTTTAATGTATGCACCATGTACTATTTGACAACACTTTACAATACAGGGGCTTAAATTCATCAAAATGAAATACCAATGCATTGATATGTGGATATAGACATACATATCCAAATTAGAAGAATAACTTTGAATAGTCTTTCAATAGCCAAATTACAAATGCCTACTTATAAAGTATGTAGTTTATACATTTACTAGTTTCTTCAAGTAACCAGTACCTAGAGAAAAATACCCTTACCTAGTTGAGGCCTCACAGACAACACCCAAAACAGGCATTTTATGTTCTCTTGGAGAACAGTGGCTCTACCTGAACAAATTGACATTACAAAACTAAATGCTCGGAGAAGTTAACCACATGTACCTAGTTGGTACTCCTGAATAATAATTCAATTTTCCTTCACTGAATTATGAATTAAAATTTTAGACATGCCTGATCTTTGCCAAATTATGTGACCTATCTGTAGACAAAATTAACGTTCAGTAAATGCAGACATTTAACAAAATACCTACGTCCCCGTCAGGGGTTTAGCATTAAAGGAAGATAGAAAGTTAAGGTAAATAAATTAATAAACTTGCTTTGAAAACAAAGAGACAAATGAACATTTAACAAAAATTAACCATACCTGTTAGGTAATGTCTGCGTAGAAGATCTGCTGGGCATAATCAAAACTGTAGCGACAGGTGATGAAGCTGTCCTGATAAATAGAAGATCAATTTTATTGTACACATACATTCAAACCAGAGTGAGACTATTTGAAATTTACAAGAAATCCTAGTTCTGGGTCCCATAACTAAATTGGTCTTTTTTATTTCGTCTTGTTGACCATTTTAGTTATGGAATTGTCCTCTTACAATGTCAACAGCTTAAGACGCTTGTTCATGCGTCTATTGAATCAGATCAATTTGCATACTTTCCGGAATGCTACGGACTTAATCCAAAGCATTTACGAGGACAATTTTGAAACTATGGGTATGAAACATCGTTAAAATATTTGATAACTTTCGTCTGTTGAAGGTATATTTTTGGTCATATTGATAGATTATACTATATTTCATCGAATTGTACACAAGTTTTACGGAAATGTGTGCGTTAAATAGGAAAACGAACGCGACTCAGATTGAGTCGTTTACCTGTTAGCTTTTAAAGAACAAGTGGCTTTGACGATGAACTGCAATGCAAACGTATCATCGTCAAAGCCCCTTCGACTAAAGAAATCCTTGATAAAGTTCATTGAAAAATATTTTGATATTTATCATCTTCATATTTTTGCATGTTGAATTCACATTCATTTTCTTTCAGGTGTTCAACTTCAATGCATAAATGTATACAGGTTAGCTTCCCAGATAGCAGACATCAGTTGATATCCGTCAGCGGCACATCTTCGTTGGGCCAACGTTGGGCCATTAATGAATATTAATGGGTTCAAATCAGACATTGGGCCGACAATGGCCCAACAAAGAAGAAAATAGACATGAATACCAATGTTGGACCACCGTTGGTCCAACGAACAATAAAACCCATGTTATATGAATTGTTGGACCAACGTAGATATTTAGGGCGTCAAGATAAGTCGGTGTTGTGCCAACGACGTGATTCCAGAAATAACGTTAACAGTTATTTTTCGTAGTTTTTGTGCTAAATAACGTCTTTTCGTTATGGCTCATCTATCCAGTATATCTGCAAATCATCCGTGCACTTGACATATTAACCTTTTTGCAGTGTAGATCTACATATGTGATTTAGTCATGCACAATTTTTTATGAATTTGTGCACTTTTATTCAGCTTTTTAATTGTATCCAGGTCTGCATTGATGATATATTATAATTATGGTATTTTGTACTGTACACAAGAGTGCAGATGTTTTAAACATAATTATATACGTATAGAGCTCTATTGAATTTGTAAAGGCCAAATATTATATAAATATACACTATGTAATGAAAAATAATCAACATTCCGTAGGTATTATATATCATTTAATAGCCGACCGGTTTCGTAATTGTTACACTCATCAGCTGGTGTTAGTCAATGTTTCCGTGTCAAATTGGCCAAATCTATATAGGTCAGACTCAAAGATGCTTTGAATAGAAGTAATTCTATATGTGATGTTTATTCACTGGGAATGTGTGGTTCTGCTCTGACGCGTATCTCATTTTCCTCAACTTTTGACCTTGTAAACAAACAAAATATCAACACTGTGCGAACTTTCATGTACGTCCGAGTACGCATGCAATTCAGAGTTCACTACAGTTATACGTTTTCTGCACATTCTGTAACATTGACATAGGACACAATTGATGAAGAAATAATAATGTTCTTACCTGGCTAAATGCCGTCACTTAATGTTGGAAATCCACGAAGAAAATCACAAAAATATACGAGTCAAGCGTTTACTTTCTGTTCAGAACACCTTCAATCGATATCCGGTCAAAGAGCTATTTTTAGACACAAACACAAATTCAGAAGCCTAAAATTGTTAACACTCGGAGCTGATGACGACAAATAAATGCTGCTTTATCTGTTTATCATTAAAACACTCCATAAGACATTGAAAATGCTATAATTTACGATAAAATCGGTATAAGATTTGCTGATAAACACGTGCAATTTTACAAGCGTTTTACGGACAATGATCAAAATGTCATTTGGACGAAAAGTCGCTTGGCGGACCACAATTAGCAATCACACATCCAGATGAAAATGATTTTTAATTAACTCATAAAAGACAGTCTACCTTTACAAAAATACGATCTTCCTCCAAACCCCCACTAGAACCCTACCCAACATTCAACAAACTAAAAACAAAACACAGTCTCCCGAAGGAATGTTCCGAAAGAAATCTGTATAAATAGATAGTTACAAAGTATTTCATCTTTTCAAAATACAACAGGAAGCTATGTGCATTTGGTAAATATTTATTATCTGTTGATACATTGCAAAATTTAAGCGTTACAAAGATGTCTGTATTCGAACAACTTAAATTGCCCATAATGAAAATATATATTCAGAAATGGCCATTATTACACATTAACTTTAAACCATCATATAATAAACTAGTATTTCCTTCATACGTATCATGTAGAATGCGTAAACTGGAAAAACTAGTCAGAGAAAATCGTCTGGATCACCCCTCGTAGAAGACTAGAAGTAAACTCCAGGACTAATAAATGGGTAGGGATTAATATTTTTTAGACACTTGCGGCGTACAATACGTATACTAGTAAATATGAAAGTTATATAAATCAGCGATGATTTTTTCATTTTCATTTGAAAGTTGTATAATCAATAGGTAAATATAAACTAGTTTCGCGTATAAATAACACGATCGTAAAACTACGCCACTTGCATGAAGCCGTTTTTTGTGCGATAAAGGAAGTTATATTCGCTCGTCAACTTGTCTAAGTTAAATAGAAAACAGGGCGACATTGAACGAGCTGAATATAGTTGTATTTTTGATATATATATCGAATTGTGTCTTAGAACTGCGTTGTCTATATTCAAGGGGAACCATACTTGGACGATTTGAACTACGTACGAATAACACCTCGATAATATCAAGATTACATTTTGGGCTCGAAAGGAACGATCGTAATATCAAAGTGGTGACATGCAACAAATATAAATGTCCGGTTCGAAAATACACTCAGGTAAATAGAATTCATATTTCGGTGATCAAAGTATAAATATACTTTTTGAATTTTTATTGCTTGATGTCACAGTGAACAGTTTATAAATTGTTATGTTAATATGTGAACGTACCTTAGAGATATTTAGGGCGCCCTGTTAGCTTATTTGTTAGAGCATCGATATATTTATCAAAAGGTTGTCAGTTCGAACATATTACACGATATATGAACTCGTCCTTCATCTCTGAATTATGTGAGGTAGCTAGGTTGTAGTTTTTGGATATAATGTATAGAGTACTAGTTAAGGCCTAAATGAAGTCCAGGGAAGATGCTCTTAGCCCGCCACGATATAACTGA
Source organism: Lutraria lutraria (assembly GCA_964023205.1). Taxonomy (NCBI): domain Eukaryota; kingdom Metazoa; phylum Mollusca; class Bivalvia; order Venerida; family Mactridae; genus Lutraria; species Lutraria lutraria. Next base: position 12,758,196 of record OZ026849.1, read on the forward strand.
ACTATTGTTGAAATGGCGTTAAATCCGATGTATGAAATAAATAAACCAGATATAACTATTCCAAATTCTTTTAACATACAAAGCACTCCATTTTGCGACTTTTTCTTCTGGGGTGGTATGGGAGTGAAGTTTGGTAAACAATGTCATCACGAGCAGTGGGTGGTGGATTCCTATCTACAATGTCCGAAAAATATGTGTAAGGAATGTCGATATTGTGAAGTAAACGTTAAGAATTCGTGATTTCTTATGAGCCTATGAATTCTTGAAACACAAAGTTAATGCATCAAATTTAATTTGAACATATTTTCAGTTACTATAACAGACAAACTCTACTTCGATGGCACTAATGTTGTTCAGTATTTTGAATATATTCATCGTTTTCATCAAGCCAGTAACTGTAAGTACTTGTTGTCATTTAAATCTAACTATCTACATAGGAAACTAAGTTAATGCCTTAACTATTACCTAATGATAAATTATTATTGTTAGATATGCGAACAATGTCAAAGTGAGTAATAATATTCTGTATATGTGTCTTTCGATGCAATCTAGTACAACCATTTATAGAAATGTGTTTATTATGATTATCACAATTGAGAGTTTGACTTTACATTTCGTTTTGTTTTGTAATTACAGCTGTAGGTGCAATTGTGGAAGGATGTAAACACTGTGGTTGTTGCATAGACAATATATGCGCAGATGCGATAGTCGAAGGTGGACTCAAGACCGACGTTTGTACATACGGTTGTGTGCCCGGTATTACCGGTAACAAGTGTTACAATAAATGCTCTGATGATTGTCTCACTTGTGAGCGAATCAGAGGCAGAGATTGCACGACATGCGAGACAGGAAAATACCTGACACATATTAAGCGTTGTGTGGACTGCCCAACTAGATGTAAAACTTGCACATCATCAACAACCTGTCAAGAATGTAAGACTCAATACTACAATAGTGGCTCATCAGGAAGTTGTTCCAGTACTTGTCCAACTAATTGTAAATCATGTACATCCAGAACACAATGTCAGGAATGCAATGCTCCTTATTACAATGACGGTAACACAAATGATTGTTCTCTATCATGTCCAGGAAATTGTTGGTGTTTAACACCTGGTTTATGCTCATCATGTCAAGAAGGTTATTACAACAAACAAAGTAATTGTTCGGGTTCATGTCCAATTAAATGTAAGACTTGTTCAGAACAAGAGGATTGTCAGTCTTGCAAAGACGGATATTATAATGGTAAAGAATTTGATAATGCGAACAGTGGTGTGGGGTCTGATTGTGCACTGCCATGCAGGGATAACTGTACCAAATGTAATTCATACAATAACTGTACACACTGTAAGCAAGGTCTTCATGGACAATATTGTCAGAATATATGTAATGTGGGTTGTCAGAATGGTTTGTGCAATATTGATGAGGGGTCATGTGAGTGCAAAGATGGATTTACTGGATCTATTTGTTCTGAATGTACCACAGTTCGGTACGGACAAATGTGTAACGAGTCTTGTCCTGCTAACTGTAGGGACATGATTTGTGAGAGGAGTAATGGACATTGTTTTGGGTGTAATTCCGTTAATATCACTGGTGATACCTGCGGCCAATGTAAACCTGGTACCTGGGATAGTACATGCTCATCAGCCTGCCCAGATCGTTGTTCCGGTAGAACATGCATACGAGAAACTGGACTCTGTGAAGCTTGTGAAAACCGCTTTCAAGGCGATAAATGTGAGAATTGTACTGACGGATATTACGGAGCTATATGTGATAATAATTGTCCGATGAATTGCAATGAATCACATTGCAAGAGAGACACTGGATTTTGTCAAAGTTGCGAAGGCAACTTCGCTGGACCAAAATGTGAATATTGTAAAGATGGATTTTATGGACCAAACTGTGTATTCTATTGTCTTTCAAATCAGTGTTCAGATAACAAATGCAACCGATATACTGGGAACTGTACATCATGCCAACGTCGGTTTTATGGATCACTTTGTGACCTGCTTTGTTCCACAGGCTGCATGTATGGACTTTGTGACCAACGTACTGGGTCTTGTTTTGAATGTTCAACCTCGTTTTCTGGAGATAAATGTTGCTTACAAGGTGATCATTGTCTAGCTTGTTCGTCTAATACAGATTGTGAAACGTGTTCTGATGGTTTCTATGGGGCTGGGTGCGACAAAGAATGTCCATCGGTATGTAAAAATGTGTCTGAAGGATTGCAATGCGGAAGAAAAAATGGAATTTGTTCCAAGTGTAGAGATAGTTTTCATGGCGTGTATTGTAACCTGGCTTGTAGCCATCAATGTTTAAACAATCGATGTTTCAAAGACAATGGACACTGTTCAGAAGGGTGTTTGAATGGATATAAAGGCCCTTCTTGCGATGAAGGTATGATATTTGTAAAAACAAATCTTACGCGCATTTGTCAGGGAAGAATAACCCGTATTTTTTCAATTCTTCGAGATTTGAATGGAACTACGTTTTATATTTTTTTTGTAATACCACCGGTATACCTTTTGACAATTTTAAAACATTTTTGCCTTGTCTAAGAATATGCTTGTAATTATTTTTGCTTGTTCCAAACAGGTAAAATATGAAAACCATTCATCAATTATTGACTGAAATGTTTAGTTTTAATTAAGGTATCAAAAATAATATTCGGATTACACTTTCGTTTTGTTCTTACAGGATTAAACATACTTGGCATATCTATTGGTATTTCCACTGCTGTCACAACAGCCATGATCACCATTATAATTATATCGACTAGTATTATCTTACGGAAGTGGTAAGAATATCACGGGTTACATTATGTAGTAAAACAAAACAAAGCAAAAAACAAACAATTCATGCATATAAGTGGAAGTTAACATTTAACATGTATGTGTCTCCTTGTGATGAAGCTTTTTAGTGTTAGAATAACATAAATATCATAAAGAATTTAGAACTTTGTTTTAGATTTGATATCTTAGATCTGATACAATAAGCGTAAAAACACATTAACTTGTTGTAGCCGATTTAATATTTTAAATGAATATCAATTACATATACAAATTATTTGTCTTTGTGTTTATAACATCTTAGGTTCAAAAAGGTTCATAACAGGATTGAACTCTTACAAGAACCAAGAATTCAAGCAAGTTATGTGAACACTGAATTCCAGCCTTCTGATACAGTTCAGTCTGACGATAATGTAGGTCTATGTGGTAAGTATGTTTTATCAAGTTAATTATCCAATTAATGTGTGATATAAGTGGCTATTTATAAGCAGACTGTCTTACCCACGAAAGCAAGTTATATTGCAATTATACAAATGTCATTGTTCAATTTAGTATGTACTTCTATCATTATTTCTTGCAGGTGTTCAGGAATATGAAGAATTAAACGAAATAATCCGAGTGAATATGTCTGACCATGAACAAATATGATAATGATTGCAAGGAAGATATCAAAATATGAAAAACATATTAAATATTAGAACAAATACTGCATAACATATCAAACGGGATTCAAACAAATATCACAGTTAATGAGTCAATTCACGTGGTTGTGACTCTTTAGTCGTTGAATGAATGAACTCGTCGTAAGAAATACAAATAAACATTAAATTGCATGTTTTGTGCGTTGTTATATATTGTTTCTATTAACACAACACATTGATGCTATAATCTTTTATATTTTGATGAGTGGAATTTCACAACTGAATGCTATTACGTGTACATATAGTAATTTGGGGATAAGCATAATATTTACCTAAATGGAATATTGTGGATATGATAACCTAACTAATGTAACATTCATACAGTCTAAATTCTATTCAATGTATAATACGAACTGGTCTGTAACTATACAAAAATAGTCCAAATTTAGATCTGTATCTTCAAAGGCCAGTTGACAATTACGCAATAGGAAGTTATATCACATGTATACGCTGCACACAATATTCGTACTATTGAAATTGGAGTACTATTGCGAGATATATTTCTTTTGAATATTTTGTGCGTAAGATATTTAAAGATGTATATTACAGGTTATACTATTACTATTAACGCGTTTGATACATTGAGAGGTTTTTGACATCCATCATCTGGTACTGTACATTGCTTTAAATGTATCTAAATACATACTAGTACATCGTGTCAAGAACACATGTATACATAATATATATATATAACTATGGTTTGTGTACTGATTCAATTCTTTATATTTGCGTATTGGTTCAAGTAGTTATATCACCTCTCAATGACTACATAATCCAACTGGTATTTTATGCTCTACTCCATATAAATGTGTTGTCAAAAATGTGGTTCACCAGAACTGACGCATCACTTTCTATAAGTAATATAATTTGAGTATTCGGAAATAGATTGCGTTCAAAGTTGGAACAAAAATTCCTGGTCTAAATTTCAATCGTCCAACAAATAAATGTACAGCATAACAAATAAAATATCACAGCAGAAGTAAAATTTACGTAACTGGCGCCATTACAAGATTAAGTGATGCGTTAGCTCTGGCCTTGAGTGTAGCTTGTTGTGTTATTCTCAACTTAAATGATACGACCGTCACTATATCACACAGACGCTTGTTTAGAAAAAAATACCCCACCCACCACGTTCGCTCTTATGACTACCAATGTACATACATACATAGAAGATAACAAGCTCTAAACGAAAGCAGAACATATTTTTGGGTTTTTTCAAACAAATATTGCACTTGCGTCATTATTTCTGGCTTCTATGCACAATTACATCTTTTTTAATTCTATCGACGCCGCTCTCACACTCAAACTTGCAAAAACAAGTGTAAATTCCGACGATTTCCAATTATTTAGTATCGGGGGCTGCTGCGATCGAGAAAATGCTATTTTTAGACATTTTAAAGCGTTTCCGCCTGACCTACGGTCACGTATATGGTCAATATCCACACAGAGTTGTCGTTCCTGTGCAGTATACACATACATCAATTTGGTACCTAAATCGAATTTTAGTTTCGGACAGTCTTTTGTGCAATATGTGGAATTCAAAGCATTGTGCATCTTGGTAAGTATTTTATAAAATTCTTTTTATGTTCTTTTTGTTTCTCTATTATTGCTTAACGATTTGGACTACCGGTTTAAATAGATTATCTTAACAGTTAATGCATCAAAATATATAATTTTTATATTTCAATTATTACTTGTTATCTAAAAGAGTCTATGAACATTTGTTAAAGTGTCTGGACAAATTTACTGTTACATAGTATTAGTGTGTGTGACAGTGAGTCATTTGTGGAATTTATGAATAAGTGTTGTATTATTCAATGTAACATTGCCTGATTCGTGTTTAGAGTGGAGAAACTGGGCGTCCCAGGCAGTACAGAGTATCTTGTGGTGTCTGTGATATGTGGCAATACAGATCACGCAACACCGGTGATTAAGTGTTTTTTTTTTTTTTTTCGGTTTATATATTATTATATATAATGTCTATAGTTACTACTTATTCTTGATACTAAATATAATGGCTCACTTTATAGCCATATATAAAATATGTATACATTGTACTTATGATTTAAAACTCGTACAAATAGATATGCACACAATATTTCTTCATATATATATAGAAAAAAATGCGTTTTACACAAATTTTCATTTTGTTTCATCATTACTATTGCTGACCAAATACCAATTTTGAATTGTTTTTTAGACATCATCACCGGAACATGTAAATGACACTCGATTTAAGTGTTTATAGGGAGATCACGGTATGGTCATTAAGTGTGAGTTAGCCAAAAATAACTTGGCAATCGTACTAAATATATGGCAATAAACATTAAAAATATTCACCCTACAAGTGACGGCAAAATATCAATAATTATACAACACATAATCTAAAATTTCCTTGTATTTATACTCTGTATTTTCCTTACGCCATTCTTCTATTGCAAGGAGCAATCGATCTATTTTTATGTTTATTTTCATTGTAGCGTTTGTATACTTTTCCATTTGATTAAATATTTGATCAAGTACTGCCTTAAAGTACTTGTAATGTTGTTGGTAAATGTGACATGATAAGTACCTTTTCGTTAATGTAAATAATAATTATCTCAAGTGTAATATATGCTTTATGTTTATATGCATACTATCTGCAGCAACGTAAATACTTCATCAATTCATTAAAGTCCTCTTTATCATACTTTTTCAGATTTGTCATATTGTTCTTCATCCTCAATGAATAATGTTTGTCTTTATATATCTATGTAATCTGCCTTTTTTCTTCCTTTTTTCTTCACGTTTTTGTCATTGTCATGTTTGTAACAAGATAATTTGTGTATAAATTACTTAATAAAATTGTGTTTTGTTCTGTTCTGTTCTGCTCTTGTTCCCAAATCATTGGGCAAAGACACAGACATTTGTTTAGAAAAACACCCCGCCCACCACGGTCGCACTTACCACTATAAATGCATATACTATCTATACTATAATACTATATATGCATTGGACATATACTACATTATTTAACCTGCACTATACGTTGTGTCGTGTGCAACACCCATCGTTCTGCAAGGTCAATGCCACACGTATGCTTAAAAGTAATAATTTTGGTATTTTTGGTGTGTCCGTTCTGTAAATTTGCCATTCATTGAACGATTCTTACATAAGTCAATACATTTGTTCAAAAGGTCATCATTTAGTTATTTTTGGCGTGTCCGTTTTGTAACTTTGCTATTCTTATAAATATTTGATATCATTACATAACATGCATTATACGCTGTGTCGTGCGCAAATCTCATTGCTCTAACTCCAACGTCAATGTCATAAGTAGGGTTAAAAGATAATAATATTTGTGTTTTGGGCGTGTCCGCTCTGCAACTTCGTAATTCATTCAAATATTTTTACATAAATGAATACATGTGTTAGCTGTCATTATAGAAAATGTCGCGCTTAACTCTAAAGGTGAAGGTCACACTTTGAGGTTACAGGCAAAGCATGGATATTTTATCTTATGTGTGTGTGTGTGGGGGGGGGTATTCGTCAATCCTGTGACAAAACAATAATAACTTTTATTTTTTCTTCAATTTAATTACACATGTATATACAATGAAATTGAATGATATGAATGATATATTTTTTTGTAATATAATTTTATTTCCTCCACATAGGTTACAAGAAATATACGAATTCACATCTTCAATTAAGCAGTACTCTTCTGCTATAAAAAAAGAAGAAATGTTTTATGTAGGCATGTCCGAAAAAGATGTCTGCCTTCTCAAAAACAGTAAAAATGTCACTGATATATAATACCATCCCCCTATTTTGTCAGTTCTCAATGTAATGATGAAGTGCATGTTTCATTAATGTTACTAAACATAGTGAAATATTACAAAGAAAAGGAGAAAAATACTAACAAATGTGTATATTAAAGTCCAAAACACCTTGTAAAAATTACAAATAATAAAATACTTACAAATGTGAAATATTTAAATGTCCAAAACACCCGAAATTAAGCCGACACACCGTTTCAACACATCACCAATATATCCAGGTATTCGGTCCCTTACACTGCGTTATCGTAGTTACGAAATGCAGGGAACCAGACAAACCGCGGTACGCGCTAATAGTCTAGTTGTCGCCTGCTTACGTGTTTGTGACAAATGTTCGATCGCAACAGCCCCCACAGTGCAAAACGTGAAAAAGTTGGAATTCTACAATATTTAGTTTAGTAGACCGTGGAAAGCGTGTCAGTTAATAAAGAAAAGCCGTTTTAAATAAGCAAAACAGGATTCCAATGTAAGTGTACCTTTCGTTTGTTAATAAAACCCAAAAATGTGTTCTGCTTTCGTTTAGAGCTTGTTATCTTCTATGTATGTATGTACATTGGTAGTCATAAGAGCGAACGTGGTGGGTGGGGTAATTTTTACTAAACAAGCGTCTATGCTATATCACATATTTCTATCAAATGTGTATATACATATTGTGCTGAATATATAATCATGTAATTATAGTATAAACCGATTGTTTTTTATCGTATAAATTACAATGTGAAGGGTTCTGTTTGCTTGTTATTGTTACAGATAATACACTTATTTGTTGGAAGAATGTATCCAATTTTGGCTAGTGTGCATGGAATATGTAACGTGTTTTATGCAATTAAAGTCGATATTTCTATCTCAAACACCAATCTGTTCCCTATTGTCAACAAGCGTTTACGAACAGGAAATCATATACTAGTAATTGTTGATGAAATAATATCTTCGGTTTAATGTAAGCAATCATTCTAATTAAGAAATTAATTTGAGCAGAGCCTCTTTTCGTTTAAAAATCAACAGTGGCTGTTCAGTGCACTTGTTAGCTCTATGTTTTGTTTATTTTTCCGTTTGATTAATTTTCACATGTACAAGGCTATTGTAGAGTGTGGTTCAGTTTCCGATCTATTACATTGGTAAATTATATATGTGTTATTTCAATGGTAGTACATAACGTCATCGCGGATCTGCCGCATCTAACATGAAATCTGTTTTCATCATAAGAACTCATAACAGTTACGGAAATAACATAGCGCACCAAGGAATGGCTATTGTAACTAGAAGAACTGTAAAAACAGTTTATGACAACGAGATAAAGTGTTTTTTCTGAGTGCTCCCACCTGGACATTTGCCAAAAATGAAAACATGTTTATCCCGTTTCTAGGCCTTAATCAAATATATTATCTACAAACTTTGTTCCCAGCAGCATAGAATACGGTTGTCAATCATTAATTAGTGTGCTACATCGTTTTAAATTACTTAATTGATTTCATACAAAAACGCAATTTTCTGTGAGTCTGGAGATGATATTTCAGAGAGAATGTCCGGGAGGATCAACTGATGACGTATTGTACTACCATTGTAATTTATAATTGAATGTTTTTTATTACATTGCTGAACACTTTTACCTTTCTAATAAATAAAATAAAATTATTAATTTCATTTTGTATACGTATTTCACCCATGTATGAATGCATTTAAATCGACAATAAATATATAATTATAATTACTGAAAAGTGTGTGGAATTTATAGCACGGAATAAAAGTGTGATTCAATTGAAACAAGTCACTTCATATTCATCTTATGAGTAAGGGTGAACACATTATTGAAATACATAAAATTGATTAAATTGATTGTACGATTAACTTAAAACTTAAAGAAAGCCTTCAATTAGCATATATCTTCTTGAACAGTTAATACGCACATTACGCGTTCACATCTGTGCATACTTGGGAAAATCATTTACGCACGGTAAGGGTATTCCTCACTGATCAAACTTTGAAGTAAATAGCAAATTTATTTGAACGGCTACAAAATGGTTTGGGTATCGGGATTGAAGAACTGCCTAATTAATATAATGGACGAACATTGGTGACAACACTGATTAAGATGAATCAACAACTCTACACATGTAAAGTTATAAAGTGTTATCTTTTGTCAAAATCCAACAGGGATTGTGTTTATGTTTCCCGATGTATCACAATAGAAAAACGATTCTATTGTTACAGATATGTCCTGGATAATGTGTTATTTGATAATAAACACTGATAAACTCTAATTAGGCTACAGCGACAAAACCAACTTTTTACTTTATTTCCGCTAACGAATTCATCTTTTTTCGTTGCAATAAAATATTGTAATTTACAGTTTGTCATTACAATGTTGCACGATGCAGTCACATTTTTCCATGGGCTTAAAAATATGTGTACCATAAAATCTATTAAACATAATAATTATAGGGTTGAGACACTGACAACTTTATAGCAGTGTAGCAGTTAACACTGTTAAGTAATAGGAGAGATCGTGTTTGTATACAGGGGTATTCATATGCAAATGTGCCCACCAGCTAGCTATTGGTGAATGGTAGATTACTTTTGTTCATTCATCTGACGGTGGGTAATTTGCATATGAATAAGCGATCTCTCCTAAACATGATAATCACAACTGCTAAAATGTATTCAATGTATTTTTGTCCGATGAAATGATCAATTGAATATATCGAAGTCACATTTTGGCTCACAATTAATAGTTGGCTGAGTTATAGAACAAGTGTTAACTAAGACAAATTTTGGCGATCACGTTGGATGTTGATTTAGTTTGTGTTAATTTCACAACTTCATACCGCATATTGTTTAACATAGTTTTATTCCCTTTAATGAATGGAATGAAAAATATAGGAATATATATTATCACTCGCTCTCGAAGTCAGTAAGGCCTAAGCTGTTTATTGGTTAGCACCAGTCTAGGCACGAACATGAGGAAGTTTTGAAACATTTCAGTTACAACAATAGCTTTGAAGACACTATATAGTAAACTTTTTATATAATTAACGAGTTAATAATTATTTGTTTATTGAATAGAAAAATATGAAGACATTCGGTTGGAAGACACAGATAAGAGGTCTTGAAAATGTTATGATTTGATATGACCAGTATTTAGCTTTCTTATATAACGACAAAATAAATTAAGTGCACGATACATAATCCGAGATCGGAAATCTATTATATATGCTGATTTGTAGTATCATATTATTGTCTTGTACAGATTTGAACACGCGATTGCCATGATAATGAGCAGTGGATAAAAAAGGGGGATTTAAAAACGTTATGCTTACTTTTTCTAACATGACAACGAACATGTGAAAAATGGATGTATATAATTATTATAAATATTTTTAGTTTTATCACTAGAGGAATGATTCTTACAAGTAGAAGCATCTTCAATTTTGTTAATATTTATTAACAATTGTTACAATTCGTTCATAATTATTTCAGTTAAACAAATTAACGATGACGGCACTCGTGATTTTTAGTGTTTTAAATGTGTTCCTCGTTTTCGATCAAGCAAGTAAGTTTTTTACATGTTACAAGCTCACTCATTTTATTACAGGTAGATACGAGTAATTATTAGTAAATATAATGGAAGCGAATGTCTTTGCTGTTAACTAATGTTTAATCTGCCATTCGAACAAGCATTAAGTTAAATGGACCTTGCAATAAAGTTTATATAAAACTTGTATTTAAACCTTATTTTCAATTAAATGTCTTGTTAGAAATTGCAGTCCGTGCAATTGTACAAGGATGTGAAAACTGTGGCTGTTGCATAGACAATATATGCGCTGATGCAGAGGTTCAACAAGCAGCCAAGACCGACGTTTGTACATTAGGTTGCAAATCTGGTATCTACGGCAACAAGTGTTACAACAATTGTCCTGATGATTGTCTCACTTGTGAGCAAATCAGAGGCAGAGATTGCACGACATGCGAGACAGGAAAATATCTCACTTATACTAAGCGTTGTATGGACTGTCCAACTAGATGTAAAACATGCATATCATCAACAACCTGTCAAGAATGTAAGGCACCATACTACAACACTGGTTCAACTGGGAGTTGTTTCAGTACTTGTCCAACTAAGTGTATATCATGTACATCCAGAACACAATGTCAGGAATGCAAAGCCCCTTATTACAATGATGTTGACACAACTGATTGCTCTTTATCATGCCCGGGAAAATGCCAGTGTTTAACAAATGGTGCCTGTTCATCTTGTCAAGAAGGCTATTACAACAAACAAAGTAATTGTTCGGGTTCATGTCCATATAAATGTAAGACTTGTTCAGAACAAGAGGATTGTCAGTCTTGCAAAGACGGATATTATAATGGTAAAGAATTTGATAATGCGAACAGTGGTGTGGTGTCTGATTGTGCACTGTCATGCAGGGATAACTGTACCAAATGTATGTCATACAATAAATGTACACACTGTAAGCAAGGTCTACATGGACAATATTGTCAGAATATATGTAATGTGGGTTGTCTTAATGGTTTGTGCAATATTGATGACGGATCGTGCGAGTGCAAAGATGGATTTACTGGATCTACTTGTTCTGAATGTACCGCAGTTCGGTACGGAGAAATGTGTAACGAGTATTGTTCTGATAACTGTAAAGACATGAAGTGTGAGAGGGGTAATGGACATTGTTTTAAGTGTAATTCCGTCAGTATCATCGGTGATATCTGCGATCAATGTAAACTTGGTACCTGGGATAATATATGCTCTTCAGCCTGCCTATATCGCTGTTCTGGCAGAGCATGCATCCGGGAAAATGGACTCTGCGAAGCTTGTGATGACCACTTTGATGGCGAGAAATGTGAGAAATGTTCCGACGGATATTATGGAACTGAATGTGACAATAAATGCTCAAAGAACTGCAAGGAATTGCATTGCAAGCGGGATACTGGATTTTGTGAAAGTTGCAAAGATAGGTATGCTGGACCAACGTGCGATAAATGCATAGATGGCTTTTATGGACCGTTATGTAAACTTGAGTGTTCGATAGGGTGTGCTAATGTCTCTTGTGACAGTAAAGGCGGTTCTTGTTCTGACTGTCTAGGTAGTTTTTCCGGGGACATGTGTTGTATAGAAAATGGACATTGTGGAACATGTTCAAACAATACGTATTGTAAACAATGTAAAGACGGTTTTTATGGATCAAACTGCAATATATCGTGCTCAACATCGTGTGCAGAAAATGGACAGGTGGGGCGATGTGAACGAACAGGTGGGAACTGTTTGACAGGTACTTACATAGTTTCTATGGATTTCAGTATTCGAAAATTCGGTCGTCCTTCCGAGCGAATATTAGGTCAATTCATAAAGAAAAAACAATATCGTTGATTTCATCATGTTTGTTTTGTTATTGGCGGATAGTGCAGTATCAGCGTAATCCGTATTTCAAAATAAAAACACGACAATAGTGCATGTAAACATTATATATGTCAGTTTCCATGGCGATGATCATTCTGTCAGTCTTAACAACATGTATATTCAATTCCGGCTTGTGAAGTTTAAGCTTTTTACGGAACCGTGTTCTCTTCAATACACAGAGGTCTTATATATTTTAACCGAAAAGACCATCAAACATGTCGAAGCCGGGATATGGCATCGCACAACAGTGATAATTGTTTGGCCCCGCATGCGTTGTTAATTAATACAATTGATTCTTGCTACACTGATAAGTAATTAATGCCCAAGTATACTATACTTATTTTCAAAGATAGGTCGTAATCAAGATCAAACTCCGATACATGTGATATTAATCATATAAAAGCTGAAATGACGAAGAAGAAATTGGGTTTGGGGTTTAAAGATTCAAGAGAGGGTAGTATTTTCGGTAGAATGTGATGCTTTGCATATATTTTTCAAATAATTAATTATATTCAGATTTTGTTCTGTTTAGTTTTATACATTACAATGCAATGCAGTTATATTTCAGCGACGAAACAAAATGGCTTCGCTTATATTGCTCCAGTGGCAGGTGGTGTGGCTGCAACTATCATTATCGTTGTAATTGTTGTTGTAGTGATAGTTGTGTTCCGTAGACGGTTAGTACTCAGAAGAATGGCATATAATCATGCCGACAAACTATGCTCAGACTGGAATAGCAAAATATTTATATTTAAGATAAAAAAATCGGTCACTTTGTAAATGGTAAATGGTGCATCACTGTAAACATTGTTTTGGAACAAAACAATAACTATTTGATGCTTCTTGTAAATTGTATGTGTTCCCCATTAAGATCTCTCAAGAAGACAGTATTATGATTTTTGTATTTTTTCATTGATTTTAGATGGTCAACAAGCAAACACCGTGAAGACTTAAAAGACGAACATAGAATTGTCAAACTTCCTGGTAAGACCCATTTATCAGGAATGCCCTTTGATATTTCAGTCATAACAAAACCCTTGGTACCTAGAGATTACAACAAACATCATATCTAACTTTCTGCATGTACATATAAATCAAATAAGGACTCGAAACATATCTTAATCACATTGTAGAAATACCTTTTGCATCAGTTTACGTATTCATACTTTATAACAATAAAATATTTCAGAATCTTTCAATGCATTATAATGGTTAAGGGCAAATCTTGAACAGGGAAGCTATTGTTATTAAAACACATTGTCAACGCAACGATACACTGTTATAAAAATAACATTTTGCAAAGATATGTTTCGTAATACTAGTAAGTAGAAGGTCTAAGTAAACAAAATGATATGTAAGCTAAAATACAACATACCAACACAAGGTAAAAAGATATATCATTCTGTAATATGGTTTTCTTGCCTAAATACACCTATTTGGTGCATCCTTTATATGAATGTAATGTGATTATTGTTTGATGCATCATATGTATAAATGCAATTCACTCTAAAATCATATAATTAGCACCTTGGAATAACAAATGTAGAATGAGTCTTGAATACATGCGTATCTGGAGTTTTTCACTTTGACAAAATAACACGCACACAGTAATGTTACATTTTAATTAAGAAATTGATAAGAACTAGATATTCTAGGCCCTTCATCAAAGCGTGTCGGTAAAACGAGTTATTCAAAAGATAAATCTAGACCAGTTGAGCTTGAAGAAGACATTGATGGACTGGATGGTGACACAATACCGCGAGCCACACAAGGCCAAGATTCGGTGTATGAGAACGTGGCTGGAATTTTTGTGTCTGGTTTAGAGGCGTATGTAAGAAAGAAGTTAAAGGCGGATTATGAACAAGAATTTGAGGTACTAGTATTTATATCTCGATGAATTTTGTTTCACTTTATGCAAAACTTTTTTTAATGAATCTAACATAGAGCTATATAAATTGTACACCCCTTCTGATCAAATTAATTCGGTTGACAAGACTTAGTTTATACAAACTTGGACACGTGACTTTCAAGATTTACAGTCTGTTTGAAAATGACCGTATAGCTTTTCAATACAGCAATTACCAAAGGGTATTACCAGAAGTTGTAAAGATGCAAGAAAAGAGGAAAACGTAGTGAAAATCCGATATAAAGGAGTGTATCCATGTAAGTATAGTCAATTATCAATATAAGATATCAATTTGGTCAAATGGTGCATTTATTCGTGTTTCATATTTAATTGGAAATATACTGTAGGCAGTTTGAACGAATGATATAAAGGCAACTGTGTTACGCCAAAATAAATTAAATATCGACCAAAATGTGAAAACACACGAATTTCCACGTGAACTGATATGCAAAGAAATCCAAACATATTATATATATTTTATATAATTGCAGTGTTTGATTCTGTTATATACCGTATTATTAGTAAGTTTCATATAACATTACGTTATATATAGCGGATTTTCATTTACCCATTCATATCTTAAGGTATTGAGTCGATTTATTTTCTAGTCTACATTACTATATTTCAGATGATCATTCTAGAGTGAAAATAAAAGGTGATCCGAAGTTTTTCATCAACGCCTGTTATATCGATGTGCGTATTTTGAAGTTCAAATTTCTCTTACCTTTCGTTACTAAAGTCCATGTAATATGTCTATTAAATAACTGGGAAATATATGTTGTGAGATTGTGTTGATATCATATCGTGACTCTGTTTTGTGACATAGTGTAATGGCATTGTGTGTGAGAATCCAACCGATTCGTATAATTAGTTTAAGTATTATACAGCAACTATGTACATGAAATACCTGTAACATTTTAGACATCAACCTTTTATTGCCGCTTATGTGTACACAATTTATATTATCTACAGGGTTTTCAAGCACCAAACGGTTACATAGCTTCTTTCGGTAAGTTTATTACTTGTATTGTAAGAAGACAGAATCTAATACTTGCTGCATTTTCCTCGGTGATAGGTTGATGATTGTAGTATATACCAAATGGCATCATTGCGTCTGTTTTTTAAGAAATGCGTGTATTAATATAGTAGTATATTTGACAGATCTGTATTGTGAGGAATGAGATATAAGTATTGAAGGGGGTTCACTTATACATATTTATCATTTATTGATATCATTTCAGGTCCAACAGATAATGCTACCGAAAAGTTCTATTCATTCTGGAAAATGGTGTGGCATGTGGACACTGATGTCATTGTAATGCTAACCAATCTTCGAGAGCCTAGTGTAAGTTAAATTATCGTTTGCTGTACAATTGGAAATATACTATCTTAAATAATACTATAACCCATCTGCCAACGTTTATGCTATTCGTTTTTGTTTTCAATTGCAAGAAAAAATGTACATACCAAATTCTTCATATTCTATTGCATAAAATCACTCATGCCATGGAACTCCCTTTACATTATAAAGGTTTTTCATCGAACAAAGTTTCGTATTATTTAGGAACAACATAAAATATGTAAATAAGATTAATTCTATGTTACAGGGAAACAAATGTGACCAGTACTGGCCGAACCTCAATTACACAAACACGCATCAAGATATTACAGTAATTTGTCGAAGTGTTGAAGTTTTTGCACAGTATACTGTGCGGACATTCACGATGGAAAAGGTTTGTTTTATAATCCCCTCTAAAGCATCATGTTACAATAGATTTTATCCTTTGCAAGACTTTGCATCAAATAGTTTGTTTCCATCGTCTGTATAAGGAAGAGTTGTCAATGGAATGCAGCTGCATGGTGAACAGAGTATATCATTTGGAAAAAAATGCAGTTTATACTGTTTAATAGTTACAAACTGCGCATTACTAAAACCAACAAATAAAGTTTTATATAAAAGGGTCATGTGTTTAGTAGGTAAAGGAAAATAAATATCAAATGTTCGCATTTGTATCTCCCTTCGACAAAGGGGACAATCATCTACTTGTCATACCTTTATTGTTAACAATTATAATTGCAAATCATTGAAGGAAGTTTTCGCATACAAATGTATTCAAGTCGATCGTTTCTATACCTTTGTTAAAATCAAAATAACTTTATGGTTTTGTGGACAATACAATGATTCAGCAATGTATTCAAGGCAGTTTGAAAGGCATTTACCAGTATTACTTGTTGCTTCCCTCAAATCTCATGTTTATATTGCATATTAGGATTTCAAATGTCGCAAAATAGAGGAACATAATGATAAACTAGAACTTACAGTTACATTATATGTTTCACATATGTATAGTAATTGTTTTGTCTACAAGAAATCACGAACAAGAACTGTATACCAGTTTCACTATACAGCGTGGCCGGATAAAAGCATCCCTAATGAAGTGACCAGTCTGGTAGAATTTCGTCAAAGAGTACGAAGTGCTCCACGTGTTTTACGAGGTCCTGTTATCGTGCACTGCAGGTATGAAATAATTGTATATCATGTTATTTGCATAAGACTGACCATATTATAATCGTAAGACACCATGTATGATAAAGCTTGGCTAACTCAGTGTTGAATTTGGTTGCCGCTGTTTAAGTATGAGAGACACTATCATTCGTCAATTTTGTATACACTTCAAATATATTTTAGATATATAATGATATCAATTGTATTGAAGCCTATTTGAATGAAAAAAAAACAAAAGAAAACTTAAGATATATCAGGAACATTAACAGAAAATGTAGTTGCGCACATTGAATTGAAATAAAACACAAACATATCATTTTAACCATCTCCCATAACATCCGTCTTTACGTCTTATATAACATCGACGTTAAATGTAATATATTTCTGTTTGATGAACAAATTTGCAAAAGCTTTTTGATCATGTGATAAAGTACGCGATAACCATCTACAGTCATCAAAAGGTTGCATTAGAAACATTATTAAGGATGAGTTATGACCTTCCCTTTATACGATTTATCTTTTAAAATGTCATGTCGAAAATAGTGCAGTTATGGACCTATTCAAAATGTTGGTTTGAGGTTACGGGACCACAATTGTACAACCAGTAACATTGTTTTTGTTTATAAACATGTTACAAATGCACTGGAAAAGAAAATTAGGAATGTAACAAACTTTTGTCCAAGTTACTGAAAAGCTTTTGAGTCGGGGATACTTAAAAAGGAGTTGGCCAGGTTACTACTATCTAACATTTTTTAAGGATTGCCTTATGATTATTTTGCGTTTATCATTTCTAGTTTGAATCTATACCTCATCAAATACATATTAATGTAATTTGCAGTGCTGGAATTGGGCGAACCGGAACGTACATTGCCTTAGATAGGTTGACAGAGACTGGTGAAGCAGGGGAGGTAATCAATGTGTATGAATGTGTGTACCAGATGAGACAACAACGAGTTAACATGGTGCAAACTTTGGTAAGAAATATAGCAAAGACAACAACGACAAAATTGCCATTGATAATCAACACTAGTCTTAATTAATGAGTAATGAAAGAAAACATTCCAATAATTATAATAAATTTATACCAAATAACCCGAATGGTCATTGAAATATGGAACCTACGTACAGGAATCCGAAGGATTGCCGTTAAGACTACGTAGTACAAATATTCAAAGTTTATTCAGATTATAATGTGTGTAAAGTCATACATATTTGTTATGATCAGAAATGGTCACTGAACAAATATACATAAAAAGGATGTTATAATTTGTTCAAAATGATAGATACGTTACCATTATATTAGAATAAACCAGAATTTTACTAAGCACCATCAATATTAACAAATAAATAATGTAAGAGCTGTATCACGCCCTTTTTCGACTACATGTAATTTGAAGACAAGTAGATAACAGAAGGACAAAAAATACACAAATTTATGTTTATAAATACAAGAAAATATGTAACTATCCCTACTTATAAAGAATAATCATTAGATACAACCGTAAATTAAATATACTTAGCGGTGGAAAAATCTAAAAAAAAAAACAGTAACATTTTCACCGAATTATAATTTCAATAATAATAACATTATCTGGATGATCTGATATGTATAAATGTTTCACACTTGTACACGATAGTTATTAGGGTAATTAATTAAATACTGTATGTGTAGTAATCAAACGGGATTATCAATCTGATATATTCATAATAATATGCTGTTCAACAAAACTATATGCCGTAAAGTTTGTAAACAAATACCCCGGCAATAATTCAATGCAAAGTATGTATATAATTCATGCACATTGTGTAATCTCATTAATGACGTCTTTCATTAATTTTGAAGTTAACAGTTAATGCACATCATATATGGTCATTAATTAGGGTATCTAATCAAAATATGACCGTGAAATATATCAATAACTATTGCAGTAACAATTCCATTTAAAGTATGGTTACACATTACATATCCTTCAATGTTTGCACTCATCCTTTTATTGTGTGTTTTAATAAACGAAAATTGATGAAAAGTAGTTAAAATTGTTACTAAACTTTCAACTCTTGTTGGTTCTTGAGGATTTGTTTTACAAAGACTCAAGGCTTGACGAAACAAACAAAACAATTTTAGGAGCAGTATGAATTCCTGCACAAAGCTCTTGTTCACACGCTGACGTTTAACTGTGCAACAATACATGCCGAAGACTTTGAAGCATTCTTAAGAGACACAAGTGAAAGAAGTCATCATCAGAACTTTAAAGTAAGTGGCTGTTTATATAGCCAAGAAAGGGACTCCCAGAAACAAGAAACCCACCCAACAGAAAGAAGCATAAATAATTAGAGAAAACATTCTCCTGTTATCGAATTAAAACAATAATTAGACAACTCTTAAGCTTAATAAAGAGTTCATGTGTTAGGATATAGTGCCAATGGAACTATTCCATGTTAGGAATGAATGTATGTAGATTTTTTTTTAGTATGAGACCTAAGTATAATTACTTTCCCGCCCATGGTGAGCAAATATTGTCACATGGATCCTTAGCAACTCTAAATAAAGCATAAGTACGCGATGTAATATTTTACAGTTGTCAAAAACCGTGATGGAAGAAGAATCGTCGGAGGAAATACAAGCAAGGAGAACAAATGGTAGTCATGAAGACAAGAACAGAAAGAAAAGTGATATACCAGGTATCTCTTCTTTAAATACAAAAAATACCATTACTTTATACTTTCTTCGGAAGTCTAGTTTTCGATACAGTATTCTATGGCGGCTATAGCTACAACGCGATTAGCTAGTCGGTGATTCTGCCTGGTATTTTAGAAGTGTGAGACATGTTTTAAGGTAATTGGTGTCATTGTTTCCTGGTTTGTTCTGACTAATTTATAGCTACGTAAAGTATGTTGACACAATAAACTGAATTTGGAAAATATTTTCCATAGACCTTCTGCTTATCGCCTTTGTCAAGTGTTATACGCATTTATGTATTTCATACCTAACAATGAGTTTTATTTGCATGCTTAATCACTTTTAGAAAATCAAATTACGTAGAAACTTATTCCAAGTGATGTACGATTACACAAGAACCTCTTAATACCTGTTTGTGAAACATTTTGCAATGTATGTCTAACGTCGTGAATAACTTTACTTCCAAATAGGTGACAGATATCGCCCAAGGCTATACATTTGTCGAAGACTCAATTCCTCCGACTACATCAACGCCGTATATGTAAATGTAAGTTGTTAAAAAATGAAACTCCAGTGTATAAAAGTAGATGTTTGCTATCAGTGTCTTCTTTAACGAATGCATGACACAATGAGTGTTTAAAACGGACACGTAGTCTTTTAATTGTCCTGAATTCTATGACTGCTCAAAAGTTGAAACTTTCAGTTATGAAAATGAGTGATTGTGTTACTTACGTTTGGGGTGCTTTTCAGGGTTTCAAGAAAAAGAACCAGTACATTATCGCCCAGTCCCCTCTGCCAGAGACAGTGTTTGACTTCATATGTTTGATTTACCAAGAAAATTGTTACTGTGTTGTGTCTATGGAAGACCCTGATTTAATAGGAACGGTATAACATGTTTGTACTATCTCATTTGAGATCATGATGAAGCTCTCTGCAGTCAGAATTTATAGTTGACTTAGAAGTCAGTTTTCTGAACAAATTCACGGGTCATTTATTTTTCAACACTCTAACTTATTAGTGTTCTTAAATCTGAAAACTAAAGGTTTATTGTCATAAAATGTATTGTGTTAATTCATATGACGTTTTTTCTATAAGACATTTACAAAAAAATATATTACACATGCTCTGTTCCTTGTATTCTAGCTTTGGGTCATTTTGGATTTGCCGCAAAGAGAGTTTGAATAAAAATTGCATTTAAACCTTACGTTTAACTATAATGTGTGAACCGATATGCATTTTGGTATCATGTAATTTTGTCTTTTTAACGTTATTGTTGTACTTATTATTTAAAGCCGTATGCAAGTTTTATTTATTCAGGAGATAGGAGACTATCTAGGGACCGATAATCAAGCATTGTCTTGTGGAAGTTTTACAGTGAAATCCTCAAGATGTGATTCGACACAACATTACGTTTTGAGGAAACTGAGCATCAAGAACACAGATAGGGTGAATGACTTTTATGTATTTCATTGATTTCTCATTGTTTGTAGTGTTTTGAAATAACCAAATAATCGTATGTAAAACCTACACGGTTGATATTCACCCGTTTGTTGCATCATGCTAAACTAATATTAAATTACAAAGTTTTATATTACCTGATATACTTGTAATAAACTAATATTTGCTACGACATAGTGTCAGACCAACCGTTCTTTGATAGTACTCTGAGTAAACATAACTGTATTCTTTCTACTGAAATGTCGTTTGAAAGTTGTTGTCAAATCTTCTGATCAATATTATATTGAAATACGATGTACCGGTTTTCGAACTTTTGACTTGATATCTAAAACTCAGCGATTTTGAGGAAAACAGTAATTTAATTGTTTACGTATAATTATTTTCATGTTTGACATTTCAGCATTCATCAGGAGAAAGAGTTGTGTTTCATTATCAACTGAATAATTGGGAAAGTATAGAGAAAGTACCCACTGATGCAAGACAGTTTGCACAATGTGTAAAAGATGTCAGCAACAAAGCTAGTGAAATGATGAACGAACAAGCTCCTATTCTTGTTCATTGCTTGTTTGTATTACACATATGCAATTAAGTCAAATTACACTGTCATTTCCAATTAATTTGCGGCTATACGATTGACCAACAGATTCAAGTGATAGTCAAATCAAGAAGACTCGAAATGTTTTGTAAAGTCTAGAAGTATCAATGCTATTTATGTCTTTATTTATTTGTGGTGAAGCTTTAATGGTGGATTATTAATGAATATAATTGAATCACATGCCGTGTAAATAATACCTTACGATTCGTATCCACATAGTAAACAGTTTATTGTACTTTATCAAATTGCTTTGTTTGGTTAGAACATACCATTCCGACGTGTTAATACCTTTCTAGGAATGGTGCAAAACGTAGCGGTCTCTTTTGTGCTGTTGGTATTATTTTGGAGAAGATAGAGGCTGAAGGACAAGCCAGCATACCTAACATAGTGAGACAACTTCGTACTAGAAGGAAGAAGGCTATACATAACAAGGTTGATAAATTTCTCGTTGTTTTACTAAAGATGGGTTATCTCCCTTAGCGAAATGATAACATATTCGAAAATAATTCAGTTAATTTTAGTTTATTTGATATATATTCAGCATAATACATATGTGCAATGTACAATGTCTACGTAGTTTTTAAATGTTCACACGAGGAATTCTGGTTCGTCGATTTTGCGCATGGCCGGTTTTCCAATGTTCATGTCGATTTTAGCGCAAGATATGATATTGAATAGAATAGTGCGGTAAAATTGATCTGTTGCAAATATTGTGTAAATTGCATTATGAAATGTATTATGTTTGTTTCTATTTCAGGAACAATTCCAGTTCTGTTTTCGCAGCGTTAAAGCCCACTTGGACTTAAACAACACGTACTCAAACTTTCTCCAGTAGCATTTTTACAGAGGATGTTGTACGCCATTCATCGTGCCATTTAAGGACAAAATGTGTATATAAACAAAACAAATGTGGACACTGTATTACCGAATATTGATTTCTTTTCATAATCACTAACACATGAAATAATCAGATATGAATTAAGTGTATAATTATTAACATATCATTTATTATATTATATCAACAGCAAAATAAACAAATATCATGAGACGAATTTAGAAATATAAGATTTCATAAACGCTACAAAGGGACACAATAATATGTACAAAATATATATTAGCAAACATACACTTATTCTTCAGTTTCGATTGTGCGTTAAGTGTAAATGTATACAGAACATTACAAACAGGCAGTGGAAACCTATTGCTGAGTTTATCTTATACGCATATTAAATAATTATTTTAACACCATACGTATATGTCTCACAAAACAAATATGTGTTAATGAAAATTTGAAATATAATGTACAATAATACACTATGTAAATAACTTATGCATAATAACTTTATTATAAATATCTAGATTGGATGTTAATCTACTACCATTGATTCTTGTTTATATTTTATATTCATTTGCTTTGTATATGCCTATATATAGCTATCTCGGATAATTGTAACCAACCAATTAAACATTATTATAATACAATATAATATTATTTTGTTTCTGTAGTTTTGCGCCAGGTTTCACAGCGTTAGCTCAGGGTAGCTGTTCTTGTTGAAATATGTACATGTGTGTAGTTATGTAGTTTTGAACATCTGTTATACACCATTTGAAAAATACTTTAACATTGATATAATTTCAAATGTTTACTGTCCGAAGGACCAGGTATTGAGCAAAATAGCACGTACAACAAGATAACTTGACTACATGAACATATACAACAAGAACATGGCGATATAACGCACATGCACAATAAAGTCATGGGAACTTTTAATGTTCATACATATCTGTCTTATTTGTTTTCATTAAAAGTGCATTAAATATATGTTTAGTTGTTTACATATATTTATATTTCTACTACTTTTTATTTTATCTATTTGTTAACCTATTTGCAATATTTACAATATTGGTTATTTTCGTGTACAATTCGAACCTTTGACATATTCATTGTATTGTTTAACCTCTCACTAAAAGCGTCCATATAGTATAAAGAGTTTGTTGTTGCATTCCAGATAATAAAAACAGTTACTGATTTATGTTTTATGACGTATAACACAAAAGCTCTAACGGACAGGCTTTTTTTTAGAAACTTTGCATATATAAAGATTAATCCTTTACTAACACAAATTCAGAACCACACATATAGGTATCCATGCTCGTTTGAGAGTTATGTCCCATTGTTTGACCTCCATATAAAACCTTTTTGTGCGGATTATCAAAACGTATGTGTTTTTGAAAATGGCTGGTACATTGCACTTCTCTTGATTTATAAATGCCATTGCTATTAGGTGTTTATTTATGTATGTATGTAGTGTTTTGTTCTAAGTGTACTAAAGGGAATAATATTGTATATACTAATAAAATTATGAAAACACACAAATCTTTCTTCTTCAACAGCAAATATGTATTTGAGTAGAGTACATATATTGTTTAAAAGACAAAATATGTTTGAAAAAGAATATCTAATTACAAAAAATTCTCTAAAACGGGAGACGATCCAACATTTGATTGAAGAGTAAGACATCCATATTTTTTCATAAATTGTACGTAAAATAGCACTGAATACATTCCCGCGTAATCTAGGGCCGGCGAATAAACATTACCCCGTAAAAATATCTAGTTGGTATTTATACAAGCGCATTAGTGATGCGCAATCAATGTTGTGATATACGCCTTTAAAACATTTGAAAGTATATCCCGGACATTACTTTCATTCACAAAATTTGGTTTGAAAATTGTCTTGAAGACAAAAACAAGGTTAACGTCTTCAAGGGACATTTCAGATACAATAATTCACACCTATATACCACCCATCCATCAAGGCAAACTCCAATACAATACTAATCCTCGCAAAAATATTCATACAAATCACAAACAGCATCACAGTCATACGTTGCTGTTGTCATTCACATGTCAAAAGGATAGAACAATTATCTTTTAAAGTGAGATATATGATAAACAACAGACAAGGCAAAGTTGAAGGACGTAAAATAACATGATCCATCATGTATCTGGCATATTATACACCATTATAGATTATTTCGCATTGAAACTACAATGCTATTCACTAGCTATCATCGGACTTAGTTGTTATATGAACGTATATATATTTTCCTTTCGTCTTAGTTGTTCAAATATTATTTTTGATCGTGATAGATATTAAGTACATGTATCAAATGTTTATACGGAACTCATCTAGAATATGAGGTTTACTAAGTAATCAGACTTGATTGTTTGATCCCAATGTGGTATTTACTGTACAAAGAACTAAGATTATTTGAAGCAATAATGTTGACAAATATTGTTTTGTGTAGTCTAGCTGTTAAAGTTTATATATTTATGTTTTGATCAGTTCCAATGTATTTTCAATAGGTAAAGGTTTTGTTTATTATAGTGTCACCCCTATTGAAAGGGCCTGCCAAGTTGGCTTATGAGACACCTATCTTATGTTCGCACAGTACATCACTTCTCCTTCAATATATAAAGTTCATATTCAATTGTAGCATAAGCAGAAAAGTAACTATATCAGTGGTTGCGAATAAATAATTAATATGTATCTTCCACTTTTATATGTAAAGTGTACAATGTATAAAGAAATGCATTTGTCTGTTTCTATTTCAGGAACAGTTTGAGTTTTGCTTTCACTGCGTTAAAGCCCAATTGGCTTAAACAACACTTACTCCAACTTTGTCCAGTAACTTTATACAGGGAATATATATCTTTAGTTGGGTGTAAATTAACAATATCAAGGTATATAAAGACAATATCAATGTAACGTATGTCTGATGTCGAAATAAATATAAATATGCACAAAATACATACACACAATTTATAGTAAAATATAACATTTAATTAGTTTTCCATATCAAAATCTTACGATAAAGATCAATCAGTGCCAAGGAACATATTCAACTTAAAATCTTTAAGTATCACTGGTGATGTTACTTGTAGTTATTGCTTCATAATTTTGATACTGTGGATTGAATTAGATTAAAAGTTGGACATATACCATTGCAAATAATGAAACAAATGACGTCCATTGAAGCTTATATGTATATTATGTATACAAATGTGTGTAAGAGATCCTTGTCAAATTTTGATTAGTACATGTTTATTATCAACTAATAGTGGTAAATACAAAGTTGACATATCATATAAAACAGTAGATTAACAATATATCTGCTATAATGTATCAACTAACGCGATGACAAATCTTACATTATTGTTTTTGTTATTTTATTTGTCTTTATATTTATGATTTATTGTTTTAGTTGTTCATAGAAAGTAAAGGTAAATTTCAATAACCAATACACAATACAATAACATCACAATGCATGTGTCTGTTATATTTCTCTTTGCTATTATTTTCATCGTAATCGTTCACAAAGTAAAAGGGTTTGTTATTACCATTACAGTTCTTAACTTCTTAGAAAATTAATCATGTATAGAAACATGTGTTAGCATTTCAAGCAAATTGCTTGCTATTTCGTGTCATATTTAACGAATTTCCTCGAAAAGTCAGCGCAAAAGAAAGAATGTCAACCAGTAACTTTATTATCATTTGTTTGTGGTTGTACTTCTCCGTTTTTTATAATCCAACAACAATATTATGAAACTTTCGTACGTTTTTACAGAAACTAATGTAAAGATAATATGTGTGTGTTGTGATATTCTGTTCAATAGCATCAAACATAATTACAAATACATGAAAACAAGAAATAAACGCATACAATATAAAATTATCACACCAGGACTGTTTGCTTTCACTTAGGAACATCCGCCTCTGTTATTCCCATTACACGTAGTTGCTCTTTTACTTTTGTGATGTACCCTCTCCATCTGTGAAAGTAAAAATAGCAGTAAATATTGTTCAAAATAGGTGTGAGATGAAATGTCGAGTATAAATATGTTTTACATTGAGTAGACGTATGGGGACATCCAAATCAATCAATTTATAAGGATTGATTAAAAATCTTGAATGTTATGTAAAAAAAAATAATGTACAAAACAAACTTTTACCTGTGTCTTTTATAATCTAAAGATGACGCCATTTTTTCCATTGATTAATTGACAATAATTTGGCTTTTTCATGTTCATGAAAATAATAATAAAAATAATACATTTCTGGATATTGACATTCAATGCGTCATAATCATATATTAACAAATATAGTTGCATGAGAGTTATAGAAGTTAAACTTGATTAAAATACCTTAATATGCTGCAAAGAAGTACTGATCAGTTGTTAACAAGTTCAACGGTAAGCGTTTATCAATAAATGAATACAAAATGCAGTACAACATGGAAGGTATCATGGAAGTACTGAATAGTATTTTCTGCTACGATATAAACAGTAAAACTTAATACTTGACGCATCCATACAAATCCAAATAATTGCACATGCATGATGCATGAGAGTACATGCCGGAATATAGATTATGAGAACCTGACCTATAAATGTTCCAAATAAAGAATCAAACATAATTTTACTACTGTCGGTATACAATATTGAAATTATCAGCACATTGTCTAAACAGATAGAACTCAAATACGATATAATTTTCAAAAAGGATGCACCCACAATGATGTTTTTTCACTGAAAATATAAGAAGCAGAATCCGTGTTAATTACTTTGTTTTACAAAAAAAATGTATATATACGTATTCAATGATTTACAATGATTATGGAGACAACATCGATCTAGTTTGCAGACTCAATACGACACTCAAAGTAACACATGAAAAAAAATGATCAATTGCTCACTTTACAAATTAAACCGACATTTGGCTTGACATACCATGGCATAATCATTTAATAACCAACAATGAACAGAATAAATCAATCCCATTCGTAACAATTCGCCCATTTTTGTTGATGGTAAATAGAAGTCTTCGATCAAAAGCCAGTTTAAGCATTTTAAGTATAAGTCGGCTATCCCCAGATTTATCGGAATATCCCGTAACTTCATCTCCTTCAAAAGGTACTCCAGGATTCAAATTCATCTTCTGAATAAAAAACATTCGTATACAACTGTAAAATCAACGTCGGATTTATGAATAATTGTAAAATTACAAAAAAACAAAGTTGAATACGGAATTTCTAGTAACGTATACGTCGTTCATGAGTAGTATGTACATATTCCGTTACTTCATCTTAAAAATCTTCTTAAGCATTTCGAAAGGTTATTTTGAATACAAACTTGTTGGTAAATTAATACCGGTATTAGCCACAATGTATCATATAAGTTTTAGTTATTCAGTACGTTTTAAGTGTGTAAAATGTCCTTACAAAGAGAACACTGTTCTTTTTTTCTATTAATATAGTTATAACATAATATTTTCAAATAAACGAAATAAAACATAATCTGAATAAAACATAATAAAAAACGAAGGACACATTGTAAGTAAAATAGACGATTCGCGAACAGAATGTAATGTATCTTTTGCAAATGTCGTGTTTCAAACAAATGAAATGCAATTTTACCGATTGCGTTCCTTTGTCGAATTTAAACTTCAACTCGATGTAGCTTGCATGTTCCTCTATTCTTAATGTACCATTAGGCTGATCTGTAATTATAATAATATAATATCTAATGTAATGGGCCAAACTTTTGTGCAAACTATGTTAAAAAGTGGAAGAAATGCCGTTGTTATAATTACGTAGACTATACGATTCACTGTCTAAGAATTGCCATACTATCTCGTTTGTTCAATATTTAAAAGTGCATATAATATAAAATTATAACTATTGAACATCGTCAAACACTATAATGATGATACGAAATCGTTAGAAATGCTTACACAATTATTGTTTGATAGACCTATTGATTTAATTTACATACTTATACAAAATAAACTTCATAAACCATGTACGTACCTCCGAAGATTATACCGCATGTAGGACATTTGATTGTTCTTTTTTTACTCATTTGATTGACATCACATATGTGTCCGCATGCAAATATAAACTAAATTATAAAGATATGCTTCTAACGATTCAATCATAAACATGCTAATACATTGTGTAACAGATTTCGGTCTACAAACATCGTAAGTGTAAAAATATGTACAGCATAACACCAATAAAGTACTTAATAACAACAGCAAAATGGTCTCACTCTACGTCATTTTACGTTTGCAAATTGTCTATTTATGAAATTATGAACATAAATAAAACATCATTATAAAAGACAGCGGGTTCTATATGAAGCTTTTAAACCAAGACACTTCGTTGTAATGCACTGCATAATATTATATAGAATAACACGTTTCAAAATAAATACATATAAATACAAAATATCTTACACCGTTTTTCGTCAAAAGTTCGTCGATATTACTCTGGAGGTTTTGTATTTGGAATGTATGACTCAGAATCAATGGTAAGTGATAATTGACCTTTTTTCTATATTCGCTTTATGTCATCTCGTTTATTTTTCGATTTTGACATTGACGCTCTTTTTCACGTGCAGTATTAAAACAGCAAGTTGCACTGATAGTTAGCGTCTTTTCCTGGGAAAATAAGCTTTATTTTTTCAGAAAACCCAGATGTGCAACATATTCATAACATAATGTGTACGAAATGTTATCATAACTGTACAAACCCCCACACACAAAACAAAGACCAAAAAATACAGAACCATTCATGAGTAGACAATAGTCCTTTTTTTGAGTTGACAGTTGTCGTTTCAGTTCTTTTATTTCCATGCTCTCTGTTTTGTTTGAACTTTCATAATCTTTCTCGTCATCTGGAAAACACATCTGATACTTCACTCACAAATCTTATATCCGATATCTCAATAACACAAATAAATAATCAATTTCATTAATTTCCGTTGGGGATTCAATTACTAACCTCCGCCGGTTTGTTTTTGCCGCGCCGGTCTTTGGCAAATACAGCCCCCACTTTTACGCGCTTTTTAAACATTATTAAATTGTAGCATTTAGTTACTTATTAAAAAATTGTAAGTCCCATGTTTCTATCTTTACTAATTTTCTTGAAAAATGCAAAGAAAAACTATCTTTGCCATGGCAAAAGGCGTTTTGCCATGGCAAATCGGTATTTTGCCATGGCAAAATGCCTTGCCATGGCCGCCATGCTTGCCATGGCAAAACAATCAACACTTTTGCCATGGCAAAATTGCCATGGCAATTTTTTTTTATATTTAAAGAAACACTATGTAAGGGTGTGTAGGTATCATAATTAACACAATTATTATGGTTTTGATCAATAAATATGAAATTTTAATTTTTAATTTTTGCCATGGCAAAAGTTTAAAAAATTAGTAATTTAGTTAAATTACCATTACAGAAGTAAATTTCTGTAATAGATAAGTTATTTAGGTGCAAATCGGCTTAGACCAGGTCTCGCATTTATTAAGTATCTTAATTATTTTTTTATACTCATTCAAAATTTACTAAGATCGGAAAAAATGTTATTATAAGATGAGTGATATTTAAGAATGTATATGTTAACAAATATTCTAGCAAAGAAAATTCTTAATTTGAAACAAATGTTTTAAGATGTCATTACTATGGAATTCCAGCTAGGGGTTTTATTTCTGTGAAAATAAAACCGAAATGGTATCTATCACATGCGAACCCACACATGAATTTAACTTCATACAATTGTTCCTAATTTTGTATTTCTAGACAATGAGTTATTTACTATAGGCACAATTCAGTATTCTCACCTCATTTTTAAACAAGATGGCTATGATGGCCCTTTATCGCTTTCCAGAAAAAGACCCGAGAGAAAAAAATCATGAGCCTATGTAAAAACAACACAGCAAAGATTAGTATTTAGCATTTAAGCTGCTTTCCGAAATGATATACCAAATCCAACCACTTGGAAATACACTCAACACGTGAAAAATAGTATCTCGAGGGACATTATCTAATAGGACACTATGTATTATTTTTAACTATTTGAATATAATTTACAGCTCTGTTGAACAACCCTGACACTTGCACGAAAGGCCAACGACGAGGAATTATAGCTAAACCCAATGTACACTCTGTGTGCATCGTTCATATTGTACTAGTTTAATATGTTGGAACACCGGCGACGCAATCCTCTGCACATTTCCTGCCTCGTTCTTTAGCGTCGTATTCAACTGCAAAGCACATTACCCTTAGCATCAATATTACATTCACCGCAAAACACAAAGAGGTATTCCATTCAAAATGCTTGCCAACATACAAATAACAGTTTTCATATACGTGTCCAAATGCAGTAGCGATTACACTAAAGATACAACGCACACGTGTTATTGATAAGAATGTACGACAATGCAGTTCATCGATCTCAAACCGAATGCAAAGGAAGCTCTCAGCATATTTACTGATAAATAAAATAACTGTGGAAAACTTAACTGTATGCTGATGAAGTATCGTTTGTTCCTGAGTCAAACTTTTTGTTTATGAATATTAACTGAAGGACGATTAAACCGCATACATGTATTGTTTATGTGTATATATAATTTCATTGTCAAGTACTGAGGGTACTCTCGATCTGTTTGTATGAACAGTATGATCAATTCTTCTCCAATATCAGAGCTTACACAAAAGCAATAAATAACTTAATGTTATGTCATTATATTGATAATTAAAACAAACAATCATAATTAGGATAACAGAGAAGAATTAATGATGGCAATTGAAACAATGAAGGTATATATGAAAATAATGAGATCATTAATCTGATGCGACATCTACACACGAGTATAATGACAAATAGATATAAATAATATTATTAATCGCAATGATTAAGTGACACCATTGTTCGAGATAGCTATCTATAAATATTACGCCATATATGATCACAACTATATCAACAATGACACATGTTATCGACGGGAAAAAAGTCTTACTCTATTTTGTTGATAAGTTGGTTGCCAATTTCACACGCGTGAAGTATCGTTTATGTCCGTTTAATTATTAGATATTTGCGGTGATTTAAGGATACTCCATAACTAAACAATTGCAACGTGTATACAAATTGAACGCTAGACGTTATAAAGACAAAGTGTGGTTATTAAGTAATTAATAATAATTTATCTGATACCTCAATGTTCTAAACTCTTAAAGGTAAATATTTCTAAATATATGAGAGAATGACACATTATCCAAAATTTGCTTCGACATCTCATTATTTCTTGATAACATCACATGAATGTGTTTATTCTTGTTGGACATCTAATACTCGCTTTTAAATCGAATGATGGGCTTGATAACTTCGTCTATTGTGGCGTACTTCTCATGTTTGTATAGATAAAGTGTAAAAAGGCATTGTAATATAAAATTCATATGGTGCTGGATCGATTGCATGTCTAATCTTCAAATTGCGTACGTGCTTATCAAAATAACAGATAACGCATTATGTAGTGTTGTGACCATATTGTTTACGTCATTTTTATTATATTAGATAATGCATTATTTGCTCGTGTCAGTTCTGTTCAATGAAATATATACCCCCAAAAGTATGTTTTAAACACCCGATTTCGTTCACCTTACCATTCGTGATGTTATACAAAACATGGATTGTGTACATCGTTCATATTAAAAAAGCAACCTACTAGTACAAACTCTTCATCATCAGACACAATCATTGTAGGGTGTCATTAATCATCGTCATTAATAACTTTAAATAAATGTTTCAAAGTTCGATCACAATGTACAAGATCGATAGTTATACACACCATTTTGAATACTTTAAATAATTCATGTTATAATGCAGCGACAATTGAATTCGTTATTTTTGTCAACTACAATTAAATAAACTCCTGAGTTACATATTAAGCACATTTATTATCGTTTCAATGCATGTGTTTACCGCGTTGTATATTATTCCTGCACATTAACTTAAGCACGCATATATAAATATATAACTGATGTTTTGTTTACCAGGTGAGCTAATGTGAGCTCTCTACCAACTGATTAAACAAAAAAAACATGTAGGCATATTTGGATTCGTTGCGTACGTAATAATAAGATGTTAATCTCGATAAAATCTGATCCATATCTATTAAAGAAGTATATTGGAATGACTTTCCAGTTGGCATCATTTTTATCTTATAATGCTTGAAATTACGAATGTTTCTGTATATAACCTATCGAGGCCACCATTGAGTATGTTGTTTATGAGCGTTGATCGTTCGATCTTTTATTATATTTCAGATTTTAATTAAGATTGCTTGATGATCTGTGTGTTTTATGCCTGCCGGACGTTTATCAGTGGCCAGTATAAGGGGTATTAGATTAGTTTCTATTAGCCAAAAATAAATTCTCCTTTTTTCTATACTACTTTTTCTTTTCCACCTGAATTGAAGATTTATTTTGTTAAATTTTCGCCATATGTCTGTTAGTTAAAAACGCTAAATTAATATATTTTGGCTGTTTACAGTTTTTGCGTTATATTTGTTTTTTTGTTTTAACCTTATTTTTGTGGATTCTGTCAGTAGCACCAAACGTGCCATTGAAGTCGCCTCCTACTATAAGCATACCTTACTATGAGCATACCTTGAGATTCGTTTTCGATGGTTGTTATTAGCCAAATAAAGAAACAATTTATGTTTGTGTGTTCATTATTTGCATATACGTTAACAGATTAACAATTTCTTGAGTAAAGAATATATTGCCTTTTTGTAACAGCATGCATTGTTTCAGTTTGGTACGTTTAGCTTATATAACATGTCAAGGCAAAGAGCACGAAAAAAGCAAACATATATGCATATTACAAACCGACAAAACAAGGTTACACGAAAAAAGCAAACATCTTTGCATATTACAAACTGGCATAAATAGGCAAGATTATATCATCAAGAGCAAAGAGCACGAACAAAGCAAACATCTTTGCATATTACAAGGTGTCATACACTAGTTACATTTACCAATAACGTAAAGGCTATGCTGAGTGAATGCATGAATATCACATAATTGATGCATTTTCGTGAGGTTTATTTCAAGTTATACGTGCGTAAACAAATGTTTTATTATGCCGATTACTGCGTATGAGTAAACGCAACTCAGGTATATCGAGCCATAGTCCATTAAACAAATTGCAGTCATGTTGGAAAGGAATTCATAGGAGAAAAGACTAATAACCAGTCCGAGCACTCGGTTTCTTGCGTGATATTTGATGATTGTATCTAACATTTCTGTTGGAGTTGTAGGCGAACGTGTCAACGACCTTGATCGTTGATTAGCTGGTGTGCATGCTTCTTGGGCAATACCTGACTAGAACCCTTGAATATTTGTTTGATTGTTTTTATTGGTGCTTGGTTTTCCGGATTAACCTTTTTTCTTTGGGCGAGTTTCTTGCTTTTGGTCGTTTGTGTTGCTAGTTGATGGATGAGTTGACGTAGGTGCTGTCTTACACGTAACTGTTGAATTTCTTGTATGTTCACCACTGTGTGTGTCCTCTTCGTCTGAGCAGTCAGGGGTATCTGATTGGCTATCAGTTGACACATTTTTATTGTCGACCATGTCGCATTTACCCATCTTGTGACCAAATTCTCCACAAGTCAAACATTTCCAACCATTATTGCACGTGTGGAATGTATGTCTAGTTTCAAGGCATTTGATGCATTTCATGTTTTTTTTATTTGACCTCTGTGTGTTACTTTGGCCTTAAATTGTCCGAAGTACACGAAACGTTCTAGAGGTTCCCTAATGGATGATGTTTTCACGGTAACTAATGTATCACCAGGTTAACAAATTACGTTTACGTTACGTTTGCCTTCATTTTGTTTTAAGCTGTTCATCATCATTGGTGGTTAAGTCATATTATTTTTCTCGCGCTGACAATCTTTAATAACGCCCTCTCTGAAATGTGTCATTTATATAATAAAACTAGTCAAATATATACTATTTACGGATTCGACTAAATTATAATATTGAATAGAAACAAACAGTATTATCTTTTAAATGCTGACAGTAAATTGTGTAATTTAGTAGAATCATGGCAGAGACGGGAATCGCGAATTTTGAAGTAGATGGTGCACATTTTATAGAGCACGGAGATATATGTGAACTGTGTGAACAAACGGCATCAGTAGGATACTGTTCGGGATGTGAATGTTACATATGTCAATCATGTTTTGATAACCACGTTAAAGTAAGAGACATCATCACCATGTGCTGCAAATAGCTCCTGAAAGCATTGAAGATGACAGTACAATTCATTTTAGAATTTGTTCAGAGAACACGCAACAAAAATGCGACTCTACTGTACCGAACACAACTGTTTTGGATGTGGAGAATGCATGGCATTCAAACATAAATTATGTAATTACAAGTATATTACAGAAGCATCCAAGGAATTCCACGATGGTGGGGAGCTGGCTCTTTTTCTTGAAGATATTCTAGACTTAGAAAGTATTCATGCAAAATGCGTTGAATCGATTGCCTGTCAGTCAGAACTGTCCGATAACATTGATAAAACAACCACAAACGACGTGCGACAATTAGTGAAAGATGTTGTATCATATGTAACTGATGAAGAAAAAAGCATAATCAAGATTGTAGGATCTAAGAAATCCTTAAATGGTAATAAAATAGAAAAGTTATCGGATGACCTACAAAGGGTTGTGTCCGACATCACGTCTATAGGTAAACATGCCAGAAGTGAAGACAAATTAGAATGTATCGCTTACCAAGAGGTCATTGACAGATATACATTCTATCCTAACAGATTGATTCAGCGTATACTTTCAGAGAAACGTCCTCTTGGCAAGCTATCTGATAACACCCAATCCGAAGAAGGTAATTTATATGTGTCCTTTTTTTCAATATACATGTATTGCCATATTCACAATTATAAATAAGAAATTTAGTAATTTTAGAATATCTCCGTACAAACTCCCCGCATCGGTTACTTCCCTTGATCAATACATAAACCACTGCCATCACTTGTAAATTCGGCCATCAGAGAGCCGATATTTTTTTATTTTCATTTTAGATTTTCAAAATTTTTATCACTTTTAACCTATACAGAGCGGCCCTCTCAAGAGCAACAACCTGTACAATTTAATTATCAATTAACCTCTCTAGAGCACCAACCTCTCAACAACTGCATACTTTTTCTTCTCCGAAAGATTGTTACTTTTAAGACTTTGCACTGGACTTTTCCTTCATTTAACTATTATGCTTAATGTTCAAATAAGTAAAACATAAATGTTAAAAAATAAGATATGGTTTCATTGTGACACCGAATTGTTGTAAACAATAACTGAACTAAGACAGTTACTGTGCGATTGCGCGAAATAATTCGTTTTAAAGAAACACAAATAGAGTGTTGTCAACATATACTAGTAAATATACTAGTTAATTATAATAGTGAAAAGTCTTGTTAATTAGAAAGCTGTTGTTGTTCACTTGACACAACTATCGTCACATGATTATAGTGGAGGCAGTGGTTAACCGGTGCGAGGAGTTCGATCACAGTAATGATGATATGACACTTCAAATTTATGGTAATTGGTATTATTTAGCACATGTGTTCTTCCAGATGAAGATGAAGATAATGAACGTAAATACAAAGCAGAGTGCTTGTATATTCGACAGTTAAAACAGCAACTGCAAATTCAAGAACAGGACATAAATTGTCTTGGACAACAACTGTCAACTCAACAACAGGAAAACCAGCGTCTTAAACTGCAAGAGCAACAGCTAAAGCAACAATTGTTTACTCAGACACATGAAATTCAAGGGCTTAATCGGCAACTATCAGCTCAACAACATGACAATAAACGTCTTCTAGAACAAGGGTCTACTCAAGAGCAAGCGTTTAGACAAAACATAGTGGAACAGCAACAACAGGTTTTTGAAATTTATTAATAGTTTTTGTCACATATTATTAAATTCTTAAATACGTGTATGTTGCACATTTGATACAAGTGTCGATATGCAAACTGAAGCATACATGATTACATGATACGAGAAAGATACCAAACTAGAAGTGTACTAATGCAATGGCGTTTAAAATATTTACCAGTTTAAGAACAGGAATATCAATCTCTTCCTTTTCATATTATCTCGCAAATATACATTGCGATAACATGAAATCTGTACTCATACTATGATTCAAATCAAAACATTTATTGAATTGGCTCACGCTTTTGGTTTATTTTTGTCATTCAATTGTGTAGGAAATATGACTGTAGACAATCAAACAATTCACCAAAAGGGACATTTTCACAATTCATCAATAAGATACTTATGATTATATTTATAATAATATCGATTCAATAGATTGGAACTGGTGTATTATCTTAGGCAATCGATGTATGAATTATTACCTACGTTTATGAAAAGACCGATCCTTACGTCTACTTTGACTTCGTAGCATGCGCATTATTCAGATTAAACCATGCACAAGTAAATAAACCGACATTAATACACTGTAATACAATTATTATGGGAACAAATGTTTCGTTAAACATTCAACAAAAAAATGTTTTTCTGTAAATAATGCGGGGGCAAAATATGTAAATAATAGTATGTAGAAAACTATCAGCCAGTGTATATTATCATAGGCTTGTAAGTTAGCAAAAGTCAAACAATTATTTCTTGTACTTTAGCCCAGATTAGCCTGCGAAGATACATGCAGAAGTGATCAGATGAATGCAAACAGAACAATTGAATGTTCTGCATGTAGTATCATCTTTGCTGGTACGTATATATTCAATGTCATATTTTGTCCCACATATAAATACAAACAAATATAGATTAATATTCAAAATTAATGCATGTGTGTCGATCAACCATTATATTTCATGATGAACATAAAGTCAATGAATATAGTATGTAAGTTCTATATGTAAACATTGCAAATCCTTTTGTACAATCGTTGAATTGTTTGACAATGTTCAATAGTTATACATTACGTATTTTAAATATTTAACTATCAAAATAATATCAGTATTCATAGGCAGTATACTCATAAAGCAATATGATGAAGAATCATATACAGCCACCACCGCGTATTTTGTAAAGTATTACATGTGTATTTGTATTCCACTTTTATATATATCATTATCATATTGTGAACACATGTTGGGCCTATTACATTTTGAAAAACATTGTAACAACAGATCAGCCCAATGGTACCTTCAGAACAGAAGATCGTCGAAGCTATATAAAGTTGGAATTACAATTTGACATTGGAAAGCAAGCGGTAACATCGGAATGCATTTGTTTGAAACACAGTATTTGCAAACGTAACTAAACTGTTTCCTGTTCAATTATCGTCTGTTCCTAACAAAAGTTAATTCTGTCTTTATTTCATATCACCCATTTATCATACTTGTTTTATTCACAGATAAAATCTACTTTTAATAATATTTTTTCAAAGATTTAAGTACTGAGCGGCCAAACAATTTTTAAAAATGTATTTACATCATCTTCTATATAAATAGCAACATAATCAACCATATCGTTTGCAAACAAATCCACATACAAAATTGTCTAGCTGGGTGTGTGATCAATTATTTCTAGAACCAGCGTTGATAGTTTTACGGTTTATGCGAATAACTTGTTGTATGTTGTTTTAACTTCAAGTTAGAATGGTATTCTTATATTCAGAAGTTGTATTTACATCCTGGGAAGCCACAAGAAGGAAATTAAATAAAGGCATATATAGAGAGTAGTGTAAATGGACGACTTTTACTAAATATGCTTAAACTGGCGTTTGATCGAAAATGTTTGTTTACAA
The DNA here is from genome assembly GCA_964023205.1 of Lutraria lutraria. NCBI lineage: Eukaryota > Metazoa > Mollusca > Bivalvia > Venerida > Mactridae > Lutraria > Lutraria lutraria. The sequence continues at coordinate 12,796,765 of OZ026849.1, forward strand.
TCAATACAAATGAACAAGTTGTTACGAACGGGATAGATATTTTTACGTAAGTGTTGTTAATTAAATCGTTGTAACATTATATTTAAAATGCGTTGTTTATTGAATGTTTATACTATGATCTTTAAAGCAAACTATCGCTTGCCAATGATGTATGTGATTGTTCATATAACACATTTAAGTTATTGAAACGGAATTTGTGTGCTCGGTAAATTACAAAAGACATGTGGTGACATTTCAACTTTAAGATTTCACAATTATAACAAACATTAAATAATGAAGTTGAAATTGAAGAAGTATTATAACATTATATGACAAGTTATTTTCAATAAATCATTATAGATATGTGCAGTGTTGTGTTGTCTTAACATTATTAGTATGCTTTTCAAACTAAACAATATTTTATGTAAACACTACTTCAAGTGTGTACATCTTAAACATATAAACACATATATGTGCTTCAATTTTTTGAAGGAGTATAATCGTATGATTTTAAGTAATAAAATGCAAATTAGAATTTGTAGAAAATTCAATTCCAAATGTGTACGTCTCAGTGCTTAATAATTATCCAGAATGATAATACATTATTTCGATTTCTTAACGTCGTTCAGAAAACGTTTTCCTTTAAATTGTCTTGTACATAAAATTTTAGTGTTGTAGGTAAATATTATAACTTGCGACGTCTCCAACTAACCGAAACGTGTAAGTAACGATAACTTTGACAATTCATTATGTATTGTTAGTCCAATGTCGCATTAGGTCTGTATGCGTTATCAAATTTTCAACAACCACTGACACGTTATATTAACACAATTTTGTTAAGTAAGCAAATAATATGTATCTAATTCCTTATATTTCAGCGAAACACCGCCACGGTGAGTAATCTCTTTGATGTTGCATTTGATTTCTATCTCTATTAAAATGCCTTTTTCAATTATGTTTTTAATGAACAATTGACGAAAAGAAATTCTATATATTAATGGATATTTTAGAGTCATGATTACAGGGGTCGGGAGTATGTATAGATATAAGTATCATGTATGTACGTCATGCTTGTTTCATTGATTAGAGTAGATTTTAGTAAAAGTAAGTCTGGTGCAATTTCCTGTTTTGTATCATTGCAGCTATACCTTTTATGCCATGCGTGTTTCATCTTCACTTAACATAATGTGGTAAAATACTTTAAAACAAGTTTGTTTGTAAAAATTACAGAGAAAAGGCTACTTTATTACATTTCATAGTAAGATACTTAATTATCAGTTTTCATTAATGTTCATACTAATATAAACGTCTAATATTTCTCACTACGAAAGACATCATCATCAAGAAATGAGTTAAACATTTATAAACATAAGACTATAATTATACAGACCACAAACATACTAAACACACACGAGACATCTGTATTTTTTTCCAATTTGGCATTATGTTTGACAGTTTATTCATTTGTTGCATCTGATTTAACGTCATTTTCAACATTATTTCAGTAATATCATGGTGGACAGTTATGTTAAGAGATGAAAGGCAATTTAAGATAGGATGTAATATCTTCAGTCAGATTTGTCACGGACACAAACTTTAATCAGTAAACTCGATGAGCACTTAGCTAACCGGGTGGATATAATCAACAGGCTTAATAATTTAGTTTAAATAAGTTTAATCATAGCTGTATATATTTCCATAGTCGTTAATAATCGAGATACACTGCTCAGTTAGATATAAGTTGTAAACTTTCACCATTTAACACACAGCTTGTCAGCAATTTTCTATAGTATCCTTATTTCTGCAATTTGTTTTCATTGTGTATATATTACTAGCGAAAGTTATGATTGCGTTTGTGATATTTATATAAGCAAGTTGATGCTAATTTGCTGTATACATTGTAGTTTCCATATATGTTTTATATCATATACAAGGTGTTTCATAAAATCCGTCCCCATTACAAAGTAACACAGTTTTGCGCAATGGTACCGTCCAATGAACAATGTTCTGAAGTTGTTAAACGTTATTATCAAAGTAATTCACCTATAACTGTCATCAAAACTATGAAAAAGAAGTATCCTGAGTTAGGGGAGAGCAAGAAACAAATTCAAAAAATTGTCGACAGGTTTCAAGACACAGGGTCCATAGAAGACGGAAGACACAGAAACTTTGGTCGATCATAAACCGTGAGAATTGCTGAAAGCAACCATCGAATAAACTCCGCAGAAGTCTGTATGTAAAGTATTAGGTGACATCAATAACTCTGTAAACTCTACAAGTGTCTACAGAATGTTAAAATACAATTTAAAACTGAAGCCTTATACGATTCCTATCATGCAGCATTATAAACTAACGGACATTGCAAGTAGAGAGTCATTTGCTAATTGGGTGATACTGTAGATAACATTTGGTTCTCGTAAGGCAAACTTCCACCTGAATGCACAGGTTAACAAGACAAATCGCAGATTTCAATTTTTTACATTGAAAAGCCATTACATGCTAACAATTAACAGAGACAAGTGCGTCGCAGTGATAAACACAGACTTGACGTCGTCATTGCACAGAAAGCACGTCATTTGGAGCATGTGCTGTAAAGTGTACTTTTTGGGAAATGCATAATGTATTAGGAGCATAGAGGGAATATACATGTTTTATATACCAAACAAAACTTTATTCTGTCTGTGATATAACTCGTAAAATCAATTATCTAAGAAACAAGTCATATTAAAATTACAGTAGCGTAAAATGGGGGCAGATATTATTAAACACCCTGTATATACTTAGTCAAATTAGTATTGAATAGGAGAACCAAACGTTTTACCTTCTCCGTCGAACAAACTCGTTTGCTTGTCCTTTTTGGTATATGTGTTCTTGTGTACCATTATGTTTATAGTATGTATTGCTGTATACCTCCACGTTTAGTGTTGTGTTCACGGTATAAGTATGTTTAGGCTTGCCTTCTTGAGGCAAATAACTACAAAATGCCCATTTGTCCTTCCAGCAATGTATCTTTTTTTGTGTGTATATTTTTGCTTAACGTATCGGTATTGGTTAAAATCGCTAAAAAAAAGATAATATATTATACTTTAATACCAAGCAACAAACGATTCTAACCGAATGCTCAAAAATGGGGTTTTAGTGCGATAAATACTGCACTCCGATATCGACTTTTCCTTATCAGCATTAAACATCTCTAACGTATTGTGCATTGTGTTGTTACGATATGATACTATTAATTCATTAATGACAAACATTTGTTATAAATTATTTTACTAGACATCAAAGTGGGGGTGGTTTCAATTATTTAACCGTGAATATTAGCGAGTTTGATTGGCTGTCAAAATTGAATGCGGTGCGTTAAATTCGTTGATTTCATTAGACGATACTGATCCGAAACTTTAATTGTTAATTGCTCAGCTTAAAAAAACACAGTCGGAGTCATTTTAGAATTAACATTGCCGTCTTATTTGATGACGGATTTCAAAGCGGTTTTCGTTATTTTGTAGTGGAAATGCTATTCTTGGGAACCATGCCTCATAATTTTGATACTTGTTTTCATTTTTATATATGGCGTATTACGTGATTAACAGTGGGGTTCTGGGTACGGTATATTTTTAAAGTCAAGTATCTAACGAACGCAGGACCTTATAAAAAACTGTGGCACGGTTCCCTGCATTATACATTTTTAGGTAATTTAAGAATATAAAATTATGTTGTAATACACATGTATTCCTACATACAGAGTGGTAATCGTTGTTCAAAACATTACGTTCGATATTGGTTTATACAAGACCAATCAAATGTAATATTTGTTTCAAAGCACTTGCAATGCACTTTATACAGAGGGTTTGTTTTAGTATATATTTATGGTTTAGTTTTCAAATTTATAAATTGGTGAAACTTTATTTGACCTGATATCCAAGTCCGTTACCTTAACGTCTTCAACAATCATGTCTAGTTAATATTGAACATTTACATTGTATTACGTCTTAAGTCAGTGTACGTTTTATAATATATTAATACAATATAACATGATTTCAGCATTATTTATAACTGATCTATGTTTATTTCATTTAATTACAGGGACGACATGTAAGTATTTTTATTTATCTTCATTCGTAGATTATTTAAACATGTTCAGCGTTTAAATAATTGGTGTATTTGATGCACATGAAAATTGGCAAATTTAGTAAAATGAACGGAATACGATGAAGTCTGAGAAACATTTACTGAGAAAAATATATGATTAGTTTACATTAAGTCCAAACGTTGAACACAACGCCCATGCATTCTTCCATTAGGATGTTCCCGTACATAATTATATTGTTAAATACCGAAAGTTTCAACATCTTTTCTCACAATTATCATTTCATGTATGTAATGTATCATATCTTACACTAAATGTAACTTAGTGCTAATGTAACAGATCGCAGAATTGAGTCGGTAAGTGAAGTATAACGATACCGTAATTCACCCTAATATTTTACTTATGCGAGATTTACTCAGCAAATAATTTAGTGGAATAGATAGCAAATATATAACCAAAATGTTTTACACTATCTATGGATGCAATGCACATATCATTAACTATTAATCAAGTAACGACGAATTATACACTTTACTTCTATTTATTTTGTATTTTTGTATTCTTTATTTTAAAACATTTACATGTTATTTATATACAATAGAAATATAATATTTCACAAATTACAGTCCTAAATTAATAGTCAATCACATAATTAAAGCTTATCCTAGATTGTAACAACTTTTTATCATTGATACATACAATTACAAACAATTATATCACATATACTGACAAGTATCACAGATGAAATTGCCCAGGAATTTGCAAATTATATCACAATCTGCTAGATTTATTTTACTTGATTCTATACCCTTTACATACTAATAGTATATTATTAACTGTTATTTTGTAATGCTGATGACTAAAAGGAAATGGAAGGTGAAAATAAACGTTCATTGACATGTTAAAGCCATTAATCCCCAGAAAAGGTGCGCGAATTTCATCTGGTTTACTTTTCGTACTTAAAAATGAATTAGTTTTAGAAAAAAACTAAAAAGTTACAATTAAGTAAGTATGGTTTGTCTAAAAATCAGCTGATTGCTAACAAGTCCAAAACAAAAACCCATTGGCAGTACTTCCTAATGTTTCTTTTAAATCTTTAGTGATTTTGTATAGACTGGATCTGCTCAGGAAGTGAATTATATGTAGTTATGCCATTATAATTTAGTAAAATGTTGTATTTGACACATTATTTTTTTCTGGGACATATAAATCTAAATTGCTTTTCCTAGTCCTATATGAATGCTCATCTGCTCTCTTAACGAAGTTATTTTTCATGGAAGACGGCTATTTGTCATAAATCTTGTGAACATGGTTCATTTCTAATTGCTTGACCCTGTTTTCCAGTCAAAGCTTACCGAGTGCTTTAAAATCACTGTTTGTTACCGAATTTAAAATGAACCCCACAACCTTGTTTGTTTGTAACTTGCAATACACTTTTAAACGTTTATGCTATTTAACCAGGTAGGCGAAACATAGTTAAACTGACATTGGATAAGATAATTACAAAGGTTTTTGCTGCTGTTAAAATGAATGCAATTATTATGCCTATAAAAAAGCTTTGTACAGTCTAGTATTTTTTTATAATGCAAGTCACACATGCACTGCCTGAAAGTGTACTCTAGAAATTACCTATATAGGTCCTGGGACTTTACAATATGATTGTTACACTCAAATGCAAACAATGTTGACATGTTCTATTTTTTTTTCTTTTTCCACCGAATCGGATACATTCTGCTATTCCTAAGCAGAGGGATAACGTTTTTTCAACAATCCATTTCCTGCAGTTATCTATTTCCTATCATAGATTGGTGGATAACATAACTGTATCTCGTCTGCATATAACAGTAACTTACTGTCATTACTTAATATGTTAGTATTTATTGAATTGAAATAGCTTAAAAATAGTAATGACCCAAACCACTACTCTGCTGACTTCACAGGAAATATTTCCAACATCAGAGAAGCAAACAGTGATATGAGTTTTTTTGCATCCTGCCAACCAGCCAAAAGAAGGTGCATTTACGCCCAATGCCTATAGCTTTTGCACAAAATGGAATGATCAACCGTATCGAAGGCCTTTTTGGTTTATATCTGGTTTTACGTCCCTTGACAAGAATCAGAGTCATATGATGCGGACAATTCACCTAACCATCGCTCCTGGGAAGAACCAGTACCGGACTACAATCCTCCGTAAACCAGTACCTACTTTCTCATGTAAAGAGACATGATCGATAGAGTAGCTACAGTGATTTGAAGTCAGCGACCTTGACCACTCCACCACGGAGCCGGGTCTAAGGCATTTTGTAGGTCAATCATTAACATTAAAAACCCTTGGCTGCTCGCAACTCTTTGTACTCTGTTAGATGATCCAGACACTACTTTGTAGAAAGAAATGTTCTAAACCCATATTGAAATTCAAAGAGAATTTTATTTTCAGTTTCAAATTTAGCTAGCTGATAGTAGATTTTTCTTTCTAAAAAATATATATAATACATACTATGCTAACAGCCTAGTAACAGGCCTATTTGGTTTATTGTTTAATTTTTTATGTACGTCTTAACGTACATTTAAAGACTCAACCGTAAGTAATTTCATTCATTTTAACACCCGTAAGTTTCATGTATCTTAAATGATCGATGATTTGGACACATTCAGTGATACTATATATTTGTTGTTTGATGCATTTGACAATGGATAAAATAAGTAAAATAAAATAAACGAAATAATATGTAGTTTGGCAAACATACAAACAAAGACATTAATTCATATTTTTTGTTCGGTATTATATTCGCACTTTGTGAACAGCAGTCATACATAATTCCATTAGGATGTCCCCCCACATGTATCAATCATAATAGTAATCATAACATTTAATGATTAAGCAAGGGACGTCATATAATGACTTGATAACCATCGGTTAGTCACTGTTTTGAAATTCGAAATCCATTGTATTCGAGATCTTGCCGAACTTTTTCTGATTCCGGTTTTGTTACATTAAATTGTGTAGTAGTCATACATGGCGCATTGATGAAGATTTATATATATGATCGAGAACTTTGAGGGGGCGCCCGCCATGCAGGCTACCTTCCCCCGTCTTACAATAAAAAAAATCTTATTATAAGATTATTGATATTTAAGCATGCACTTATTTTATCAAAGAAAATTAATAATTTTTATTTTAAAAAAATGTTTTTAAGATTATGTTGTTGCTACAGAATTTCCGGTTTTTCATTTCTCTTAAATTCTTAAAAATAAAAAGGAAGTGTTTTCTATGACGTTCGCGCCCAGGCATGTGTTTGAATTTAAGAAATAAATCAATAATTCAGCGTAATACCATTTTATATTCCCCTCACCATGCAATATATGTGTTAAAATTTGCAAATTTGCCATGATGTCACTGATAATGATAGCATTGTAATACCAACAATGAGTCCTGTTAGTAATTATCATGTATGCAGAAGGGGCGGATCCAGGTTTTCAAACTAGGGGGCGTAATATGGGAACTGAATAATTGAATGCTATTTCATTAAATGAATGAATTGATTAATGGTATTTTATGTCTATATATGATCGAGAACTTTGAGGGGGCGCCCGCCATGCAGGCTACCTTCCCCCGTCTTACAATAAAAAAATCTTATCATAAGATTATTGATATTTAAGCATGCACTTATTTTATCAAAGAAAATTAATAATTTTTATTTTAAAAAAATGTTTTTAAGATATGTTGTTGCTACAGAATTTCCTGTTTTTCATTTCTCTTAAATTCTTAAAAATAAAAAGGAAGTGTTTTCTATGACGTTCGCGCCCAGGCATGTGTTTGAATTTAAGAAATAAATCAATAATTCAGCGTAATACCATTATATATTTCCCTCACCATGCAATATATGTGTTAAAATTTGCAAATTTGCCATGATGTCACTGATAATGATAGCATTGTAATACCAACAATGAGTCCTATTAGTAATTATCATATATGCAGAAGGGGCGGATCCAGGTTTTCAAACTAGGGGGCGTAATATTTGGGAACTGAATAATTGAATGCTATTTCATTAAATGAATGAATTGATTAATGGTATTTTATGTCTATATATGATCGAGAACTTTGAGGGGGCGCCCGCCATGCAGGCTACCTTCCCCCGTCTTACAATAAAAAAAATCTTATCATAAGATTATTGATATTTAAGCATGCACTTATTTTATCAAAGAAAATTAATAATTTTTATTTTAAAAAAATGTTTTTAAGATTATGTTGTTGCTACAGAATTTCCGGTTTTTCATTTCTCTTAAATTCTTAAAATTAAAAAGGAAGTGTTTTCTATGACGTTCGCGCCCAGGCATGTGTTTGAATTTAAGAAATAAATCAATAATTCAGCGTAATACCATTTTATATTTCCCTCACCATGCAATATATGTGTTAAAATTTGCAAATTTGCCATGATGTCACTGATAATGATAGCATTGTAATACCAACAAAGAGTCCTGTTAGTAATTATCATGTATGCAGAAGGGGCGGATCCGGGTTTTCAAACTAGGGGGCGTAATATTTATGAACTGAATAATTGAATGCTATTTCATTGAATGAATTAATTTTAAATGGTATTTTATGTCTATATATGATCGAGAACTTTGAGGGGGCGCACGCTATCTTCCCCCGTCCCTTGAACCGCTAGTGCACAGTGTTATATTATCGTTTTGTAAGCTATGTCACATGTTTCGAATATAATCCTTCAGGGAAGTGCTATCTGACTGATAGCCTGGACAATTCCAAATTTAAGGATTTCTCCAACCAGTTATTTTAAATATCCAACCAGTAGGGAACTATAGCGAGCAGCACAAGTAATTTGTTTGTTCATTATTTTAACCAACAATACTCCATTTCCTCGGAATACAGCATTTAACCCCACATGAACAGAGACAACATCAAAATGTCAAATGATCTGGGCATGTACACAGTCTTTTCGCTAACCCAGTTACAGCCGGAACCTTAGATAATGTCTATTTAAGCTAGTAAACTTTAACACAATTGTCTATTCCGGCTAATTGTAAATTGTCTATTGTAAATTTTCAATAATCCATTAACAGCTGCTTTAATGAAATCAGTCCAAACACTGTGTACATGAATGACAGGCCAACAAACCCACAGGCATTGGCGAATAGCCTATTGTTTCAATTCATACATGCATATTTTCTTGTCATGTCTTTATATTTAAAAAAAATTATTATGAATAAAAAATTAATTAACTTTATCCTGCATCAGACAATTTGGGATTTTTATTCTTGAAAAGCAACTGCTACTCAGAATACAGCTTCTAATTTTAGAACAGGAGATACACTTGAATTGAATAGAGTTTCCCAGGGAGCTGTATACAAAAGCTTTTTGCAGATACAGCTCTCCAGGGAGCTATATTTGAAAGGATCCCTGTAGGGGGTGTCAGTTATCAGATCTAATGAAGTCCAATATAGAATCTAGTTCCCTCTGCAGCTGAACTTTTTACAACTTATGCAGAAAGTAATTTTGTTTCTGCCCTAGCTGTTGCCAGTGATTTGGTAAATATGAGACTCTTTAAACATATATAAGTGGTACTAGATAACGGTGAAGCTAAATTTAGAATGTGAATTTAGAGTGTATATAACGGATATTTTAAGATACACCGTTATTTGGATAACATCGGTAAATGGGGTACTGACTATATAAGATCCCTCTTTAATGAACTTAAAATAAGTTAATATTTAAGTTACAAATAAAGTTAACTTACCTGAGACCAAATAACACAATTGTAACAAGACTTTTAGAAGGATAAATGACATTCTACAGAGCTATTTTCCTTCTATAACAGGCGTCTTCCCCTCAGGATAATCCTTTAAAATCATGCAGTTTTCCCCTAAAATTTAGTTTACATCCAAGTTTTTTCTTCCCCTTTTGCAAAAAAAATATGAGTTATTCTTTCCCAAATTTGAAGAAAATGTCACTTTTCCTACCTGTGAAAAAAGCCCTGCACTACAATATTGTAACACACTGAGTGCATTACAGATTAAAGACATTGAACAGCTACTATATAAGTGCCCCCCACCCACATGAGGTCTAATCTCTTAATTGTTTTATTGCCCCTAATGGGATTAATCCTGTCTTTTCACAATCAGCTAAGTGTCTGTAGACTTGACACCTAGTCATAGAGGGTCATAAATTTTATTGGTTTTTAAGGATAATTAGTTTATGGATAACTTCCTGTTGTTTTTGTAAGCATTTTATGCGATTAATTAATGGTGTCCTTTAATTACCAGATTATGTAAGAATAGTTAATGCATGAAAAATGCAACTGAATGCTTCTTCTATTTCTAAATCAAATCATTCTATTTACACATGAAATTATTTTTTACAAGATAAATATTATAATCTTAAAAATAACTTGCAAAGAAACTATGTTTATACAGGTACTGCTTGAGAAATTATATTGGTTAGAAATATTTAACAGGTATAAAGGTGTTAGGATACGTTAGTATTAAATTCACAAAATGGACGTTTAATTTATCAAAATCATCCAGACCTAACTAATTGGTGTGAGATACATGTATATTTGCTAATGTGTTTGAAGCGTTGAGCATTTATTTGAGTAATTAATGTCTTTAATCATATTAAATTTCTTAATATTTTGCATTTGATATGAACATAATTAAATAAAGAATATATATATACTTTAAAAAAACAGAAAATTATATCTATATTTTCAATTAAACATTTAATCAATTTAAGTATCTATACAGTAGCTATAATTTTTATTAGCCATAAATTTAAATGACTGATTATGTAATTAGAAGCTAGTCTATCAATGACCCTGTCAGTTTTATTGGACTCCCTACTGTGGAATATACAGGACTGCTGGGTCTTAGTCACATGCCTACGTCCCCGTGAGGGGTTTGACATTAAAGGAAGATAGATTCCTGGTTCAATGTCTTTAATGTAAAATTCACTTACAAGTCTACTCCTGTTTAGTATTTAGAAGTTATGTAGAATTATTCTGACAGTTCCACACGAATCTTACCGTTGAACCCTTTTAAATTTACAGCCCAACGGATTGACTACGTGTGTCACGCCAGAGATTATCATTATTTTACTTCTTTCTTAAAAATCCCATCCTTATGTCCTCAGTTTGCGACTTGAATACTGTTCGACAATGCATATTATTGATGTGGTCAATATCTCTAGTTTGTCGTTTTTATGCCTGTCAAAACTATCTTTTTCAGAACTGTTTTCGTCCGGTAATCCCTTTAATGGTGTGCACTGTCAACAGAAATTCACATTATTCCTCAACTTAATATTTACATTAGTAAACAGCAGCCATCTTGCGTGCACTATGCGACAGTTATTACGCGGTCGCCATTCTAAAATACACGGCCAGCGCTTTTTTAAGTAAAAATATTGTTGAGTAGGCCTAATTCAAACATTTTTAGAAGAAGAAAAGGTCAATATGAGGGTATCGTTATATATTTTATAGATACCATTCATGTTTTAATTAGAGATAATGAATACATTAAACTTACATCAATTCAAGTTTCTCAGTAAAAACACGTGCTGTCACAAAAATAATACGAAGACGGCCTCACTATTTAAAGTAGGGTTTAAATCAGTCAGTGATTCATATCATTTTACCATTGTCACACATTTCGGACACACACCACACACCTCCATTTCATTGACGCAGCGTCAATAAAAAAGGTTATAATATATTTGACATTTTCCTTTTGAAAATAGATGACAGATTTTGTATTCCGGAATAAAAATTAATAACTCTGATAACAACAGCACAAATTTAAGTATTAATAGCCTAATATTAGTATCGTGCTATTCCTGTCGCTATTATTTCTGTTGTCTCGAAAAAAAACATGATAACTGTTTTTAATTTAGAAAAAAATCTAACGTTACTTAACACGATAGATCATTGTTATTAGAAAATAAAAAAAATCAGCATGATTCAGTCATTATTGTAAGTACACATAGGCCGATGTGTACCTATAAAAGTGCGTACTCTATATATATATATATCCATAAACGAAACGCATGTTCATAAAATGTATGGATTATATAATCTGTCATCAACTGAAATTGTACAGATTCCGAAAATCGGTGTATTTCACATCAGCATGGGGATTTATTGAACAGCTCCTGTGTAAACGACTAAAAACCACAGGAGGTCTTATCTCTCGTTTCATCTCCCACTGTGTCTGATCACGGTCAGTTTGGAATTTAGTGAAGAATAGGGTCATACATTTTACTGATGTATGGTGATGAGACATAGATAACAGAGATAAGCTGTTTCAGCTATCGCCTGTATAAATGCGTGTGTGGCTATTACTTTTTCCCAAAATTGCTGATTTCACATGCATAAATTTTTTATTTTCTGAAAGCTTATTATATAAACATTTGCTGCTGAGTTTTACAATCACTAATTTTGACTAATAGCTTTAATACACTAGCTCCTGCTACCATTTAATATATATATATATTTATTTACTCGTACCATTTTTTTCAGGACGATTACTTTTCTAGTGGGTATAGCAAAGATTAACTGAGAAAATATATATCTAGCAGATGTCTCATGTTTAAAACTTTCAGAAAACGGTATACAACAAATTTGACAAATCCTTTAATTACTTTTTATGTTTCAATAAAAGGTTTATTAGATCATAATCGAAATAATTGCTAATATTAAGTATTTTGTTCGAAAATTAAACGCGAGTTACAGGCCAGGTGTAAATATTTCTTACAAGTTTAGTCAATAGTATTGTCAAACATCATGTTTAATTTCATTAATCATTGTTAATAAGACTTATTTCAAGCAAATGATAAGTGAAATTCACAATCGGGCGAAACACGTCTCCGTGGTAGCTGACTTCAAATCACTGTAACTTCTCATTGATAGAGGGTCGTGGTTTCGAGTCCCGCTCCCGACCATGACTCTTTATGTGAGAAAGTAGGCTTTTGCTTACGGAGAATGGGAGTCTAGTACTGGTTCTTCCAAGGAGCGATGCTTAGGTGAACTGTCCGCTTCATATGACTCTGACTGTTAAAAAGGTAAAACTCGATTTGTATGATGAGCCTCTTAAATTTCTTCCGCAGACATGCGTGCCCTGTTTAATGTTTTCATTATTGCTTACAGAAAACCGTACCGATTAAACAATATGCTGGTCATGTTGTCATTGAATGCACGGGATTCACGAGCAATATGATTAGTGAAGTATACATTTCACATTGAGAAATTTCAGCTTACGAACTTTCTGTCAGTAAACGGTACTCCAAACTACATTTTACAAACGTCCTTATGTTGATTATGTGTCGCGCGTACCATTTTATTGATACATTTTGTGCATGTAAATATAGTGCTTGATTAAGTTAAGTTATCATGAATACCTCACTCCCATATCAAATATGATGTCGCGGGTATTAATTTTTGATAACACATGCGCAATGATGCGTGTACAGTTGAAACAGGTTTTCGGTTATTACTAGTATATCTTTTTCCATTTATTTGACGAGTTCTTCCTTATAAAATCTGCTCTAGATTGTAGATTCAACTTGAAAACACCTTTACTTAATTCAATGTTTCTGAGGCAGACTTGAATGCTTTGATGATAAGCAAAGATTCAAAGAGCATAAAAAGCTGTTCCGTGATACATTTATAAAATTTCTTGATCCACGTCTCACTTTGATTAATATTAACAGTTCAATAAACTAAGCAGTCTATACTTGTTGTCATAATAATTGCAGAAATTGTACAGTTTATGCACCCGTTCTATAGTCACATATTATTTGTGATTATTGGAATTTATTCCGTAATATGGAAGTGCATATTTATATCAATTCAATTATTTGAAATACAAGACTTGTGACCCGGTGCATGTGCATGCCACACTATATACGCACACATTCTGGAATATATATAAGAGGAATCATAACTTGCTAAATTTAATACTGATTTCAGTTGAGATATAATAGATCTCGTCTCTGACGCATGGCTGACTTCATGTTATGAATGAGGTAAAGAAGCCGGGTAACAATCGATAGACTGCGTGAAAATCTTAAACTGGTTCCCGTTGACTTGTTTGTTCCTTTGGTGCACTGCAACATTGAGCGGGAACCATTTGGTGTAAACCGTTAAATCGATCAGACACCCGATAAGACCATAGATCCAGCAGACGGAACGTCTTTAATGATTTGGCAATTTCTTTTGCGTCAGTAAATACATTAATAATCTCATTAGAACCTTTCTAAAATGAATACGAAGGTGTTTGTTTTAACGAAAGAACACGTATTTTGTATTTAGTTGGAAAAGATTATATTGTAGAACACATTATTTTTTGTTGTTTTCATAAAGCTTTGAAAAAGTAAAAAATGTAAAAAACTTTATATAAATTATTATCATTATTCATTATTGTTTCTGTCTTGAATACAAAATGTATTTATACAAATTTACGTATCATTGATCTGTCGATTAACAGGTGTAATATTCAATTAGAATTTAGAAGGTCTTGTATTAGATTTTACATAAAATTATCTTCGAGTATTCGTGCTGTAAAACACTAATAATATCTGAATCGATAAAAATACTCGTTTAATCGTGTTTTATTTTCGTTTTAAAAAGTTAGTAAAATAACATTTGTTTCATAAATTCATTAGTCTTTTACTTGCCCGCTACTCAATCAATTCCTCTGATACTTATATTTTACTATCGATAAAGATATATGTATAGTATATACAAAGTAGTAAAATGCAAATCTGCAGTATATACATTTACCACCCGTGGTGTTTATTGACTATCGATCTATGTACGACTATATATTAGCGACGCGGCAATTGACCCTTCCTTGGATATTTCATTGACAGGCCAGTTGACCAATCAGATAACGGCATTTCCACTGACCTTCTGAAACCGACAGTATCATGTGTGAGATCAAACCGTTCAGTTGTTAAAAGATAAGAAAAAAACTAATCGTAACCAATAACATAAAAGTGCTCACTTATAATGTTCTGGTACTGCAACAATCAATCAAATACAATGTGTCAGACCCATACATAATTTTCCTATTTTATATACAAAAAGCCGAGCGTCAATATTCCTCGAAATAGCACCGAGATTACGTAACATTACACATTCTAAGACACGTATAGGAACATGATTTTATTTAGTAACTTATACAAAACATAGTATCTCGTTACAAACATAAATACAATAAAATTTGGATCATGTGACATCGTGAAAATTCAAAGAGTAGAAGATACACAGCTAATTAATGAAAACTAATACACCCTTTCAATTAAGACCTGATTTGAATTGCCTCCCTTGAATGACGTCATACGAGGATACAGCGTTTTTTGGACAAATTTTGTCAACAGGAAATCGAAATCAACAAAAACTACGACAAACAAAGGTATTTTTCTACAAAAATGGTGTTAAATCAATTTCAGATGTATAACAAGGTTGTTGTAATGAATACATGTTTCGTTTATATTTCTAATATTAAAAAATTGAGCCTCGAATTAATTATGTCATATGTTTTCGCGATCTCACCTGCAGGTTAATATGAACGTATTTACTTTGCAACAACTGTACACATGTATCAGTTTATAAATACTTTAGATGTTATGGATGAGAAAACAAACAGTGCTTGTGTAAATTAATTTTAACTGGTATGCGTACATGTTATTATATTGTTTTCAGTTATTCATAATTTTATTATAAATTTCATGTCGCGTTGCTCATCATGACAGTCATGTTTAGCTTATCAACTGACACTTGAACTGATCCAGTGAATTCTATGCATGTCACTGTACTTTTGAATTTTTTGTTATAGATATGGACTCTAGTGTGATTGATCACCACTATTCCTTACCAGATCATAATAAACAACAAGAGTTGTTTGTAGCAACTCCTCTTGAAAAGTTGGATGGGTCTGCCCTAGATTCCCCCCAAAAAATGAAGACAAGAAGGTCAAAGGTAAACCTAATAATTTGGTGCTCTTGTAATCAGAAAAGTTAAATTGTTTCATATTCAATTTCCTGAATCAATACCTAGACAACTGACTTGAAGGACAGTTCAGACAGGTTTAAAATTTCTGTTTGTGTGACCCAGTTTCATAGCCCGGAAAGATTGCCGGGGCTTAAGTACTTTTTTCTAACACAGTAAATAATTGACAAGTTATGAATAATAATCATCAGCATATTATGAAATCATTCGAAGCAGGTAATATTATGTGTTTAGAATTCTTAATGCAAATATCTTTTTGTAATGTAATAAAGTTTTATATCAGAATATGAAATATTGATTCCATATGTCATTATGTGCATCTGTTAGACTTTAGTCACTGTATTGCTAATGTTTTGCGTTGATTTGTGTTTCCAGTCCAACAGAATCTGTTGGGTTCCAGAATGCCACACAACCGGTTATGGAGAAATACCTGGATATGGTAAACCAAGTTATCATAGTTTTCCAAGTGCCAATGATCCACGTAGACCTATTTGGCTGAACACAATAAAGCGGGATGAAGGGCCATACTTCAAGGTATTTCATAAAAGTGTTAAATCATTTATGAATTTACAATGAATGATTTGCTATTTTTCACATATACTTTAGATAAAAAGAAATAAATGGAGTGTTCAGTTACCAAGATTTTGACTGTTGAAATACTGAAATAGTGTGTAAGAAAACTTGATATACCATTTTATTGAGACACAGTACGACATCCATGTACTGTGTATTTTCTTTCATAATTGAGCACATTATCCATTGAATTTTACTAGTAATGAATGCTGATTCAATTTTTAGTGTTGTTTTGAACTATGAAATACTGATAACAAACAATTATTTTCAGTTTTCCATTAAACATATACAATGGTACAGTGTGTAAAACTGATACTTCATCTATTGATACTGATAAGCCATCTACTGGTTGCATTATACACGACTGATCTAGCTTTATACAGTTACATCTCTTTGAGGTTAACACTTGAGTTTTCAGTAGCTTTAGTTTCATTGTGTTCTTCATTACTTCACTGTTTTGCAACACATACATTGCAATATGGTGGACTGTATACAGGATATGCCATATCCTTGCACACCTAAAATCTGTATCGGGTACGTGGAATTGCTTTAATTAAACATCATCACCACTGAACTAGATAGATAGATAGATTTATTTCAGCATAAAAAAACACATGGTATGGTACAATACAATATATAAATGTCACATAGTTACAATATATTATAATTTAACATATTCTATATATTACTGTGTTGCAACCTTTGCTAAAGGTAATTTTTGTTCTGCAGGTAGACAGTCACACAGTTGTATGTTCTCTACACTTTGAAAAGGATACCTTAGAAAAATCTGGGTTTTCAAGACGGACCTACTTGAAGCCAGGAGCAGTGCCAACTATATTCAAGTGTTGGAAAGGCAAAACACGTGTATATAAACCACCCGCAGACAGAAGGAGAAATGCTCTTCAGCAGAAACGTGATGAAAGGAACATCATGGAAACCGTCTGTCCCGGACCAGCTGGAGATTCAGATTATTTTACAAATCACGCTACTGCCACTGATGACCAAATTACTACCTTTCAAGACCCAAAGCTGAATGTCTCCACAATAGAAACACAGGCAGAAAATGAAATCCTGAACAGAAATTTTCTTGTTGATCATTTTAATTTTTTACAAGAAAAGTCTAACTATGTGGTAAAAGAAAATGTAAAACGAAAGTCTGACATTGTACAGCTTCATGAAGAAAAGGCATTAGAATCCTTCTGTATTGATAACCTTAAGCCAGCTGAGGTGCATTTTTATACTGGATTTTCATCAAGAGAAGTATTTGATACTGTTTTGGAGCTGGTGAACCCTGGAAAGAAAGGTGAAAATGTTGTGACGTATGCACAGAGAGACATGGCTAATGAAGAAAACAGAGTAAAAAGACACAGAAAACTATCTCCAGCAAACCAGTTTCTGTTATTCATGTGTAGAGTAAGGGTTGGGCTATTTGAATTTGACTTAGCCAAAAGGTTCAATATTTCCATAGGAACTGTTAGCATGATAATAATTTCATGGGCAAACTTTCTCTTTTTGCGTCTTGGATCTATGAATATTTGGCCATCTAGAGAGCAGGTTGACACTACAATGCCCGTTACATTTAAGGAAAAATATCCAACTACAAGAGTCATAATTGACTGCACAGAATTAAAAACTGAGATGTCATCTTCTCTTCTATTGAAAAGTCAGACTTATAGCAACTATAAAAGTGCGAACACTCTAAAAGGTTTGATTGTGATAGCCCCTTGTGGAAGTATAACATTCATTAGTCAGTTGTATTTGGGAAACATTTCTGACAGGGAAATAACTGAACGCTGTGGTTTCCTAGGCTTGGACTTCAATAATGGTGATAGTGTGATGGCAGACAAGGGATTTGACATTCAAGACCTTCTAGATCCCAAAGGAGTGAAATTGAACATTCCTCCATTCTTAGGACAGTACGATCAAATGACAGAGAATGAGGTTAGACAAACTCAGAGTATTGCAGCGGAAAGGATTCATGTGGAAAGGGCTATAAATAAAATTAAGAACTTCCACATATTTGATCAGGCCATTCCTATGGCACTATTTGGTTCGATAAATCAAATTTGGACTGCATGTGCGCTACTGACATTATTCCAAGATCCAATCATATCATGCCCAGGTAATTAGATGTCCAATTGGATTTAACTTTGTGACAGACAAAATTTACCAATGTGAAGTTATACAATGATAGTGTAATGACACTATGTCCAAGCTTTGTACACTTTTGCCATGTGTTCATATATGTACTTGTACGTTTTCATATTAATTGTTATCATATTATAGATGTTAGTGTGGAAGCTTATTAAATGTCTAAAACAAATGTATCTGTTAATTCTGTTTTGTGATACACATTCTTTCGGGCTTGGTTTCTTTTAACTAAGAGACAATATAAAACCAGTTTTTAATAAGTGAATCAAAAGAATCAGATGATTAGACATCCCACATTCGACAATATCTAAGAACAGAAAACGAAAAATTATATGTAAATAGTTTATTCAAGATATCAACAATAGATACAAACTATGTGGCCATGCACAGCACATACAGGCAACAAAAGTCACTAGTAACTAACCAGGGTAGCAACAATTACCTACAGAAAAAACTAAACAACAAGGATAACAAAACCCTTTACTAGAATGAACAACATTATAGCAACATGCCATACATTACATGTTAACAGTCGAACCTGAACAAAGGCCACCCTTAGTAAAGAACAAATGTGGCATCTATTGACGGGTGGCCTTTACTAGGTCATTGCGCTCTAAATAATCAATTATGTTTTTTGGTCCTAAATTCAGGTGGCAGCTAACATAGGTTTGACTGTACATAAATAAATAGAGCTTAATTGATACAGTAAAATCTGTCCTTCCGACCATCTTAGATCAATCACAATGGTCACAGATTGTTTCTACATTAACACAGTAAGCCAGGTGTTAGTACACCAGATAAACTTTAAAATAAATACTATAATAATTATATAAGTATATACATTTATCTGAAAGACAGCACATGACTAGATTCAGTAGGACATAGAGGCACTAAACTAGATATGAAGCACATTTAATACATCAAAACTGCATCATTTTGGATATCCTGTTAAATATAATAAGTAAGACATCTATCTAAGATAGTAAACACATAATTACATGTTCTCAGTACTCAATGTGAATGTTTTGTGTTCTAACTAGCATAATTTTCTATAAATTAATTTAAGAATAAATAGTCATGCAACTAAAACAAATGTAACTATGTTATATCACTCATATTTCAATAGACACCATTCAATCACTGCTACTGATAACGGGCAGAAAGTAGGTCATAAAGAAATCCCTTAATTTTGAGGTCATGTCGGTCCAATAATCGAGATCGAAGCTGATTCTCTGGATGCCCATTCCCTTGTTTGTAAACACTACAAAGTCACAGAATGTGGCCCCACAAACTCCTAATTGTCCCTGAACCTGGGCATAGTATTCATGGTCCTTTTTTAAGTTAAACTGATTGCCTATATGCTCACAGAAGAAAGATGTGTCCATGCATGCTTCCATTGGGGTGATGTTCCTTTTAGAATAACTACACTTCACCTCCATCAAACCAAAACCAGCATCCTCATCAAATATAATTCTGTCTGGCGAAGCAGCCAACCATGGAAATTTTGGGTTTATTACACATCCCGAGTTAAACACTTTTACTGGTCTTCTTGTGTCTTTCATGTATTGTACATAATGCCTTACAGCTTTCTCTTCATTTTCCTGCCCATATTTTATAGATGGCACCTTTGAAAGGTCTTTTCGACTCACTAATTGACTTCGAACAAACTTTTCCTTGTCTTTCTTTCATCGAATAATTGCCCCAAATGTACTTGCTGTCAAGCGGTGTTTTCTTACATCATGCCAAAGCTGACATGATGACTGTGTTATTGTTTTAAGATAAATATATGTGGCCTGTTTATCACTAACACTAAGGCCAGTTTCTGCCAGCACTCTTACGGGAATTCCTTCTATGGTAGTGTCACTCCATGGGAAATTAGGAACAGATGAATTACTTTCAGTTTTCTTTCCCTCCATCCTTGGAACATTAGCACTTACAGAAAAGTTTCCTTCTGTTACTGACAACTGGTATGAAAGTGGGGAACCAGTAGGAACTGAAAAATCCATTCGCGTACCCATGCTTTGAGCCTGGTTTCCTGCAGTCAAGCAAACACCAAACAGTGGATTTATTTCTGAAAGTTTACAAGACATGGTTTTAGGTAAAACAAGATTGTATTTTGCATCCCCACTCCTAGCTTCATATAAAGTAGACCGAATTCCTTTTGATGTGCTTCCATACTTAGGCTTTATGACAGTGGAAGTCATGACTGGTTCTGATCTAACACCATCAGTTCTACTCTTAACCCATTCCGCAGGTTTATCCGTACATGTTTTTGTTCTAGGGAACATTTCCACTTTTAACTTTAGCACATGATCAATGGAATACAACAGAGCGTAAACATGGTTGCAGTGCCCACCTGCTCCAGCCACACAAGTACACATTCCATTAGTCACTGCACCCGCACTACTAAGTGTCACTTTTAGTGAGTGAGGTGTTTCACTCTTCTTCATTGATTTGTAGCACCTGGCCTTCACTATTACACCAATCCCAACTATTCCGACTTCCTGGTTAAACACATATCCATCAAAGTAAAATGCATAACCTTTCTCTATTGGTTTTTCAATATAGTTTGTGTTCTTGCCAGACTTTTTTGAATAATTTAAAATGTCAAGATAAGAAAACTTGCGAGGCAGTTCATTTGTGTTCTGAGTCCAAGCTGTCGTTTTGTCAGGCTGGTCAGGTATATTTTTAGTAGTAAAATCCTCTGGTGAGCACAACTGACAGTTTGCTGTCATTTTTGCCAGGTACGGTTGATCCGGATGAGGATCTACTATTTGCAGGTTCTCCACCTGCTCAAGGCATTTCTTGACCCTGAAACAAAAGAACAACACGAATTAAGAGAAAAGAACAATGACATTTCATCCATTATTGCAGACTTTGCGAAAGGCGAAATATCTGCCGGACATACGGTATGACAAGCTTAAAAATTCAAAACATCATCCTTTCAGTCTTCACACATAACTTTTTCAATGACTGGGCATTCGACCTCATGATATCTTAATCTGTTTTGGCATGATTAAATCTTATTCATACAACATAATGAAAGTATATTTCCTTCAGATAATGTATATCATAAAATGGCTTTGATATGATTAACAAAAACTTTTTGTTATATATATAGCTCAGCGAAATAGCACTTTTTGGGCCTCAATAATGCATTTCATACAATATATCCGCTCTAAGTTTCCATGGACCATCAGTCTTTTGTTTCGTCAATTTTAACCAGATAGACAACAATTAAGATTTACTAGTTCTTCGGACATGTGGCTAAATTGGAAGATAGTGCTTCAATAGTTTCTCACATTTGAAATTACTTATGATAAGAAATTTACAAGTATTTCTTTTAACTCATATTACCTTACAACCAACTCTGACTTGGTTTCCTTTGACTTGACTCTCTGAGACCTGCTTTTCAGCCATACACGAAGTTCATTTACCTTGCATTTTTCAGGAGTTTTTGGAAGCACAGCTCCAGGTACATCTGTGGCTTTTAGCTGAAAATACAGATTTAAAAGAATATAATTCTTTAAGTGGACACACAAGATGTCAATTTTTGTAATCAGAAAAGTTCCCCCTGGTTCAGCGCCTTTCACAGTCTGTGTAAGTCTTATTCAATTTACAGACGGACATTAACCTAATCTGGTACAATATCTGCATACTGGATATTAAGAAAATGCTTCTGTTTTTACCACTGTCTATCACATCTTTTATATTAATGTTATTAATCAGGTCAAATTTGTGTGAGTATAAACAAAACGTTAAGCACAAATTAATTTTATATAATGGTGTAAAACACTATTAATTTTGTAATATATTTTTTTAGTATGACAAATAGTATTAAACTACTGGAGGAATAAAAGTTCAATAGTAAATATCTTTTCTTTCTTTCTTTTTATTATGCAGATTTGACACCTGCTCAATTTGTCACTTAATAAAAAGTTAATTATAGCACTTACTAATGATCTTATAAATTGTAAGTGAAATACTTCAGTTTAAATCATTTTTATTGTGGTATAAAAAGTTTTGTCTTATGGCAAACATTAATGTACAAATAGGATTCAAATTAACATAATTTCTTATTTTATTTTTCAAGTTAAAATTCATGTTTTGTTCAGCAATTCTTTTTTACAAACCCATTGTTTTGTCATAAGAATAATTGTTTTTCATTATCTGATCTTATCTGATTGTGTATATTAGCATTGACAAGTATGGGTGTCAGCTGCAATTAACATTTAAGCTGCAATTAACAATGTCTGACCATAAAACTCTTGGTGACACATGATTTTGATGATATCAAAGGACCCATACTGTCCTGGGACTTAATCCACTTGATAATTGCTCTGATTAACATCTCATGTGGTGAACAAAACATATTTTCAGACAAAATAGTCACTGGATGTTAATTTCAAAGATCTGCCAAAATCTGGGATGAAATTTTGATGTTTTTTAGCCAAAAAATTATAAATACATAAACTCATATTATTTTACTATACTTCCAGTAAGTTACCTAATGATGGTGTTATTAACAGTAATTAAAGCTTAATTTTTTTTTGGAAATTTGTTTTATGGACGATTGAAGTATACATTGTATAGAAGTATTTACATAAAAAATCAATTTTATATTGGTAAGAAAACACTTTATTGGGAGTAAAAAATCAGAGGTGTGATTCGATGGGTATAGGGTTAAAAGCTACTATAAGAAATTATGAAGTAATGTGTTAATAAAATTCATAGATTGTTGTATTAGACTATTAATGACTACATTAACTATTCAGATTTATCAAACTTGACTTGTCAGTAAAAAGGTGTCAGAATGACAATAATGTTCTTATATGGCAAATCAAAGTAATAATATATAGGTATGGACTCAATTTAATACAAATAACATGATAAATGTACTTGTAAATGGACAAGTGAATATTCAGGTCCTGTACATCCAGTTCATTACCTATATATAATATATTCATTTGAGAATTTATTTTAATAATACTTACAGATTTACATGTACATTGTGGCGTAACTGGTTTTGAAGTTGCAGTACAATCCTTATCAGAATCGTCCATCATTGTACTTAATTCAACATCAATGATTATATAATTGCTGGGTTGCAAGTGATCTGGAAAATAAATTAAAAAACACAAATAATAAGAATTTAATCTTATCACAGGCAATAATATACAAAGCTAATGAATTACAGAGACTAACTTTTTTTGCAAGAAAAATTCAACAGTCACCTTTATGCTAAGATGATTGAGCATCAATGTGAGTAAATTTAACATACTGTATGATAAATGCATTTATTTTTAATTTTAAAACACTGCATGCATAAAAATCAATTATATATATACATGCGCTGACTCCAACCCAAATTCACAAAATGTCCGTGTAATATCAACATTTGCAATTGTAAACATCCTCTCCAGTACATGTATACATGTATGGGCAAAAATTCCGCGAACAAATGTCAAAGATATTTTCACGAAATATCGTATGTCATCCTCTAAATTAGTTAACAATAACTTATTGATATATTAAAACATAAATTTCTTTGTTGTATAACACCGATAAACAAATCGAACTCACCTTATTAGCGACAAAATATCTAAGTGTCGTGTATTCTTACTAGATAGCGATTTACATCCATTGAAATATATCCTCGTTTGACGTCACATCCGGTAAGGGAGTTAACTCTTGTGCGCATGAAATCGGTTAAATGAAAGGGTCTATAGTTCAAAAATTAAAGAGGTTGAGCTGTGCTTAAAATAACATGAATCAAGAAGCACGATTTAGATTTGTTAACTGCAAGTTACTTATGAAAAAAAAAAAAAAAAGCATCATATAGATTAGAATCTGGGTAATGATTTTTACCACAAATAATGGTTACATCATGTCCACCTAGAAATATTAAGTATCGACAACGACTGACTGTTTACGTAAAGAAATGCATGATATGTGAATTTTGCTAGATTAATTATGTCTAATTTTTCAGTAGATAGCATGAGTTGAGTGAATTTGAAGACACTTGGGCAAACATAATAGTATGGTTTTAAAAAGTGCTTACGAATATTTATATATAGCAAAGTGGTAATCATCTTCGATGTCATTTGAACTACATATCAGACATATGATAAATGCTAGAGCATTGGATTATGTGAATTCATCCTGCTTATGTTGTAAGGCGAATATTCATTGATTGTGATTTATTATATTATTGTATATTAACGGTAATATGTACAATGTATTATAGTATATACTCCCCGTGTTTGGAGGAAATAAAGATATATATATAAAATGTTAAAAAATATATCCGAGTCAAGCAAATTAATAATGAAAAATAACTAACATTCCATAGGTATTATTATAGATTTCAAATGCCGACCGGTTTCGTCACTGACTCATCAGGGCATTAAACACCCTGAGTCAGTGACGAAACCGGTCGGCATTTGAAATCTATAATAATACCTATGGAATGTTAGTTTTTTTTCATTATATATATATATTATATACTTGTCGAAATACTATTATACCAAGAATGAAAAAATACGTCTATAGCACGTTGTTTAAAAACACAATATAGGGGTAGATTCTAATCTAAGAGTCAATTTCGTAATTTCTGGCAACAAATACCTACTATATATATTTAATATTGGATGCAAACTGTAATTATCGCAATCATTTTAATGCTAAATGTTATCAAATATAGTTTAATCGGACACACGGTAGGTAGTATACATAATACATTGGTACATACCAAGTTGTACACAGCCAATATTACAGATGATCATACAAATAAATAAATAAGTATTCGTTGCGAAACAAACATACTGTTTATAGCTTACTTAACACCTATATATATATATATATTAAAAAGTATATCATTAGAAAATTAAAATAAAACTATACTGCAGAATCGGGACAGATTTCTACAGTTAATACATGTACAATCATACAACAAGTTTGCGGTAAAATTCTCATAATTTTTAGTAATAAAAACTAATTTAATTATTGGCTAGATTTTTTGACGTTATGCACGGTATCAATACTTTAAATAATTGAGTAAAAAGTAGCACTTAGTAAAATAACACGTCTAGATATACCTAACATAGCAGCACAAGGCTTATAAATTTGCGACAGTCATGGACAGCAGTACTGGGTAGCTATATATGTAGCTCCTAGATGTAAGTGACTCCAAAAGCTGCGGGAGGTCGTAGTAGGGCCACGGGAGGTCGATTCTCTGAATGGTTTATTTGCCTTATCTGTCTTATTATGTGTGCATGTTAGATGTTGCAGTAGAAATCCATTGATTGGTACTGATAATAACTTTATGACTAATTAACATCCTGCTGATTTTATATGCCAACTGATATTAATATAAGCAGAAGCTACGACCCGGTCTGCGGGAGTGTGTATTCGCCGGCCCTAGTCCGATGATTATGAGAAAATGAAACGATTCCACGGTTTAACTTTTTTATTTCCGGACCGATTTTTTATTTCTATATATCAAATTGAAGATAAAGCTCTCCGCCTTCAGAAAATGTAAATATATTTCACATATCTTATAGGAAAAGATGCTTTTGATCGAGTGAAACTTCACCTATTTTTTGATAAAAATTTCCGCTTATTTTTTGGTTCGAATTCCACGGCCCTAGGGTCTTATTTTTTTATTTTTCAATTTATTTCTATTATTATTGCTTCATGATAAGGCTAAAGCTCTCAGCTTTCAGAAAATGTTAACTTAATGAAAACTGATGGATGATAAATATGTCTTTGCATACTTCAAAGTTGCACAAAGTTTGTTAAAAAAAATCGCAAATATTTTTTGGTTCGAATTCCACGGCTCTAGGGTCTAATGTTTTTATTTTTCAATTTATTTCTATTATTATTGCTTCATGATTAGCCTAAAGCTCTCAGCTTTCAGAAAATGTTAACTTTATGAAAATTGATTGATGATAAATATGTCTTTGCATACTTCAAAGTTGCACAAAGTTTGTTTTAAAAAATCGCAAATATTTTTTGGTTCGAATTCCACGGCCCTAGGGTCTATTTTTTATTTTTCAATTTATTTCTATTATTATTGCTTCATGATAAGGCTAAAGCTCTCAGCTTTCAGAAAATGTTAACTTTTTGAAAATTGGTTCATGAAAAAATGTGTTGTTTTTTTAGCTCAAACTTGGGCAAAGATTTCGTTTGATCGTGTTAATTGCATTTAACAATTAGACCGTTTATCACCTTTTTAAAACGTGTTGTCAGACCTTACGATTACCTTTATATATATATTATTATTATTGCTACTATACATGTATTCATATCATATTATAATAAAATAAAAATCTAGCTTTAAACCGACAAAAGAGTTAAAAAGTAATACTACACTTGCTCATGAATAATAAAAGAATGCTAGTCTTAATTTAGTGATTAAGAATATGTCTTGAATACAATAAATTATTAAACTATAAAGAGGTATAGCTGGAAACAAAATGATAAAAAGGTTACACATGACAAACGTGTAACGGGAAATAACAACAATTGGAATAATAATAATAAAAACAAAACAAGTTATCTACATAGATAAGAACTTCTACGATTTAAAATATTACAGCAGGATTTGGCACTGAAACGAATCAAATCTGGATGAGTAAATAACACGACCAGTTTATCGTTGTCTGACAAATTATAAAATATATCACAAACTTCTGTAGCTCGTTGTACAAGATTAAAACGTAAGTCTTCATATAAACTGCAGTTAAGTATTACATGGCATTCATCTTCAATAAAAAACATTACAGAAAGGACAAGTTCATGACATATGTACATGAAGAAATAAAGAGGCATAGCTATCAACATGGTGGGAGAGACATATTATATACAATACCAAGTACATAAATAAAATGTTAACAGAGATGAAATGCAGTATTTATATATCATAGTACTAATTGATATCTTCATTCAAATTTCATAATAATATCTTTTACAAACATACAAAAGTGTTTATATATTTATCATATTGTTTAGTGGATGTGTTCATTACAGATTTAAATGACATGGTATTTGGTCGTTTTATATATTGGATGTCTAAATATCTATTTCTTAGGACTAAAATATAATGAAATTCATCGCCAATGCTGCCTATACAATTACAAAGGGTGCATGTTTCGAGTTCTAAATTGTATTACATATCTGAGAAGATTACCGAACAGTAGTAATACATATCTCATTTTGGTATGAACAGTATTGGAAAAAAACGATATAGAACAGAATATTTAAACAGAACAGATATAAAGTAATAACAAAACCAATATACAAATTTACTGTTTATTCATCATAAATAACAAAAAGGAATCAGACATGCATACTTATGGACGGTAGACTAAAATATATGCCGTTGTGATCAGAGAAATTATTTGGTTAATTACTTCAACTTCACTTTATTTTAACCTTAATCATATAAATGATACAATGGTATACAAGTAAACAGCATACAAACAATGCACATGACGGTGAGAAAAATATTTTCAGTAGGTTATAAAGTTACGGTCGTTAGGAGTACAAAAAAGAAACTTATCATTCGGAAGTATTTCTAGTATAGAATTTGTATTATGCCTATCTTACATACAGTTATTGAGCAGACAGCTAGAATATGGTTAGATATAAATTACCGCTTATAGTTGGGTTCGAATTCCACGGTCATATAGGGTATATTTTTCAAATTATTTGTACTTTTTATCTAGACAATTTTAGTATTTAGAAATCGTATGTAAAATAAGATCATTCTCCGTAAAATTTATGTCGATTTTTTTCGGTATTGTCTTAAGATTAAAATAGTTTTAATGATTTTTAAACCTCATTTATGAGAATACTCGTATACAAGATCGATTGGATTTTGTAGTTAAATATTTGATGTTTTAAGGGATATTCTACACCGTATTGTTTAATCAACACCTGTTTATTGTATACACGTGTCGGCCACACACGCTCGTTAATCCAATTATCACCTATTGATCGTTGTATACACAAAGCAGTTCAAAACAAATGTGCAATATAATCTATTTCATGAAACACATTAACGATTATCACTATATGATTCAATATTATTTAACAGTATTTGTAACTTTTACAAATCTCCATAGGAGATTATCGTAAAAAAGTAAATGATTTCACGGTGAAAAAAATCATTCAAATTCAAGTACTTAAATTGTAATATATTAACGAATTTAGCTAAGTTAGTCAAAATACCTTGATAATAAGTCAAGATATTATGCAATATATAATATTCATCCTATTTCACTATCAAGACACACATAGACAGAACTTTAAACTATCTTAATTTTTACCTATCTTTTATAATAAAAGTTTTCAGTTTATTTTTTACAGTTTATCTATGATACTCTCAGCACATGTATACATTGTGTGATATAAGGTGAATAAACATATACATGTAATATACAAAGATACAACGAACCAGGCTGTTGGTTAGTAAGTAAGAATGGTTTGACATCATCAATAAACATTAATACATACAAAAAAGATTCAAAACAGTTTCTACAGAGATGATTATTATCAACAAGCATTGTGAGGTAATTGAAAATGTATTATCACACCGAAACAAACAAAATCATTATTAATAAGTATTTTAATTGCACATGTATTCATAACCATTCAACAAACTATGCTATTCTTTAAAATTCGGTTTTATTACAAATATTTAACAATTTGATTAGTTACACGTAAAATTATGATCATAACTGTTATTATCTAAAATTATAAACGCACTCTACTGTAAATAATTTAAATGTAATTAATGACATTAATTTACTGATAAAAACTA
Source organism: Lutraria lutraria (assembly GCA_964023205.1). Taxonomy (NCBI): domain Eukaryota; kingdom Metazoa; phylum Mollusca; class Bivalvia; order Venerida; family Mactridae; genus Lutraria; species Lutraria lutraria. Next base: position 12,826,400 of record OZ026849.1, read on the forward strand.
AGGGAAGGTGATAATTACTGATTTTATATTGTAAAACTTAATTTCTAATGCCTTTGATGATCCGCCAAATTATTATAAATAGATATTCTTAAACACTGAATGAAATTTCATTTAATGTAACTAATTAATATCATTGTTGACATTTTCTTTTCGTAATACTATTATGTTTTAAAAATGCTTTCATTTCTCTTTTATCAATCATGCACGTTTATAATAGTTATATCAAACTGCTGGCCAGTCTATAATTGTTACATCAGTCTGTCAAAGTCTGACTACACGTCTTTACAAAGGTGATGAACGTTCCAATTGAAATTTACAGACCAAACAAAATCTTTGCCCACGTTTGAGCGACAAAAACACGTATTCATTCTGAACCAATATTCAAAAAGTTAATATTTTCAGAAAGCTGAGAGCTTTAGCTTTATCATGATGCAATAAAAATAGAAATAAATATTTGCGATTTTTTAAAAAAAACTTTGCGCAACTTTGAAGTATGCAAAGACATATTTATCCTCAATCAATTTTCATAAAGTTAACATTTTCTAAAAGCTGAGAGCTTTAGCTTTATCGTGATGCTATAACAATAAAAAAAGTTAAAAAATGAAAAAAATAGACCCTAGGGCCGTGGAATTCGAACCCAAAAATAAGCGGTAATTTTTATCGAAAATAGGTGAAGTTCCACTTGATCAAAGGCATCTTTTCTGATCAGATATATTAAAGATATTTACATTTTCTTAAAGCTGGGAGCTTTATCTTTAATTTGATATACAGAAATAAAATATCGGTTAGGAAATAAAAAAGTTAAACCCTAGGGCCGTGGAATCGTTTCAATTTCTCATAATTATCGGACTAGGGCCGGCGAATACACTTTGCCCCGGTCTGCTTTATTACCCAGTACTGCACTGTCCAGACTGCCTGGTCAATAAATCATATACCTCGCATTTGGACTGGTTAAATCCAGGAACATTGAAAAAATCAGTAGGCCTAGGCAGGGATGCTATATTACATAGCATCCCTGGCCTAGGTAATTAATGCATCTAAATATTCGTTAACGTAGGATTAAAGTAAACCTGACAGTTCTTGTCGGGTGTTTGTACACGTATCTTTCTGTTCATTGAAATACTTAGGATGCAAAACCTTCGCTCGTTTCCTAGCGACGTAAGGCACGTGATACCCAAAATGGCTTCTTCTGGAACTGTCACTGTTTAGAGGTCTACATATTAACAGTAATTTTAAGCTAAACCAACATAATCAAGTGTGCAACCTTCCGTGTAAAGATCAATGAATAATAGAGGAATATTCATACAGCAAGGATAATTAATAAAGCTAACGGATTAGGCCGTGAAAGTGCTAGGAACTTGAGTGAGAATAAAAACTTACTGTTACAGACTTGGATTAATGAATGGCGAGCACACAAGCTTATCGTGTATGATTGGTCAGTATACTAATCGGTCAACATATGCTTTATGATTTTGTGCTTCGCTCAATGCTGCAAACGATTAGAATTAATTACTACAGACACATGCAGAATAATAAAGCAAGGGTCTCCCCTGCTATCAGGTGATTACAATTTATTTTATATTTGCACCTTCTCTCAGCATAATTTAAAATTGATTGGAGAATTTTCAGATAGGCTTTGTTATTTGAATGTGTCCAGGAGGGCCTATCTGATAACTATTTAGTCTGAACTTATTTGTGGCAATAAGACACTTCCTCAATTTGGCCTGTCTGCCGCATTACAACAAAGAACAAAGTATCTTTGTGAACTCAAAATCCTCAGTTAAAAGCTGTTGGGCATGATAACTTACTTAATTTTACATTGTAGCAGTCTGGTATATTAATTATCGATCAACTGGGATATTTACCAGCCCGAATAACTCAGTAGACTGTAGAGCATCTGACTTGCAAGCAGGGGGTCACAGTTTTGAGCCCCACACCGGGTACTTTATCATAGAGCTAGGGTGAAGTAAAGGCTGGGTTAGTCGAGTCTGTTGTTGTCGCAGTGAGTTACTTAGAATAAAAAGGAAGGAGGATTGTAGCATCAATTTTTTGTCGTATATTATATTCATATTATATTCATATAATATTCATAAATTGGCTAAGATATTCACCAGCCCGATGAGCTTAGTTGGTAGGGCATCCGACTTGCAAGCAGATGCATTTCAGTTTACAACTGTTCTATAAATATAGGTGAAGATGTAGTTATTATACATGTATATCTATAAGTTATCATATTTCATCTATGCCTAAGTACACCATTATGTTTTGCTATTAAAAAGTAACCAACAAATAAACTTATGCTATTCAAAAGTTTATCTACATGCATGAATACTGCTGAATATTTTGTATTGAATATTGAGAAACTTCATTATGTTAATGTTCTATTCTGAGTGAGTATATTATATATAGATAATTTGTACATGTGTATGAATATTCCGGGGAATCCCACTATGTCTAAATGCACCTGAATGTTGCTAAAAAAGTTACAAACAATAAACCTTTTGCTGTCTTATTTAAATGTGTATACATATAAATAGAATACTGTTTTTGTGCTGAATGTCTGGAAAATCTCAAAATCATTATGTAAATATAGGATAATTTACTATTGATAAATAATTAATTTTTTTTTGGTCATTTGCGAATATCAAAACGCTGAATAGAGTTGGTAGCTTTTATCGGTTTATCATTATTGCGATATCAGCTAGACAATATCAATAACACAATATTTTTTCATCATACCAATATATTGGATTTAGCTTAAATAACTAGACTTTAAATAAGTCCAAATATAATTCATGTCTAAAAACTGGTCAAACTTGTATTATCAACTTTGCACATATACATTATAATACATGTATTAATTGTTTAGACACTTCTAAATGAGAACAAATTCTTTCAAAGTGTGGTTCCAGACAACACTATCACCAATAAACTGCATTATTACCCAAGGCTTTATGTGAATGCTAAATTGCTTATTCATTATTCTTTATTTTATGACAACTTGCAATATTTACTGCGATACATATCCTGATACAGCATGCACTATTGTGATATATCACAATATGCTTTTAAGGTGCGATACCCAGCTCTAACTCTTAGTTTGCCTAAATGTGCTTTTGCTGCTAAAAAGAAACAGTTAGTTAGTCCATCTGCATTTTCCTTGTCCCTAATGATTAGACATATAATGTGAAAATAACTTAGTACAATTTATAAATACCATAAGATAGTGCGTAGTGTTCAAGACCCAGGTCTGTAGCTCCAAGGTCAAGGTCACACTCGGAGGTCAAGCATGAAAGAGTGTCATAGACCTTGTCCAGGCTGTATTTCCGTTATGCATTGACATATTTGAAAATAACAGGGTTAACTGTTAAATTCCATGAGGTGATATGCAGTACACAAGACCCAGGTGCATACATGTTGTTCCAAGGCTAACCTTAGATATTTTGTGTATAAGCATTGTCTAGCGGACCTCTACCAAGTTTGTTAAAATTATGGCCCCATGGTAAAAATTGGCCCGCCCCATGTACGCTTGATTTATGTAGACTTATATAGACTTAAATCTTCATGTCCAAAACCACACGGCCTAGAGCTTAGTTATTTTGAGTCAGTGTAGTATTGTCCTGTGGACTTCTACCAAGTTTGTTCAAATTATGACCCCAGGGTTTAAGGCCACACCAATTTGATAACTTGTTCATCGGATTTGCCGCTCGCTTTTTATCAAAATTAGAAAAATAATATTATTTTTTGTTTTTTGCTTCCGACCGCTTGCTCGTGCCGACATCTTTTTAAAAAATCCGGAACGGTACGGTGTCTTGGATTTTATCACTACAATATTGTATTCTGCGGTGTTGCTCAATTATATATGCGGCTCTCTTTACGATACCGAGATAGTATAATATCGTAGCTGATTTTTTAAATGGAATTTATTCGGTAATTCCGAATATTTAAACCTAAGAAGAATGTTAACTGCACGCGATACCATAGACAATCAGAAACACGTCGATTATCGTAGATAAGACCATAGAAAAAAAGTAGCGTGGAATAGGAATACGGGTGACGTTAGTTTCCAAGATGGTAGCGCTCGTGGCCTAATCAACTGTTTGTGACGGCGAGACTCTTTCGATTTTGCCCAGCCCTCAAAAACTGAATATTTAATTTGTTGTGTGTGGAAAAATCACACATTAAAACCCGTTTGGAAAACGAAACTAGTGCAAGAATAACTGCCGGTGTCATGGTAAAAATCGCCTATTAAGTTCCATATTAAAAATTTGACTTTGGTAGAGCTGGGACGAGTACTCGAGTACCCGGGTATCGGGTCGAGTAATGCTACTACCCGGGTACAAAATTATTACCCGGGTACCCTTGAAGTAGAACACTCCATAATAAACTTGTTTTGATTTTTTAGCGAAAAAAACTTATTTGATTAGACCTAATTATATGTTTTTGTCAACCTTACCGAGCAATACTTAAGACATCTGTGGCCGATTTCAATATAATATTTAACTTACCAACGAATACTCATCCTGTATTCATTTTCAGCTCACCAGAGCATGAATGTGCTCAGGGTGAGCTTTTGTGATCGTCCATCGTGCGTCGTTACGAATACGTGGCGTCCATGTTTACTTAAAACAACATCTCCTCCTACACCGCTATGCCGATTGCAACCAAACTTGGCTGGAATGATCCTTGGGTGGTCCCCTTTCAAAGTTGTTCAAAAAATTAAATTTCATTAAAAATTCTGGTTGCTATGGCAACAAATTGAAAAAACTTAAAAAATCTTCTTGTCTGAAACCACAGGGCCTAGAGCTGAGATATTTGGTATGTAGCATTGTCTAATGAAACTCTACAAAGATTGTTCAAATTATTCCCCTAGGGTCAAAATTGGCTCCGCCCCGGGGGTAACTTGATTTTACATAGACTTATATAGGAAATTTAAAAATCTTCTTGTCAAAAACTACAATGCCTAGAGCTTTGATATTTGGTGTGTAGCATGGTCTAGTGGACCTCTACCAAGTTTGTTCAAATTATTGCCCTAGGGTCAAAATTGGCCCCGCCCCGGGGGTCACTTGATTTATATAGACTTATATAGGAAAATTTAAAAAATCTTCTTCTCCGAAACCGCAAGGCCTAGAGCTTAGATATTTTGTATGTAGCATTGTCTAGTGGACCTCTACCAAGTTTGTTCAAATTATGGCCCCGGGGTCAAAATTGGCCCTGCCCTGGGGTTTATTCTATTTTATATAGGAAAATTTAAAAAATCTTCTTCTCCGAAACCACAAGGCCTAGAGCTAAGATATTTGGCATATAGCATTGTCCAGTGGACCTCTACCAAGTTTGTTCAAATTATTGCCCTAGGGTCAAAATTGGCCCCGCCACGGGGGTCACTTGATTTATATAGACTTATATAGGAAAATTTAAAAAATCTTCTTCTCCAAAACCGCAAGGCCTAGAGCTAAGATATTTTGAATGTGGCATTGTGTAGTGGACCTCTACCAAGTTTGTTCAAATTATGGCCCCGGGGTTAAAATTAGTCGTGCCCTGGGGTTTATTCTATTTTATATAGGAAAATTTTAAAAAATCTTCTTCTCCGAAACCACAAGGCCTAGAGCTAAGATATTTGGTATGTAGCATTGTCTAGTGGACCTCTACCAAGTTTGTTCAAATTATTGCCCTAGGGTCAAAATTGGCCCCGCCCCGGGGGTCACTTGATTTATATAGACTTATATAGGAAAATTTTAAAAATCTTCTTCTCCAAAACCACAAGGCCTAGAGCTAAGATATTTGGTATGTAGCATTATCTAGTGGACCTCTACCAAGTTTGTTCAAATTATTGCCCTAGGGTCAAAATTGGCCCTGCCCTGGGGTTTATTCTATTTTATATAGGAAAATTTAAAAAATCTTCTTCTCCGAAACCACAAGGCCTAGAGCTAAGATATTTGGTATGTAGCATTGTCTAGTGGACCTCTACCAAGTTTGTTCAAATTATTGCCCTAGGGTCAAAATTGGCCCCGCCCCGGGGGTCACTTGATTTATATAGACTTATATAGGAAAATTTAAAAAATCTTCTTCTCCGAAACCGCAAGGCCTAGAGCTTAGATATTTTGTATGTGGCATTGTGTAGTGGACCTCTACCAAGTTTGTTCAAATTATGGCCCCGGGGTCAAAATTAGCCCTGCCCTGGGGTTTATTCTATTTTATATAGGAAATTTTTTAAAAATCTTCTTCTCCGAAACCACAAGGCCTAGAGCTAAGATATTTGGTATCTAGCTTTGTCTAATGGACCTCTTTTAAATCTGTTCATATAATGGCCATTGGATAAAAAACGGCCCAGATGGGTCACTTGATCTTACTTAGACTAGTATAGAAAACTTCAACAATGTTAATCTCCAAATGACCTTTTCTCCTGGTGAGCATTTATAGGGCCATCATGGCCCTCTTGTTATGCTTAAGTGCTGCTGCGACGAGTATGAATTATTGTTCTAATGGTCAAAATATTTTCACAGATTTTTCTATCCATTTGTTTGCAATACAGTCTAAACTTTTAATTAACTCCATCAGTATTTATATATGTAACTAGCAGTTTACCGCAAGTAAAATCTTCGCACGTACATGTATATTTACCCTTATTTAACCCAATTTTCATTAGTAACGGTTGGCAAATTTGGGATGGGGAGGCTAGTAAAGTAAGGGACTATATTCCTGAACGTTTCCAGTAACGCCAGGCTCTGACTTTACGAACACAGGTGGTGGCACACGTACATTGGAAGACTTGGAGTCGGACACATGTAACTTTGTTCTGCTATATATGTATTTATTCAACTCAAGGTCGCAGATATTGCATTTTGTCATCTGTTTATCGCTAAGGAGCGCGAGTTATTGCCGAACTTTGCCGGCTTTTTGTGCAGTTTGGTTGTATGCCAATCTATTTAAGTAATATATAGTGACAGGATGCAGGAATGATAACTCTTTTGAGATGAATGGCGGGTACTCGGGTAATTGCGGGTAATATGGTCACGGGTACCAGGGTACAAATTTTCTACCCGTCCCAGCTCTAGACTTTGGCACAGAATTTTATGGCACATTCACACAGATTATTGTTATTTCTATTGATTTAAGTATACCAGTATACTGAAGATATCTTAGAATATTTTGGTGTGGGTCTATCCTTCACTCATGGTTCTAGTTTATATAGAATTAAGGGTAAATTCTTTTAAAAAATGTCTCCAAAATTAAACAGTTATATCTTGTGTCCAAGTTGTGTACAGTGTCATTCCAGTGATAGATCCAGTATACAATATTATGTCGTTTTATTTTAGTAATTGTAACAAGAATATGGTATACATTGTATTGTTCTGTAAGTTTAATATATTTTTTGTGTGTTTCTTTATGGGTGATTTATCAATTTTCATATAAAAAGAGAATAGAATAAAGACATTAAAAGTGTTTTCGCTGGTAAACCTAAGGGTTATTGAAACTAATAAAAATACAGAATCGTTATTTGCTTGATCACATGCTTGTTTGAAAAAGAAAAGCTTTTTAGATTTTTATTCGCTTGTTCGCTCGCTTGTTTGAAAGAAGGAAAATAAAAAATAAATTATTTTTTTCGCTCGCTCGCTCGGTCAAATTGGAAAAGTAAAAAATAATATTAATAAAAATATTTCGCTCGCTCGCTTGCTCTTTTCAGAAAAAAAATCCGATGAACAAGTTATTAAATTGGCGTGGCCTAATAACTCTATTTTATATAGGAAAATTAAAAAAATCTTCTTTCTGAAACCTCAGGGCTTGGAGCTTAGATATTTCAGATGTAATATTTTCTAGTGGACCTCTTCCATGTTTGTTCAAATTATGGCCCTGGGGTTGAAATTGGCCCTGCCCACTCGGGTCTCCTGATTTACATAGGCTTATATATGTGAATTTTTTTAATCTTCTTGTCCAAAACCTCAAGGCATATAGACCTTAGATATTTTGTATGTAGCATTGTCTAGTGGTCCTGTACCAAGTTTGTTCAAATTATACCCCATGGGTCAAAGTTAGCTCAACCCGGAGTTTAATCTATTTTATATAGGCTTAACTAGGAAAATTTAAAAAAATCTTTTGTCCAAAACCACATGGCCTAGATTTTAGCTATTTTGTAAGTAGCATTTTCTTGTGGTCCTCTGCCATGGGTGTTCAAATTATGGACCGTGGGTCAAATTAGTCCCGGCCAGGTTTACTCTTATCTTATATATGCTTAAACATAGAAATTACAAAAAAACGTCTTGGCCAATTTTAACCCCAGGGCCAAAATATCTAAGCTTTGGACCTTGGGGTTAAAATTGGCCTCGTCCCCTGGTGACTTGTTTTTACATAGGCTCATGATTATTTTCTCTCGGGTCTTTTTTCTGGAAAGCGATAAAGGGCCATCATGGCCCTCTTGTTTAAAAATGATGTGAGAGTACTGAATTGTGCCTATAGTAAATAACTCATTGTCTAGAAATACAAAATTAGGAACAATTGTATGAAGTTAAATTCATGTGTGGGTTCGCATGTGATAGATATCATTTCGGTTTTATTTTCACAGAAATAAAACCCATAGCTGGAATTCCAAAGTAATGACATCTTAAAACATTTGTTTCAAATTAAGAATTTTCTTTGCTAGAATATTTGTTAACATATACATTCTTAAATATCACTCATCTTATGATAACATTTTTTCCGATCTTAGTAAATTTTGAATGAGTATAAAAAAATAATTAAGATACTTAATAAATGTGAGACCTGGTCTAAGCCGATTCGCACCTAAATAACATATCTATTACAGAAATTTACTTCTGTAATGGTAATTTAACTAAATTACTAATTTTTAAACTTTTGCCATGGCAATATTTTGCCATGGAAATTTTGCCATGGCAATGTTTTGCCATGGAAATTTTGCCATGGCAAACTTTTGCCATGGCAAAAATTAAAAATTAAAATTTCATATTTATTGATCAAAACCATAATAATTGTGTTAATTATGATACCTACACACCCTTACATAGTGTTTCTTTAAATATAAAAAAAAATTTGCCATGACAGTTTTTCTTTGCATTTTTCAAGAAAACTAGTAAAGATAGAAACATAGGACTTACAATTTTTTAATAAGTAACTAAATGCTACAATTTAATAATGTTTTTGTTTCTCAAAAGCGCGTAAAACTGGGGGCTGTATTTGCCAAAGACCGGCGCGGCAAAAACAAACCGGCGGAGGTTTAGTGCAGATTATGTTCAAATCGCATAAATTATTAACTAACATTGTATACATGTGTTCAAAGAAATGCTGTACTCTGATTAGATAATTTACATATAATATTATATAGGGACCTATCTACAGTCTGTAATCATAACTGATTACTAGTGTATGATTTAACAACAAATCTGTGTAAAATATTTAAAACATCTTAAAGTATAAGACGTATCGACATCACATAATTATTTCACTCAAGAAAGTGTTGGGACCGGAAACAACTTCGTTATGTAGTGAAACAGACATTATGTTTAAAATACTTACTGTATGATATGTTATATTGTAGAATCATGGCAGAGTCGGTGATCATAGACTGTGAAGTAAATGGTGCAAAGTTTGTAGAGCACGGAGATATATGTGAACTGTGCAAAAGTACGTCGTCGGCTGGTTACTATTCTTGGTGTGAATGTTACATGTGTCAAACATGTTATGTTAACCATGTAGGAATAAGGAAATATAAGGACCACATGATGCAAGTTGATCCAGAAAGCAATGAAGATGACAGTACAATTCAATTCCAGACGTGTACGGAACACACACAGCATGAAGTACGTTTTTACTGTACTGATCACAATTATTTCGGATGTGCAGAATGCATGTTGTTCAATAATAAATCAATACAAACACATAGTAGAAGCATCCAATTAACTTCAACATAGTGAAGAGCTTTTTAGTTTTCTTGAAGATATTAAAGACTCGGAGAATTTTCATGAAAACTGCGCTGAATCGATTGCCTCTCAATCTGAATTGTCCGATGACATTGATCAAAAAATTACAAACGACGTGCAACAATTCGTGAAAGATTTAGTATCATATGTTACTGATGAAGAAAAACGCGTAATTAAGAATGCAGACTCAGGGAAATCCATAAACAATGATGAAATAGAAGTTATCGGATGATCTCCAAAGGATTCGGTCCGACATTTCGTCAGTAATTGCAAATGTCAGAAGTGAAGACAAGATTCATAAGCTATTCATCCTGACCGTAGAAACAAAGCCAAAATTGTACCAAATTCGAGACACATTAACAGCAATTAACTGCCAAGAGGTCATTGACAGATATACATTCTATCCTAGCAGATTGCTCCAGCGTCAGCTATCAGAGAAACGCCCTATTGGCATGCTTTCTGACAATACCCAATCCAAACAAGGTATTGACTGCCTAATCTTCATTTAAGTAGTTATGCTTTAGAAATACAACAATACTAAAATATGGAGAATTTTCGGGGTAAGGTAAGCATATTTATTGTCTTCAATATCTTACGGAAATAATGCAGCAATGCTAAATTTAACCGAAGTTATACATTAAGCATGAGTCACCATATTTGGCTTGAATTACAGGCATATACGTTATATTAGGCTATGGGCTACTGGGCGAAACCCTCCCCCCCCGGAGGCATTTTTGTAGACACCATTTTTTTGAAAGCCCCATGCCTGCTGATCATTTTTCCAGTGTCTACAATCTGGGCGTTGGGGCGTTTGTGAACTACAGCATGCTAATTACCGTTACCGAAAAATACGTTTGACAATAATTTTATTTTGTTAGAAGTCTTATTCTAGATATTTTCAATAATTCATCAATTTGAACAATTCCTTTGACCATAATAAGTTAGCAGCGGCTTTACTTATCGATCAAATGCATGTTTGTCACTGTATTGCACTATATATGCTCTGTAATTTACGTTACCCTGCGTTACCCTAAAATGACAAGGAAATGACAGTTGTATATGTTAAATTAACACAAAAGCAGTCGTAAACAATGTTTTTATTCATATTAGGCAAATACTACCACATGTTCATGTTTTTCTTTCATTGAATGCTCGTTTATGTCTTCATTTTACGTAAAATACGTTACTTACAAAAGTATACGTGTTACATGGAAATCATTTATATTACTGTGATCACATGCTATGATCAAATAGGTATACAGTGATAGGTAATCATGATGCATTCATTAATACCCATAAATGGAAAACATTTCTAGTTACAAGTGTTGTTAAGTTTGACTGGGATAATAGTAGTTTACGTTACATAACGTTACCTTTATCACGATAAGTGTTTAACACACTTTACAATGCATAAAACATTGATTTGATATACAAAATGTTTATACTTGGTTACTGGGAATACGTACATGTTAATTAACATTCCAACTTTTTAAATTCATCACTGATTGTGTTTTACGTTACATGGTTTTATTTGTGTTACGTTTGAAATTATTCATAAATGAGTAACAACATTTCTATGAAACTGTTATAAAATCATCATCGAATGTATTCTAAGAATATGTATCTATGAAACAATCAAATTTACAATGACAGCGACAGTGCAATAAAACATTGTGCCATTGACACACATTTATGTGTCATTTACGTTACCATTTGTTACATGATTATTTATATATATGTACTTAAGTGCAATATTGTATGTTATGTCAGATTTCATTAGCTGTACATATTGTCATCAAGGTATTTTTGTTGTTCTGATAGCAAACGTTCACGAATTTCACAAATCCTTCTCACTTTTCTGTGTCATAGACAGCATCGACCATACTAATGAGCTCAATGTCGTTTTTATCATCAGTGTCTTCTGTGTCGCTAGCCTTTGGCACAATATTATCCTCGTACCAGTTGTATTCCAGCATGTTGTCAGGACCGAATTTCCAACCACTTTCATCCACTTTTAGAAGATCAAGATTGCCCTCTTTGCATGGGTCCAAATATACACCTTATAACTATCCGTAACACATTGAACATACGAGACGGGATCTGCAGGGAGCGAGTAAGCTCATGTCCATACCACTTAAAGCGTTCAGAACACAACCATGGCTTTGATACTTGTCATACCTCAGTTTATTGATGTCGTATTTTTAATGACCAAACAACACACATACAAATGTCTCAATGGCACTGTAAAGTTCATCCGAACAAACATGCGTGGTAAATTGGCTAATAGTGTCATGTAATCTTCATTTATAGGAGCAAAGCTCCTATAGCTATACATTACTTTTTCTAATTGCAATTACGTGACGCATATACATCCGCTTTGAAAAATAGTATAAGTATACATTGCAGACTTTGCAGTTTTGATAAAAGTTGGAGATATATGCAGGATTCTGTTTTTTCCTCCGTTTCATCATTAACTGTTGAGGTAACGAAATTCACTACATATTGAAAATAGTTTCATTCAGTAAAGTAGCGCTGGAACACTATATTGTCTCTGAGATTAGTGAGATTGCCTATTGACACATGGTAGCTTTTCCTTGATAATTGTGGTTAATTGGTCAAATGATGTACATCTGTACAGACTATACATACTTGACATTCAAATTTTAATTCAAAATTATGATAGCACAGGCCTTTAAATGGTTTAACGATGGTTTTATCTAACACATTTAAACTTTGCTCCAGACTGTAATCTCAGTGCTTTGAATCTCAGTTAGTGTGACTGTGGCGCCATCTCTATAAGACTGCTCAAAGATTAGCTTTATTGACTGTGTCTTATTGTCGTCATTAGATATGAAGCCCATCCGATTTCATGGAGTTATTGCTTTTTTTACCTGAAAGCAAGAACGTTGGAGCTGCCAAACGTCATCGGCACTCATCTGATTTAATATACTGTTTGAAGTGTCTGATATAAAGTATACACGAGAAGTTTTAGGCAACTGATAAGAAATCGCCTCAACTACTTGCTCGAATGTGTCCGGAACTGCTATTAGACTCTGCAGTTACCCAATTAGGCGTTACCATTAACAACATAGGATGCGCCTTCTGTAGAATGGCTAGTTGTTGGTTCTATTGGTGATTCAATATAAGGCACTTGACCTAGAAGAAATGACCAGGTAAGCTTCAGGTCTATGTCATGTTGAACTGACAGGAGCATAAACAGGCCAAATGCGTTACGTTCTGCTCGTATCTGAGTTATTATGTTATGCTGAAATACTCTGTGTGAAAGGTTGTGTTTTTTCAAATCTTGGCCGGGGTAATTGACCCTTCGATAAGGGATGGTTTTAGTGTTTCCCAGACGTCACTTTGTCAAGAGAACCACTGGCACAATTCCGGAATTTATCATAAGTTCTACGAGACCACTGTCGATCATTACTTTACCTAGATGTATCGAAGATGGAGCATACGTGTGTGAAATACACCCGTTCTCACTATGACATTAGTGAATTTGTTCCGGAAACTGCCAAACCAATGAGTACGATATCATGGCCACTGCTAGGTCACAGGTTAAAATTGCATAATCATTGAAAAAAGAATAATATCTATAAATTACTATGAAATTGATAGACTAAATTAATTATTTATTTGATTAATGAAATTATTTATTTATTTACAACTGATTGCTTTGATTTGATTGATTGATTGATATGAAAATTTTATAATGAAATATTTTTTTTTTTTAATTTAAGCCTGCATGCCACTTTAGATTTTATAATGTCTTATGCAAAAAATATCAAGGTTTAGTTATACATGCACTTATGTTCATAGTTATATTTTGATAACGCATGCGGTTAATAATATACACATATTTTCTGCATTATTGTGACCTTTTTTTCACCTTGTAAACATATAATACAATTGAGTACCATTTACTCATTAGATAGTGTTCTGCTCGATCCAGAAACAGTAAGTATATGATGATAATCGAATATTTTAGAGTATATGTGACCTTATTTCAGTGATATGATATTGGTAACGTAAATTATACCACATTTGATGATGAGTTTAACTTTTCTACACTCTTGTTTACATTCTCTGTGCTTATAATCATAATTACAAAGCCTTTAACACAAATTATTTTGATCTCTTTGCGGTATTGTGTTAACTTTAAAATTTCAATTATGGTAACGCCCCAAAATGGCGGTAACGGAGTAAAGCCCCAACATCCAGATGGTAGACACTGGGATTTGATAGGTCTTTCCATACACTTTCCGAAAAACATACTGTAGAAAAATGCCTCCGGGGGGGAGGGGGGTATTGGTGCCCCATAGTCTATATAGATTAATAGCGGTATTCATTTCACAGGAGTTCACTCGATTTATGTATAAGCCTGTGTTTATGCCCAGTATCATTTTATTTGTCCACTATCAGAGTTTTCACAAAAGCCATCATTAATATAAGATGACTATTCAACGATCATTCATAAAGTTAGTGCAATAATTCTACTAATTATGAACCTTATGTGAAATATACATACCAGTTTATTGATTATAGTGTAACACTAAGATTAATTATGATAATGTCAATTGACATAAAAATGCTTATACTAGAAGTAATCAAGCGACACCACTGATCTAGCCGGTATAGTTTCACGTCAAATACATTCCTTACGTACGGTATTATATTGTTTAAACGCCAAGTACGGAATTGCGGTATTTTAACTTATCTTACATACGGGAGATAATTTCTACTCTACACTATTATTATCAAAGTGTTTACATCGGGCACTTCACAGTGATTATACTCGACTTGTTAAGTGGAAAGCGGTATGTTTATCAATTTATATTATTAGTTTTAAAAGTATATTTTACAACTGAGGTGATGCAGTTCATGAGGATTAATCAATTAGGGAACCTCTCTATTTTGAGGTATTTTAATTAATGGCTTCCAACGTATAAACAGTCTCATTTAATTGAAATGGAAAGTACCTTATCTGAGTTTAACCTATCTTTTTTCTCTATTTTCCATCGTCAAAATATGTTTATATGCAGTGTTTAGTCATAGTTGAAGAAAATATCATGAATAGATAAATATTAATGAAACGAAAGTACTCTTTCAAGTCAGATCATGTTTACACTCCGCTGTCAAATTTATTTTGCTATATATGGCATGCGTGTCCACGTGACCATGTATTTAGTTTTTATCATATTCAAAAAGCATATCAGTCAACGTTTAACCTATTTTTAATCCATTTCAAAATCTCACAAAATATAGTTTCATACACTGATTACTTTAGCCACGTAAAACTATGTTTAAACCTTTTGAACCGTGTTATATACATTGTTATCAGTCCTAGAGAGTCGTTCATATAGATATACCCAAATAATCATGAATACACAAATGCATGTATAGTAAAGACTCTATACATAAAATTGACCGCAACCATATTAAGACAATTTCATTACGAGCAGTTATGGTCTCCGAATAGTAATCTCTTACTACGTGTAGTAATTACTAGGCCCTCGCCACTGTGAGTTCGAGTCCTACCCTGGCTTGACAAATTTGAGAAAGCAATCAGCTAGGTTATATAAAAACGATGGATCTATCAAGACAGGTTAGTCTCGGGTCTTTCTCTCCCATTAAAGTCAAATGAGTCTGGTTGTTAGTGCGACGTATCTATACATAGTACTTTGCATTTCTACACCATAACACATACACTGCATTTTCGATTTAAGCGATAGAACTTTGTTAAGAGAAGTAATAATGGTAATACATTTTGTTATGAATCATGTATTCTGATGTTTCCTCAGTTTCAATAATTAAGATGTTACCTTACACATACATAGTTTAAAGTTCCGAGCTTATCAGCCATTCTATATTACAATATAAATACGCTTTAAAAACTTTAACAATGATAAAGTCAGTTGATAGAAATAAAACTTATAATTAAACGACAACGCTCGTTGAAACAGTATAAGTATCACGACATATAATTGTAACCGGAACGTACGGTATCAATGTTGTTTAAACTCCAAGTCCGGAATCGCTGGAATTTTACATATGTTATCTACTCCATTGTATTATATATGTTTACATCCGGCATTTAACATATTTATTCTCAAATTGTTAAGTGGAAAACGGCATGTTTATTAATTCATATTATTAGTTTTCAGATGTATATTTTATATTTGAAGTGATTCAGTTTCATTTGGATGAATCAATTAGATATGTTTCCTATTTTGGGTGGCATTTTAATCAATGTATTCTAACATATAAAACAGACTCGTTAAAGTGGACACAAAAGTACCATTTCTGAGTTAAACATATGTTTTTCTAACTTTGGTCATCCTTCATAGCTGTATTTTATGCACCATTTAGTCATAACTGAACAAATATAATGACTTGATAACTAGTACTGAAACCGAAAGTACTATATCAAGTTAGAACATGTTACACTTCGCTATCAAATATACTTTGCCATTATGTGATCATTTATTGTTTTTCTTTCCCACTTGAAAAATCACGTTTCAGTCAACTTTTTGCATAATTTTACAGAGATTTCAAAATCTTACACATTTATTTTAATACAATGCTTGCTTTAACTACGTAAAATAATATGCTTTCAAACCGTATAGAACGTGTTGTTAATTATATTGTGACCTGTCTGTACTCATTGATTGTGCACACATATGTGTACATAATATAAACAAAATAAAGTCGAGCAGATATTTTTCGTTTGTTGAACTAATTAAACCGGTGCACTTGTAAGAACTCCGTCCATTTTAAAAAGGGATTGTCCACTGAATCCCATTTAAAATGGCCATTTTCAGCAAATTTTGCTGAAAATATGCATGTATTTTTCAATAGTTTGACTGGAAATTTGAATAAAGAGAACAAAAAAACTTAAATTTGTAGAAAATATAATTCATAAAATCTGTTATTTTAATATAAATATACATAAAATATTAACATATATATATGAAATGTTCCGCCAGCGGAACATTTCATTCAAACATATATATACATTATTCTAATGAATCACACAGAATATAATTGTTCTGCCGGCGGAACATTTTCTCAAGAAACTGCAAAGTTAAACAAGAAATATATCATAATACAGATTTTGAAATGTGAATGTTCTGCCGGCGGAACATTTCTTCAAGAAACTGTAAAATTGAACAAGAAATATATCAAAAACAGATTATTTTGAAATATGAATGTTCCGCCAGCGGAACATTTCTTTTAATACCTAATAAATCTTCAGAATATAATTGTTCTGCCGGCGGAACATTTAGTCAAGAAACTGCAAAATTGCACAAGAAATGTATTAAAATACAGTTTTTGTGATGTAAATGTTATGCCGGCGGAACATTTTCTCAAGAAACTGCAAAGTTAAACAAGAAATATATCATAATACAGATTTTGAAAAATGAATGTTCTGCCGGCGGAACATTTCTTCAAGAAACTGTAAAATTGAACAAGAAATATATCAAAAACAGATTTTGAAACATGAATGTTCCGCCAGCAGAACATTTCTTTTAATACCTAATAAATCTTCAGAATATAATTGTTCTGCCGGCGGAACATTTAGTCAAGAAACTGCAAAATTGCACAAGAAATGTATTAAAATACAGTTTTTGTGATGTAAATGTTCCGCCGGCGGAAGATTTTCTCAAGAAACTGCAAAGTTAAACAAAAAATATATCATAATACAGATTTTGAAAAATGAATGTTCTGCCGGCGGAACATTTCTTCAAGAAACTGTAAAATTGAACAAGAAATATATCAAAAACAGATTATTTTGAAATATGAATGTTCCGCCAGCGGAACATTTCTTTTAATACCTAATAAATCTTCAGAATATAATTGTTCTGCCGGCGGAACATTTAGTCAAGAAACTGCAAAATTGCACAAGAAATGCATTAAAATACAGTTTTTGTGATGTCAATGTTCCGCCGGCGGAACATTTTCTCAAGAAACTGCAAAGTTTAACAAGAAATATATCGTAATACAGATTTTGAAAAGTCAATGTTCCGCCAGCGGAACATTTCTTTCAATACCTAATAAATCTTCAGAATATAATTGTTCTGCCGGCGGAACATTTAGTCAAGAAACTGCAAAATTGCACAAGAAATGTATTAAAATACAGTTTTTGTGATGTAAATGTTCCGCCGGCGGAACATTTTCTCATGACACTAAATATGCAAAAGAAATGTATCAAAATACAGTTTTTGTGATGAGAATGTTCCGCCGGCGGAACATTTCCTCATGACACTGTAAATATGCAAAAGAAATGTACAAAAAACCAGTTTACCTACATTTTGTATATCGGTGTTCTGCCGGCGGAACATTTAAATAATTAAATTGATAAAAAAACTATTTTCAGTTCCAGGCGTTATTCTGTACAAATAACAGTTTATCTTTACCAGTGTTCCGCCGGCGGAACATTCAAATACAGTAAAATGATACAAAAGTTATTTTCAGTTGTTTGTTCAAAAAAAAAAATTTACCTTTATCAGTGTTCTTCCGGCAGAACATTACTTTGTTTAAGCATAACAGTTTACTGAAATAAGTCTTACGCTGGCAGAACATTTCTTACAAAACAATAAAATCTAACATAAAATATATTCAGTATTTTAAATAAGTATGATACCCGAAGCATTATATGTTTTTTACGTGTTCAAATTGTTCGGACGTCCAAACATTTTGTAAGATAATAGCAACAGTCTGTAGCAAAAACACTGCAAACATAGCAAAAACAACAATCACTATATATATACCTTCCACATCATACATAACTAAGCAACTAATTGACCAAGTGTATATAACTAAGTAATTAAATTACTAAATCTTGTAAATATATATATAAATGACTAATGTGTGCAGCTAAGTAAGAAACTTCATGTACATAACTAAATTAAGTAACTGAATAAGAGTATATAACTAAGTAATTAACTGACTATTATTGTCACTAAGTATATAACTTTATGTAACTGACTAAATGTATATATAAATGACTAATGTGTGTAGCTAAGTAAGAAAATATTGTATACATAACTACCTTAAACTAAGTAAATAACTCACTAGGTGTATATATACACTAGAGCTTTGTCACAGAGGTTAAGTTCAAGGGGACATATGAATAGAATGCAATAAAATTGTTCACCGGAACAGTTTGAATATTTAGTCAATTTTTAATGTATCAAGGGGCATAACTCATAAGTGCATGGGTCAATTTGGCTGGTTATGACACTTGACCGAGATCTCTGGGCCATAAACTTTTCCATCAAGTTTGTTGAAGATCCAAATAAAACTGTTTGAATTACAGAGCGGACACTGCTGTGGACAGAGCCCACCATGGGTGTTCCCATAATAAAAATGATTACAATGATCGATATAGATAAAAAAATTGTGAAAAGTTTGGACGCCTGAACAAATTAACCCTAGGCATTTCAAAAAGCAAGAGGGCCAAGATGGCCCTATATCGCTCACATGACAATCACTGTTCACTCATTAAAACTTTGGTTAGAACCGGTCACCTAGTTTTTTACCCACGATAATCCATGTTAGAACTTGTCCTACATATAAATAAGACAAACATTCCGACGAAATTTAGTGAAGATCCAATCAAAACCATAATAACTACAGAATAGACAAGGTTTTCCTAAGATTTGACCTTGTGACCTTGTTTTTGACCCCAGATGACCTATAGATGTTCGAATTTGTCTTACATATCATTAAGACAAACATTCTGACAAGGTTTGGTGAAGATATAATTAAAATTTAACATCTACAGTATTAATAAGGTTTTCCTAAGATTTGACCCTGTGACCTGTTTTTTTACCCTAGATGACCCGTATTGCAACTTATCCTTAATATCATTGAGACAAACAATCAGACAAGGCTTTGCCAAGATCCAATTAAAACCATGCAATTTAGAGGTTTACAAGATTTTACCTAAGATTTGACCTGGTGATCCAGTTTTTTACCTGGGCTCACCCATATTCAACCTTGGCCCACATATCATTAAGGCAAAACTGCGACATCTACAGTGTTAACAAAAATTTCCTGAGATTTGACCTGGTGACCTAGTTATTGACCCAAGATGACCCATATTTGTACTTGACTGCTATATCATTTAACAAACAATTTGACAACTTTGGTGATAATCCAATTATAACTGTGAAATAAACAGTGTTAACATGTTTTTTCATAAGATTTGACCTAGCGACCTAGTTTTTGACCCAAGATGACCCATGTTCGAGCTCGTCCAAGATATTATAAACAAGAGGGCCAAGATGGCCCTATATCGCTCACATGACAATCATTGTTCACTCATTAAAACATTGTTTTGAACCGGTGACCTAGTTTTTGACCCCAGACGACCTATGTTCGAATTTGTCTTACATATCATTAAGACAAACATTCTGACTAGGTTTGGTGAAGATACGATCAAAGTTTGACATCTACAGTGTTAATAAGGTTTTCCTAAGATTTGACCTTGTGACCTGGTTTTTGACCCTAGGTGACCCATATTTGAACTTGTACTTAATATCATTAAGACAAACAATCTGACAAGGTTTGGCCAAGATCTAATTAAAACCATGACATTTAGAGCTTTTACAAGACTTTTACCTAAGATTTGACCAGGTGACCCAGTTTTTTACCCCGGCTGACCCATGTTCAACCTTGACCCACATATCAATGGGGCAAACATTCTGACAAGGTTTGGTGAAGATCCAATTAAACCTGTGACATCTACAGTGTTAACAAAGTTTTCCTAAGATTTGACCTGGTGACCTAGTTATTGACCCCAGATGACCCATATTTATACTTGACCGTTATATCATTAAAACAAACAATTTGACAAAGTTCAGTGAAGATCCAATAATAACTGTGAAATCTACAGTGTTAACATGGTTTTTCATAAGATTTGACCTCGCGACCTAGTTTTTGACCCAAGATGACCCATGTTCGAACTCGTCCAAGATATTACGAAGACAAACATTCTGACAAGGTTTCATGATCATCCAATCAAAACAGTGATTTCTAGAGTGTTCACAAGGTTTTCCAGCAATTTGCCCTAGTGACCTAGTTTTTCACCGGAAATGACCCATTATCAAAGTCGACCTACATATTATTAAAATAAACATTCTAACAAAGTTTCATGAATATCCAGTCAAAACAGTGATTTCTAAAGTGTTCACAAGGTTTTCCCTTATTTGGCGCTGGTGACCTAGTTTTTTACCCAAAATGGCCCAATATCGATCTCGTCCGATATTTTGTTGATATTAACGTTCTGACCCAGTTTTGCTAAAATTGAGCTAAAAATGTGGCCCCTAGTGTGGTCACAACAAGTTTGACGGCGCACGACGCACACCGCACGACACCGGACGGAGAGTGATCCTAATAGCTCACTTTGTCACTTTGTGACATGTGAGCTAAAAAATCATTCTGACAGGGTTTCATGATCATCCAATAAAACAGTGACTTCTAGAGTGTTCACAAGATTTTCCGGCAATTTGCCCTAGTGACATAGTTTTTGAACGGAAATGACCCATTTTCAAACTTTACCTACATATTAAAATAAACATTCGGACAAGGTTTCATGAAGATCCGATCAAAAACAGACATATTAAACTTACATTATCAAGTTATTAAATAACGAAATTTGTCCATTGATATAATCACAGTACTTCATTCGAATTCATACTATCAAAGAATCTCTCTTCACTCTTTTTTATGTTGTCCTCTTCAATGATATAATAATCTGAAATTGAGAAAGTACAAAAAGGTATATTCTAGTCAGAAACAATAAAATATGATATGTTTGATAAACAAGAGAGCCATGATGACCCTATAAATGCTCACCAGGAGAAAAGGTCATTTGGAGATTAACATTGTTGAAGTTTTCTATACGAGTCTAAGTAAGATCAAGTGACCCATCTGGGCCGTTTTTTATCCCATGGCCATTATATGAACAGATTTTAAGGAGGTCCATTAGACAAAGCTAGATACCAAATATCTTAGCTCTAGGCCTTGTGGTTTCGGAGAAGATTTTTTAAAATTTTCCTATATAAAATAGAATAAACCCCAGGGCAGGGCTAATTTTGACCCCGGGGCCATAATTTGAACAAACTTGGTAGAGGTCCACTACACAATGCCACATACAAAATATCTAAGCTCTAGGCCTTGCGGTTTCGGAGCAGAAGATTTTTTAAATTTTCCTATATAAGTCTATATAAATCAAGTGACTCCCGGGGCGGGGCCAATTTTGACCCTAGGGCAATAATTTGAACAAACTTGGTAGGGGTCCACTAGACAATGCTACATACCAAATATCTTAGCTCTAGGCCTTGTGGTTTCGGAGAAGAAGATTTTTTAAATTTTCCTATATAAAATAAAATAAACCCCAGGGCAGGGCCAATTTTGACCCTAGGGCAATAATTTGAACAAACTTGGTAGAGGTCCACTAGACAATGCTACATACCAAATATCTTAGCTCTAGGCCTTGTGGTTTCGGAGAAGAAGATTTTTTAAATTTTCCTATATAAGTCTATATAAATCAAGTGACCCTCGGGGCGGGGCCAATTTTGACCCTAGGCCAATAATTTGAACAAACTTGGTAGAGGTCTACTAGACAATGCTACATACCAAATATCTTAGCTCTAGGCCTTGTGGTTTCGGAGAAGAAGATTTTTTAAATTTTCCTATATAAAATAGAATAAACCCCAGGGCAGGGCCAATTTTCACCCCGGGGCCATAATTTGAACAAACTTGGTAGAGGTCCACTAGACAATGCTACATACAAAATATCTAAGCTCTAGGCCTTGCGGTTTCGGAGAAGAAGATTTTTTAAATTTTCCTATATAAGTCTATATAAATCAAGTGACCCCCGGGGCGGGGCCAATTTTGACCCTAGGGCAATAATTTGAACAAACTTGGTAGAGGTCCACTAGACTATGCTACACACCAAATATCAAAGCTCTAGACATTGTAGTTTTTGACAAGAAGATTTTTTAAATTTCCTATATAAGTCTATGTAAAATCAAGTTACCCCCGGGGCGGAGCCAATTTTGACCCTAGGGGAATAATTTGAACAATCTTTGTAGAGTTCCATTAGACAATGCTACATACCAAATATCTCAGCTCTAGGCCCTGTGGTTTCAGACAAGAAGATTTTTTAAGTTTTTTCAATTTGTTGCCATAGCAACCAGAATTTTTAATGAAATTTAATTTTTTGAACAACTTTGAAAGGGGACCACCCAAGGATCATTCCAGCCAAGTTTGGTTGCAATTGGCCTAGCGGTGTAGGAGGAGATGTTGTTTTAAGTAAACATGGACGCCACGTATTCGTAACGACGCACGACGCACGATGGACGCAGGGCGATCACAAAAGCTCACCCTGAGCACATTCGTGCTCTGGTGAGCTAAAAATTGTATAATTTTTAATTAGACAACTCCTGATCAAAATTGGATCAAAATAGTATATATACAGTTATTACTACACTAGCTGAAAAATATGCCTTGTACATAAGTGTAGGGTTACAAATTTGATTATGCGGTTTCCAGTCACTACTTCTTAAACACAAGCTACTCATTTTCTATGATTTATCCCATAATTACAGACTTTCTAGTGTCTGACCCTAGATGACTCATGTTCAAACTTATCCTACATATCATTAAGATAGATATTCTGACAAGGTTTTGGTAAAGATCCAATCAAAACCGTGACATCTACAGCGTAATGTTTTTTCCTAAGACTTGACCTGGTTACCTAATTTTCGACCCAAGATGACCAATGTTCGAACTTGTCCCACATATCATTTATATAAGACAAACATTCTGACAAGGTTTGGTGAAGATCCCATTGATCAAAAGTGTGACACCTACAGTGTTAACAAGGGTTTCCTAAGATTTGAACCCGTGACCTTAGAATATTGACCCCAGATGACCCATTATTGAACTTGTTCAAGATAATATGAAGACAGTCTGCCAAGGTTTCATGAAGATAAAATCAAAACAGTGACTTCTAGAGTTTTCACAAGGTTTTCCAGCAATTTGCTCTGGTAACCTAGATTTCGACCCCAAATGATCCATCATCAGTTCATCTACCTTGACATCATTAAAATAGCATTCTGACAAAGTTTCATGAAGATCCAGTCAAACAGTGATTTCTAGAGTGTTCACATGGTTTTCCTTCAATTTGCCCCAATGACCTAGTTGTTGACCCTAAATCGAACTCTTCCCAGATTTTGTCAATATTAACATTCTGACACAGTTTTGTGAACCTAAAATTGTGGCCCCTAGTGTGTTCACAATGTAAAGGTTTACGCCGCACTATTCCGGACACTGGACAAAGACAGACCACAAATTTTAAAGCTCACTCCAAGCACATGTACTCGTGTGAGCTAAAAATATGTCCCTAACCTACACCCTAACCATTGAGAATTCTCAGGGTAGGGTTACCACAATGCTTTTTTTTAAGGACAGCCCAAACTAACAGCTAATGTAATAGTCTACATGTATCAACAAATTAAAGTTATACAAAGTGCACTATGACAACTTTATACAAAATGTAATAACTCACTGTTCAAGTTTTTCCACACAATCAAGAAATTTGTTCCACTTGTGGTTTTACCAAATCTTGAATTCAAATTACTCTTGATTGCCTCAAAATCTGTCAGTGAATACACGAACATGTAGCATACCGGTACTGATTTTACCAGACTTCAAAATAATCTGAAAAATAAATTATAATGCAATTATTTCAAAACAAAAAATCAGTAGCATACCTCATCCTGTACTGATTCATTCAAATATAGAGTTGTGCCATTTTAATAGTCTTGTATGCAAGTCTTTTTTGTAGCTTGTTGCCAAAACAGTGAAATGATTATCAGACAAAGCACATGTTACATCAGATTCACTCAATTAGAGTCAATACTCCATAACCCCTTATATTGAGAAATATTAATAACAAGAGGGCCATGATGGCCCTATATCGCTCACCAGAAAAAATGATTAATTGCAAATCAATTGACCCCAAGGGCTGTCACTGTTGACCCGGGCCAGGATATGATCAAAATTGGTAGAAGTCCACCAGACAATGCTTCACACCAAATATCATAGCTTAAGAACTTGGGGTTCCGATATGTAGATTTTTAAAATCTTCCTAAATGAGCCTATGTAAAACAAGCTATGCCCTCCCCCCCCCCCCCCCCCCGGAGTTTGCCAATTTTGACCCCAGGGTCAAATCGGTATATTGAACAAAGTAGGTAGAGGCCTTCTAGATTATACTACACACCAAATATCTTTGCTATAGGCATTGTAGTTTCTGACAAGAAGATTTTTTGAAAATGTTCCTATAATATACCAGTAACTTACATTGTATAAGCCTATAAAAGCTTACATAGGAGCTAGCTCCTACAAAGTGATCCCCCCAAAATCAACAAGAGGTCTGTTTTATTGCCCCTTATCAGGCTAGTCCTGTCTCGTCAATGTCATCTTAAAGACACTGAACCAGGAATGCGAGGCATGTGACTAAGACCCAGCAGTCCTGTATATTTCACAGTAGGGGGGGGGGGGGGGGCCAATAAAACAGACAGGGTCATTGATAGACTAGCTTCTAATTACATAATCTGTTACTAGATTGTATATGGCTAATAATATATAGATACATGTAGGTACTTCAATTGATTCAATGTTTAATCAATAATATAAATTATCTTATTTTAAAACAAGAAGTATGTTTATATTAAATGCAAAATATCAAGAATAATATGATATTAAAGAAATTAATTTCTCAAATAAATGCTCTTCGCTGCAACCGATGATTTTGATAAATAAATTAAACAGTCCATTTTGTGAAATTAACACCAACATATTTTAACACTTTTACCTGTTAAATTAGATATTTCTAACCAATATATTTTTTCAAGCAGTACTGGTATAAACATAGTTTAACTAATCATCACTAAAAATCAATAAAATTTATAAATGACCCTTTTATATGACTAGGTGTCAAGTATACAGACACTTAGCTGACATGAAAAGACAGGATTAATCCCATTAGGGGCAATAAAACAATTAAGAGATTAGACCTCAGGTGGATTTTGGGGGGAGGGGGCACTTATATAGTAGCTGTTCAATGTCTTTAATGATCTTAGTATTCTTACACCTAATAAAAAATAGGGTCATAAATGTGTTGATTTTATAATAGTGATAATTAGTTTATGACTAAATTCCTGTTTTTTTATATAAGCACATAAAAACTGAGTATAAATATTAAATCAGAAGCTTAGAAGTATATTAATGACCCTGATTCCTGGTTCAATATCTTATAAAAGTCATAAAATATACTATTATATAGCTATGTGAACTACTTCAGCTGTGCCAGTTTGTGTTAACCTATGTTAAGTAACTATGTCATAAAAATTGACATCTTAATAAATGTCATAATTAGAATTTTTTACTGTCGATCACTTATGAGTATAAGAACTTGTCTTCTCTTTAAATCACATTTTAAAATATGTATTTTTAATACAATAAAGATATCATTATTCAAATTACCATTTTTAAAACCATTAAATTACTATATATATATGACATTGTTTTGTTGAGTGGTAATGCACATGTAAATTGTAATCAGTTTTTGAACACAATCTGACAAGCTACAATATCAGCATCACATCATCACAATAAAATGTCATACATAAATGACATGTATATAACATCATGAAAATTTTCCATATGTCAGGCAGAATCATACACCTGTGACCATGATTGGTTAATCAACACTTGTTGATTTGTTTTTTTAGCACTTTGAGTCTTTCTTGTAACAAAATTAAATATAACATTTACAATAATCTTATCAGATCTATGAACCAAGTTAAGTTGGAACTCTATTCAGCTAGTCTAGATAGATAAGATAGAGTTTGATAAAGTTATACTGTATGGGGGCAGTTCTGTAGAAGGGCTAATTATCACCAACAGAATTGCAGTATTCAATAAATAAATAGCATCTGATAAACCACGTTTTTTTATATATTTTTTTCATTTCCTAACAACCACCTGGCATTCAGGAAACAATTTTTAAACCAAATTTATCTCTCTCTTTTAATTTAACTTACATACTGACAGATTCAGAGGGTTAAAATGTACATAACAGAATTAATACTGTTGTTTCATTAATTTAAATTATTCGCACATAGCACTTTTTTAACAGTTTAACATTTTCTCATAATTCTTTCTTATCTTATAAACATATTGTATATTTATATAACACCTTGGTATTCTGGTTTTCAAACATTTTTTAATAAAACAATTAATAGTTTCACAAATATAAATGTGTAATCAATACGCATGAACTAAGTACACAGTCTAATATAGACTATTACTGTACGCTGATATTTTTATCATATCTTTCAAACAATATTCAATAATTAACGAAATGCGAACTTACCTCGATAAATAAATTATTGCATAGTTCGAGTTGCTAAGGAGTCGACTTCTTTTTACCACCATCAACAGCAACAAAAACTAAATCCAAGAAAACACTTTTTATTTCGAAATCCGAGCAGCTGTGTAATTGACTAAATATTATGCTTAACAGCTGGTACCCGGAACAGTCCATTTTCGCATAAAATGAATCTGTCAAAAATAGATCTACTTGTATTGATTTTTATGTCTGATTATATATAATATATACACACACACCATTTATTGATGTACAAATTAGGATATGGTGTTATGAATGTGAGAAAAGATTACATAGATCTCATCATTTATTTTTCAGAAGGCCAGATAAACTGTCCTCCCTATTTCCTAAAATAGACTCGTCGGAGAGTCACCCGTGTACGTGTTGATCTTTTGTAATTAACGCAGACGCTTTTTGTCTTACACGACGGTCTAATATTTACATGTCCTAGTTAAAACAGTACGCATGTAAAAGACAACTTAGGAATCTGATGCGAACATTATACATTTTGATGGAACGAATACTAAAGATCGACGTTCTCCTTGGAAATTCAGGTATTTGATAAGTTTTACTTATATTTGTGTATTTTTAAATTTTACGTTTTTAGATTCATAAATAAATTTGGTTGAACCGTTGGTGTTGAGTGAAGTGCTTAAAAATTACAAAATGTAACACTCGAGATTTGGGTCTCGTAGATAGTTGCATCAGTTTGAATTTTATATTGCCCACAGGGGTTGTAATATTCCGGAAATCCGGATTTAAAGCCGCCAGGGGCACTTTTGAGTTTTTTAGGGGGGGTGGGAGGGGTACGGATTGGGATCCAAGCATCTGGAACACCTGGGCGTTTTTCCTATTCACTAACGCTTGGTTAACAAGCGTCTATATACACAAGAGTATTTGCAATGTATTGCAGAACGAAAATTCGAGTAATATTTAGCTTAAAACTCGAAGTCAATCGAAGCTTATGAACTTTTAAATCGTTGACAATTCATTAGTTAATGGGTCCCATCAAATGAATAATTATCAGCAACTTTTTAAACATAGGTAGCAATACATTTTGACACTGACTCGGCCCGAAATATTTCAACAAGATCGAGGTAAGAAATATTGTGAAGGAATCCGATCCCTATGACCTTGTCATTGAAACATTTTGTGCAGATAATTTTATATAAACATGAATTGGCTGCTATTTCATTCCTATATTAATTATTATGTATTAACTTACAAAAAATAGTGGGTGGGGTAGCAAATTTGAAGAATCTCTCTTGAAAGCAAGTTCCAGGCATTAAGTCTCCCATCTTGTGTCAGGTTTTCCCCCCAGTATTTTTGGAACATGACCCATACCCTTGGGATTGGTAATTTCTTCAGTGTTTTGTTAGAAATTGAGAAAATATGTGCTATTCCAATTTTGAAATTTTTATGGTAATACCATGTATATGTGAACTATATACATGAATGTACAGTCCAACCTGTCTTAAGCAGCCAGTCAAGGGAAATGACCGAATTGGCTGCTTAAAGGGCAACGCAACCCTAAAAATGAACAAATCCCATTAAAACAATTATTTCTTACTGTTCCGAGCGAAATAACTCATTTAAGCGTTAAAAAACTCACATTGAAGATATTTTGCGGAAAATCGTAGAAAATAGGATATCTGAAAGAGTACTGTGCGCCGCCATCAAACCATGCATTAGCAGGTGCGCGTGACGTATGATCGCAATGATGGTAAAATGGCGGTTAATATACGCGGAAGTGAACAATAAGTCGACGGTTCTACAGCAAACATTTTCTTCCACATCATCCATCAAAACACAATTATCACAAGTACAGAATTCTTCAACAGAGTTATAACTGAATTCTTCAATAGGTTTATCAATAGCCATTTGGTTTAATTCTTCGGTCGTATACTCTGGCTCAAAACTGTACCCTTGCAAACCTTGTAAATCCATTTTTAGAGTGACATGAACTATTACTAGAAACATCTTTCGTTTTGATATTTACAAATTGTTAAAAGTAAATTGCCTCATTAATGGCGTGAAAACATTGTGTACTTTCAGGTGGAGTAATATCGCATGTATATAACAACAAACAATTACGCTACGAAGTGCGACAAACATAATCGGTTTAATTGCTTAGTCTTTTCAATTACTGTATGTAGATAATTGACTTCTTCAATTAAAGTTCATTAATGGATTAACCAATAACAAAAACATTAATTTTGATAAGGTATCGAACATTACTATTGCTGGATGTGTACGAAAATTTCAACCAAATTCTAAAATAAAACTTGTAATAAAAAAGTTGAAGTTTCTATCTATGAACGTATATATATGCGATTAAAAGTCAAACTGCAAGGATTTTTTAAATTCTGTCACTGAACGGACACTATGAAATATAAACAAAAGAACTCCATACACACACATATTTAGAAATATATCCGAGTCAAGCAAATTAAATAACTAACATTAATACCTATGGAATGTTAGCTATTTTTCATTATATATATAGATGGATTTATAGATTTTTTACTATGTACACTTGATATTTTTTTTAAAGCTGCAAGCGTCTCCATCACCACGACACAAAGATGGATTTATAGATTTTTTACTTTTGACCTTTTATATGGAAGAACTATTTAGGGATAGAAATGGGAATGTTGCTCGTCAATATCTGTGCACACGTACTCGACTATTCTATGTGATGTATTGTAACGATGTACATAATGTACAAGTTCTAAATAAAATTCTGATCTGTTCTGTTCTATATGCTGGTCGGTTGAAAATATTGCCTTTTCCCCGCTTATATAAATATCGATTTTGTCAAGATGATAAAACGTAATTAATTCCCTGTTACTAATTAATGCAATGATTGGTGGATACTTATCGATTTCAAACAGTTTGTCACGCCTACTAAAGATAAAATCTACCAACGTGTTTGACTACCTAGACAGCTGTGAAAACAATGTAGATCCATAAAACAACGGGTGATATAAATATACAAGACCCCTTACTGTCATTTTCCGGTTGAATTGTTTTATCTGTAGCAATCAGCGACAATCATGTCACCCAGACTATTATTTTGACTGTACAAACGAAATTGACACAAAAAGCAATATGTCATTCTTCTTAATTTCAAGATAAATCAGGAAGATAATTATGCTTATTACACTTTGATTGTTCAGTAATCAAATAAAACTATCCATACGTTAAAGTAGGATATGAAATATGATTGTTTTGTAGGATAACGTGTGTTTGGTATATAAAATGTGAAGTGCTTAATTGTTGAATTTATGGAGTATTTCTTTCATTACACGTGACCAAGAAAGGCGGTCTTTATATTGACACGTGAACACAATAATGACATACACTATAGTATTATACATTCAGTAATGTTGCAATTAACTGGGCTTAAAATGGAAGATCAATATAGTTACAAATCGGATCCTAACAATAATACTTCACACCAGTTGGTGCAAAAATACATTGCGTGCTGAGTTTACTTCTTGTGTTGTAGTGGTGTGAATAGTGATATAGTATTTCAGTGAATGGATTACGAAAGGCGAACTGGGTATGTTTATTTGTTTTGTACATCGAAAGGCATATGAGCGAAAGATTTTGATATCATAATATTAGTATGAACTGTCACCAGTGTCCCTCCATTGTGAAGCCAAAGACTTATATATACCAGGGATGCTATATTACATATTATATTTATATAGCATCCCTAGCTGTATATACGTATTTATATCTATACAAGTCCTTGGTGTAGCTAAGTATACGACCGGTACTACATATTAGTTTCAGCATTTATTATACTTCAGATTGTATAATCAAATTAAAGTATCATTAATTTTTTATTAAGTGTCGACAATTATTGTAATAAATCAATACAAATAATAGTAGCGTACACCGTAAGAATGTGCATTCGTCTCAGTACTGTATACTGTCGATTAGCAGTACGACGTCACAACACGTGACTACTCTTTCAAAATGGCGGCGCATATGGAGAATCGCTAAATCGCTAAATGCCAATATTAAATAACTAATATTTTTGTTATAAGATGGATTTTTTAAAAATAAAGTACAGGAATCATCATCAATCTAAT
Organism: Lutraria lutraria; assembly: GCA_964023205.1. Lineage (NCBI taxonomy): Eukaryota > Metazoa > Mollusca > Bivalvia > Venerida > Mactridae > Lutraria > Lutraria lutraria. The sequence goes on from OZ026849.1 coordinate 12,857,908, forward strand.
AGTTCTACACAATTAAATGCCCGAAAGGCTAACATTGCGTTGCCCTTTAAGGCAGGTGACCACTTAACAGAGGTGTAGAATATCAGTGCCATTTTTCACTAATCTTTTTATTAATACAGGTGTAGTGCTATACACTATGATTACCCAGTAAATATAATAATCAGTACATGTATCAACATTTAGTACAGAAAAATATAAAAGGAATAGAAATTAACAATTTATGTATTACATGTACTATTTATTTTAGTTACCAACCAATCCAAAAATAAGGCAGACGACAGTATTTTCCCCTACATTTTCCGTAAGATACGTACATACGTCTCCGTAGTTTTTAATACCGGACAGTTGGACCGTAGAGCGGGCGTTTATTCATTATTATTATAATTAGTTTTATTTGGCGATGTTTCGACCTTATCCTTTAACATAGACAAAGCGAAAGTAGATTTTCGGAAAGTCGTTTGGTCATCTGGTAGATTTAAAACAACTGTGACGTGTATTTGACTGAAAACATATTTTTCTGAACAACTACTTTTGAATTAATAAGTGATGAGTATTTGCATGTTGAATTTCCATTTCGGTTTACGATCATCTCAAGTTATAATGTCCCTTAATTCATTGATTACAACAATAGGTGTTATTTTCTTTTGTTGCCTTAGATTTAATTGCATTGACGACAAACTTCTCAACACCTCACCTTTTTGATAATTACAGCATAATTTGCACGTTGCTTGCATCAAAACACCGACCTAATTAAATAGAACTGTGGTCAACACGTCGTGTGTTGCATAGACGAAACATCGTATATGATTGGATGCCGATATATGGCGGAGTGTGTCGTTAATCTCCGCTAAAATTGTGGGTCAAAGGTTATCTAAATTTAGCGTTTTTTTTGTGACATAATGTGTATTTCAGCGATGTTTATATTGGAATTTCGCGCTTGGCTGGTGACCGTTTAATGCGGATTAAATATGGTATTTGGAATGAAATTAACTGGCCGCTGGCCGGTGACCGTTTAATGCAAATAAAATATGGTATTTGGGATGAAATTAACTGGCCGCTGACCGCGTTTGCCAGGTGACCGTTTAATCCATGGTAAATATAGAATGAATTTTGTTGGGGGGAATGAAACTGGCCGTTAAAAGTAGGTGACCGCTGATTCCAGGTGACCGTAAGGCCAGGTTAGACTGTATTCATTTGTCAAATACTTGTGTTTGTCAAAATATGTGTATTATCTATAACTTGTAAATATGTTATACTCTCCATAATGGAGGAATGGATAAAGTAGACGCTCAATATCCTTTAAGAAAAAAGCAACTTAATACAAAAAACTTAAACCAATGCTTCTTGTAATTCGTGACGTTTCATTATAGTTTTTCTTGTTAAGGCCACACCAATTTGATAACTTGTTCATCGGATTTGCCGCTCGCTTTTTATCAAAATAATATTATTTTTTTGTTTTTTGCCTCCGACCGCTTGCTCACGTCAAAAAATCCAAAACGGTACGGTGTCCCGGATTTTATCACTACAAAATTGTATTCTGCGGTGTAGCCCCATTGAATATGCGGCCCTCTTTGTGGTACCGAGATAGTATGATATCGTAGCTGATTTTTTAAACGGAATTTATTCGGTTAATTCCGAATGTTTAAACATAAGAAGAATGTCAACTGCACGCAATATCATAGAAAATCAGAAACACTTCGATTATCGTAGGTAAGACCATAGAAAATATAGCGAAAAGTAGCGAGAAATAGGTGACGTTGGTTCCCAAAATGATAGTGCTCATGGCCTAGTCCAACTTATTAGACTATTTGTGACGGCGAGACACTTTCGATTTGGCCCACTCCTGCACAGTCCATCAAAAACTGTATATGATTTTGCGTATGTGGAAAAGCATCCATTGAAACCCGTTTGGAAAACGAAACTAAGTGTATAACTGCCGGTGTCATGGTAAAAATCGCCTATTTTCGAAAATTTGTTTTGCAAACAATCTGAGTTTACAAGTTTAAATTAGCTGGCACGACAACGAAACGTTGGCAAGTTAAACTTAAACCAACTTTCGTTAACCCACGGAACCCAATATTAAAGAACGATTTAGAATAGAACTGTTTTGACGGAAGTTGAACACGGAGTGGCTGAAGTATGTTGACATCGGTTATTAGTAGTCAAATCAACATGCAAAGAAAAATTTTAAGTTCAATGTTTAAAATTTGACACATAATTGGCACATTCATGCAGATTATTGTTATTTCTTTTGATTTAAGTATACTGAAGACAACTTAGCATATTTGATGAGGGTCGATCTATCCTTCACTAATAGTTCTTGTTTATATGGGGATTAAGGGTAAATTCTTTTAAAAAATGTCTCCAAAATTTAACATTTATATCTTGTGTCCAAGTTGTGTACAGTGTCATTCCAGTGATAGATCCAGTTTACACTATAAATTAATTACGTGGTTCTATTTAATTTTAGTAACTGTAACAAGAATATGGTATACAATGTATATATATATTGTTCTGTAAGTTTAATATATTTTGTGTGTGTTTAACTTTCTTTATGGGTGATTTTCATATTAATAAAGAATAGAATAAAGACATTAAAAGTGTTTTCACTAGTAAACCTAAGGGTTATTGAAACTTATAAAATTTAAAAATATAGATTCTTTATTTAATTACTTGATCACATGCTTGTTTGAAATAGAAAGGCTTTTTAGATTTTTATTCGCTTGTTCGCTCGCTTGTTCGAAAGAAGGAAAATAAAAAATAATATTAAAAATTGCTTTCGCTCGCTTGGTCAAATTGGAAAAATAAAAAATAATATTGAACAAAATATTTCGCTTGCTCGCTTGCTCTCTTCAGAAAAAAAATCCGATGAACAAGTTATTAAATTGGTGTGGCCTAAGAGTGTTTTGACTGTGATTCTGTTAATTTGTGGAAGGTGTATTTTTAATGATACATTTTTGTTTTTACAGAATGGAAAGGAAATACAACTACAGTCTGCGTGACATGAGTCGGATACAGTCTGACAAGTTCATGTCAGTTATATTCTTACCATAGATGAGATGGATCAATGTGAGTTTGTATTTATACCTTAAGTTGATTAAAACTGATAAATGAATATTGTTTGATTAGACATCATGTAGATTATCTTGTTACTTTATAGAATTATTCGGTAGCAGGTATTTTTAAGATGTCAAATTAAATTACTTTTTGTACCTTAGAAATAACTAGCTTCAATCACTTCAAACAATATTTTTAAAGTGGACAATGGTACAAAGATTTAGTTAACATAAAGCTCTGAGCTGTGTTGCTTTCAGTTAATTGTCTATCAACAATTTGATTTGTTTTGTTTATATTTTTAGCTCACATGAGCACAAAGTGCACCGGAGAGCTATTAGTATTAATCAATGTCCAGTGTCAGGCGTCAACAATTGGGTTGTTAACAATCTAGGGGTCATAGTTTTGATTTGATCTCCATCAAACTTATTCAGAATGTTCGACTCAATGATATCTTGGAGAAGCTCGAACATGGGTCATCTAGGGTCATAAATTAGGGCACCGGGTCAATTTTTGTGAACACACTAGAGGCCACATTTTAGTTAAACCTTTGCAAAACTGGGTCAGAATGTTCGTATTGACAAAATTTTGGACAAGTTTCAACATAGATCATTTGGGGGTAAAAGTTTGATTCAATGACAACATTGTGAACACTGACTCTAGAGGTCACTGTTTTGATTGGATCTTCATCAAACTTTGTCAGAATGTTTGCTTTACTAGTATCTTGGACAAGTTCGATAATGGGTCATATTAGGTAAAAAACTAGGTCACCTGGTCAAATCTTAGGAAAATCTTAACACTCTAGATGTCACAGTTTTAGTTTGATCATATTAACCAAACTTTGTCAGAATGTCTTAACAATATGATGAACAAGTCAGGACATGGAGGGTCAACAATTAGGTTACCAGGACAATTCTTAGGAAAGCCTTGTTAACGCTCTAGATGTCACAGTTTTTATTCGATCAGAGTTCGTCTTAAGTAGTGATATCTTAGACAAGACTGAACATGAGTCATCTTGGGTCTGAGACTAGGTTACAAGATCAAATCACTGGTAAACCTTGATGACAACTGACTTTATAATACAGACTCGAAACTTATGATTTCCATCAGCTTTTGATATATATATCAACTTTCCCTTGTGAACACACTAGGGGCCACATTTTAGTTAACTTTGTACAAAACTGGGTCAGAATGTTAATATTGACAAAATTTTGGAGGTTTGATAATGGGCTATTTAGAGTAAAAAACTAGATCACCAGGGCAAATGGACGGGAAAACCTTGTGAACACTAGCTCTAGAAATCACTGGATCTTCATGAAACTGTCAAAATGTTTATTTTAATGATATCTTAGACAACTTTGATAATGGTCATCTGGGGTCAAAAACTAGTTCAACAGGGCAAATTGCTTGAAAACCTATTTAATCACAATGCCTATTCCATGATAGTTTTACGTTACATATACCTGTTACCATTTAAGTGAATATTCAGACAGAGCTTAATTTGTTAACTTTATTAGTTATGATGAATTCTGTTTTTGATGTTTATACTTAATTAAGTATTAATGCATCATCATGATTACATTGCTTATAAATTTACAATTGTTGGTCTTGATATAATGAGTTTATACTTAAAATATTGCAGTTTTTGTTTATACTGCTCTCAGTTTTGAAAATTCTTACAAAAACAATGATGGTTGTATTATACTATTTATACATGCATGAATAATCAATTCATAATTTTTGTCTCAATGTAGATCAAAAGATGACTTAAATGCATGCAGTTTTAGGGAAACAAAATGCTTAGATTTATATCTACAGAAAGATCAGTATTCACCCATTACATGCACAAGTAGATTATTAAAATTGTGCATTCTTTCATCTTATTATTTTATATTAATGTCAACATTTATTTTGACATTGCAGGTGCACATATCCTTCCTGATGATTGGTCATACTCATGAAGACGTTGATGCAGCATTCAGTCACATCAGTGGAAAATTAACAAAAAGCTGATGTAAAAAAACCCACAGAAATTGCTTTCTATAGTGGCAATTTCCAAGTGGCTAGGACCATTTTTTGTGAAAATTTCTTATGTGACACAACCCCTACATTACAAAGTACAAAATGTGGTAAAAATGTTTGTGTCATTTTCAAAGGAAAGCATATAAGTCATGGATATTGGACAATGGAATTAATTCTTCAAAGATAAACCAACTTGGACTCCTGGTATTGTAATTCCAGACATAAAGCAAACAGACTGTTGGAACAAATTAAAAATATCAGCACGTTTTTTAAAACTCCACAGTCTGAGTCAGTTTAAGTTCTGTGAGAGGGAAGTGTTCAGTGACAGGAAAGTGTTCTATGAGAAGCTGAATGAAGCAGACAAGTTATTGAAAATATCAGATAATGTTTATCAGCATGGTATCCTAAAAGAAATGTTCCGCCGGTGGAGCACTGACATAAGTGTATTAGTCCCCTGCCATACTGGAGGGGACTATAGTGTTTGTTGTCGTCCGTCCGTCTGTCTGTCCGAAGTGGTTTCCATACGGTAACTTCAGTTAGAATTGAGGGATTTCAATGAAAGTTGGTATATGGGTAGCTTAGGGCATCACCTAGAGTGGGATTGCATTTGAGGTCAATTGGTCAATTATCTAGGTCACTGTTACTAAAAATATAAAATTGGTTTCCGGATGATAAATTCAGTTAGGGGTGATGGATTTCAATGAAAATTGGTGTATGGATTGCTTAGGGGATAACCTAGAGTGGGATTGCATTTGGGGTCAATAGGTCAGATATCTAGGTCATTGTTACTAAAAATAGAAAATTGGTTTCCGGATGATAAATTCAGTTAGGGGTGATGGATTTCAATGTAAGTTGGTGTATGGATAGCTTGGGGGATAACCTAGGGTGGGATTGCATTTGAGATCAATAGGTCAAACATCTAGGTCACTATTACTAAAAATAGAAATTTGGTTTCCTGATGATTACTTCAGTTAGGGGTGAGGGATTTCAATGAAATTTGATGTATGGATAGCGTAGGTGATAACCTAGAGTTGGATTGCATTTGGGGTCAATAGGTCAAACATCTAGGTCACTGGTGACTGTTTTCAATGAAAGTTTGTGTATAAATAGCTTAGGGGATTATCTAAAGTGGGATTGCATTTGGGGTCAATAGGTCAAATATCTAGATCACTGCTACTAAAAATAGATATTGATTTCCGGATGATAACATCAGTTAGGGGTGACATATTTCAATGAAAGTTAGTATATGGATAGCTCAGGATATAACCTAGAGTTGGATTGCATTTGAGGTCAATAGGTCAAACATCTAGGTTACAGTTACTAGAAATAGAAATTTGGTTTCCGTATGATAACTTCAGTTAGGGGTGATGATTTTCAATGAAAATTTGGTGTATGGATAGCTTAGGGGATAACCTAGAGTAGGATTACATTTGGGTCAATAGGTCAAATATCTAGGTCACTGAAATTTGGTTTCTGGATGATAACTTAATTATCATCATTAAAAAATCTAGACAGATGGTGCTGTATAAACATCAGCTAACATTCCAATGATATGTGCTGGCAGGGGACTGCATGTAATACTGACTTTAAGCTTGTTTTTTTTAAATCTCTTTATTGTTTGGTTTACGTTATCCAAGGAATATGTAAGTTCTGCCAGCCGAACATTCACATTACATCGGCTATATTTTGATATATATAATTGAAAATATCTGATAATGATGATCAGCATGACTTGTAATACTAATCTTAATGTTCTGCCGGCAGAACACTGATATATATTAACTATCAATATTTCTTGTTCGTCTTTAGTTTCTTGAGAAAATGTTCTGCCAGAGGAACATTTACAACCGACGGAACATTCACATCACAAAAACTGTATTTTGATATATTTCTAGTCCAACTTTACAGTTTCATGAGAAAATGTTCTGCCGGCAGAACAATTATATACTGAAAGTTCATTAATTAGGTATTAGAAGAGATGTTCCGCCGACGGAACATTTTCCTCACAAAAACTGTTCTTTTAATTGATTCATTCCTTGTGAGACTTTTGGAACAGTTTCTTGAGAGAATGTTCCGCTGGCGGAACATTCACATCACAAAACCTGTTTTTTGATAAATTTCCTATGCAATTTTGCAGTTTCTTGAGAAAATGTTCCGCCGGCAGAACAATTATATTCTGAAGATTCATAAATTTTAGAAGAGATGTTCCGCCGGCGGAACATTTTCCTCACAAAAACTGTATAAATTTTGAATTGATACATTTCTTGTGCAACTTTACAATTTCTTGAGAAAATGTTCCGCCAGCGGAACATTCACATCACAAAACCTGTTTTTTGATGAATTTCTTGCGCAATTTTGCAGTTTCTTGAGAAAATGTTCCGCCGGCAAAACAATTATTTTCTGAAGATTCATAAGTTTTAGAAGAGATGTTCCGCCGGCGGAACATTTCCCTCACAAAAACTGTATTTTGAATTGATGCATTTCTTGTGCAACTTTACAGTTTCTTTAGAAAATGTTCCGCCGGCAGAACATTCACATCTCAAAATCTGTATTTTGATATGTTTCATATGCAACTTTACAGTTTCTTGAGAAAATGTTCCGCCGGCAGAACAATTATTTTCTGAAGATTCATTAGGTATTAGAAGAGATGTTCCGCTGGCGGAACGTTTTCTTCACAAAAACTGTATTTTGAGTTGATACATTTCTTGTTCAACTTTACAGTTTCTTGAGAAAATGTTCCGCCGGCAGAACATTCACATCTCAAGATCAGCATTTTGATATGTTTCATGTGCAACTTTACAGTTTCTTGAAGAAATGTTCCGCCGGCAGAACATTCACATTTCAAAATCTGTATTTTGATATATGTCATATGCAACTTGGAACAGTTTCTTGAAAAATGTTCCGCCGGCAGAACAATTTTATTTTGTGTGATTCATTCGAATAATGTATATATATGTTTGAATGAAATGTTCCGCCAATGTTCCGGAACATTTCATAGATATATGTTAATATTTTATGTATATTTATATTAAAATAACAGATTTTATGAATTATATTTTCTACAAATTCAAGTTTTTTTGTTCTCTTTATTCAAATTTCCAGTCAAACTATTGAAAAATACATGCATATTTTCAGCAAAATTTGCTGAAAATGGCCATTTTAAATGGGATTCAGTGGACAATCCCTTTTTAAAATGGACGGAGTTATGTATATTCATTACATATTTATTTTGTATTTGTCCCCAAATGAAAATACCAGAGTTTCTGGGCAACTGATTTTTTAAAACTTTGAATATCATTACACACAGACGCACAGTAAAGATTTAAAGACTTACAGAATTAATTTGTGTAGCGCACGTATATAGTTTGTTACAAATAGGTCCGGCTGATATGTAAAATCCTGAGTCACAATCATTTCGCTGAACATTAGTCATAAGTCATAAACCTAGTTTAAGCCCATGCAATTTTCCTCCAGATCCTTTTAATGCTTTATCCCCATTTTTGTTGTTTCTATTACGTTTTCTGGGTTATTGTTTTTGGGGGAAAGGTTAGCATATGTATTGTCTTGAATGCATTAAGGGAATAATACAATACTGCGAATTGAACCGAGATTATACATTTATCATGAGTGACCATATTTTGCTTAATAATAAATTACATTATGCACGCTAATACCATTTCACATGCGTGCGCTCGATATAAGTACCATATGGGTATGTACATAATTCTTTATTTGTCCAATATCAGAGCTTACACAAAAGCAATCATTATTATAAGTTATTTTAATTCAACGATAATTCATATAATACGTGAAATAATTTCACCCATCATGACACTTACGTGAACTCGTCATAGTATATTGCTAATAATATAACACTAACTTAATACATTCCTAACGTACGGTATCAATATTGTTTAAACTCCAAGTACGGAACTGCGGGATTTTAACACATCTTACATACGGGAGATAATTTCTACTCCACGCTAGTATTATCAAAATGTTTACATAGGACATTTTACAGTGATTATACTTAAATTGTTAAGCGGAAAGCGGTGTGTTTATTCATTCATATTGTTAGATTTTAATGTATATCTTACAATTGAAATGATTCAGTTTCATAAGGGTTTATCAATTAGTGACGTTCTATTTCTAGGACATTTTAATCAATGGCTTCCAACACATAAATACAGTCCCATTGAATTGAAAACGAAAGTACCTTCTTTGAGTTAAAATGTTTTTCTAGAATAGGTCTTCGCCCAAAAATGCATTTTATGTATAATTGAGTCATAACTGATGATAATATAAGGAATTGCTAAATAGTTTTGAAACCGAAAGTACTATATCAAGTATGATCATGTTAAACTGTGCTATCAAATATACTTTGCAATACAAGGTATGATTGTCTGCGTGATCGTTTATTATTTTATCCTACTTGAAAAATCAGTCCACATTTGTACGTAATTTTACATAGATTTAAAAATCTTACCAATTGATTTTCACACAAAGCTTGTTTTAACCCCGTACAATATAATGCTTTTAAACCGTATAGACCGTGTTATCAGTTGTGTTGTGACCTATCTATTCACAGTGATTGTGCACAAGAATGTGTTCATCACACCTGGATATAAGTTAAGCACACCCCGGAAATTTAAAATTGGTTGTGATTGAAAGCACTGTCATCAGATGACGACTTAATTGAGCTAAAAAATAGTAATTTGTTAAGTAGCAATAGCAATTTAGTAATCATAAACCAGTAAATTTATGAGTTTAGTTTATTCTTATCCAAATTATTGAAGCATAAGCAAATGTGTTGTTTTTTACCAAAAATGTAGGTGTTTATAAGTATGGTGTTGGAGCGTTTACAAAACATTTACTGGTGGATATTTTTGGTAAATGTTGACGATTACTTAACCTTAAATGACATTATGTAGCCCAATTTTTAATAACGTGTGTAACCGCCACGTGCCCGGATGACAGCCTCAACCCTTCTCATCATACTACCAGTAAGGCGTCTAATGCGATTTTGAGATCAATTTTGCCATTCATGGTGCAGAGCTTGTTCCAGTTGTTGCAGGTTGACTATAGGTTGGTCCAAATTCTGTATTTTCCGGCCCAGAATCTTCCACACGTGTTCCAGTGGGTTTAAATCAGGACTCATGGCAGGCCAGGGAATGGTGGTGATGGCATTCCGTTGCAAAACCTGTGTTACAGCATGGGCTCGGTGCGGTCTGGCATTGTCGTCCATGTAAACAGGTCGGGAAGCCAATGGATGATTATCAAAATGGTCCACGACGACTGGATGTAGGATGTCTCGTACATAAGTATCACCTGTCAGATTTCCTTGGACAGTTACAATGTCCAACTTACAGTCATGGGACAAGCAACCCCATATCATAACTGATCCACCACCAAAGGGAACCGTATGAAGAATGTTTCTTGGTGTGTAGGCTGTTTTTCGTTGCCTCCACACTCGAATGCGCCCAACTATGACGTACAGAAGGAACCTGCTTTCAGCTGACCAATGGATCTTTCTCCATGATCTAAGGTTCCAACCACGCCTTGCCAAGCACCATGTCAGACGGTCCCTGCGATGAACAGGTGTCAACAAGGGACGTTGTATTACCCTTCTCGACTTTAAACCTGCAGATCTGAGCCGATTGCGCAGAGTACGTGACGACCAATGCCTGTGCGGCAACCAGTTTCGCTTTAGATAGGTGCTTGTTGCAAACGGAAAAGTCTAACGAGACGTAAAAGATTTCGGTCCTCGCGTGCCGTTGTTACATATGGCCGTCCAGATCTTACGTCTGCCGATATTTCTGAGCTAGGCTGCTAATGACAGAGTGATTATAGCCAAGCTGACGACCAACAGCACTGTAGGACATGCCAGCATTAATCATGCCTATTATCTGCCACCTATCGCCATCCGATAATCTTCTCCTAACCATTTTGTTGACAAGAGGTCAAAATAATGACAATATGTTAGAACAAAATCAAATTTTGTACATGTACTTTGAGTTAATTGAAAGTGTAGTTTAACAATTCACGAATATATTGTCGAAATGGCGAAGTACACAAGCTTTCCGTGCGCGCAACTCTATCGGAGATACACATGATTAGTACGGAAGGTCGTTCTTACCATTGCTCAAATAAAAATTAAAATTTCAGTTGTGGTCATGTCAAATTCGAGGCAAAATGCCGGGTGTGATTAACTTATTTCCAGGTGTATATATAAACAAAATTAAATCAGACAGGTATTGTTCATTAGTAGATAATCAAAATAGTAAACTTAAACGGTAGTAAGAAATGAATGAGGACGAAACAAAAGGCATTTTATTAGCCTTTTCAGCTTAAAATGGTCGTTATTTACAGGCGATATGGTAACCGATTTGACTGTTTATATGAGTGTCATATGGTGTATTTCTGCGATATCGTTATAAATTATCAATGTCATAACCATGTGTATTTTCTTAGAGAAATTGCCCTAGAAGAGCCTTACAGGCACACTTGATGTTGAAAACCATATCATATAAAACATATAGATATGGTTTCAAGGTATAAAACATGCATATAAATTCTTGAAATTAGTACTAATCGCTCCTCTTTTATTGGCTATAATGACTATATAATGTGTTATTTTGTAGAATCATGGCAGAGTCGGTTGTCCCAAACCTCGAAGTAGATGGTGCACATTTTATAGAGCACGGGGACATATGTGAAATGTGTGATAATACGGCATCAGTAGGATACTGTTCAGAATGTGAATGTTATTTATGTCAATTATGTTTTGATAATCACATTAAAATAAAGAAAAATAATCACCATATACTGCAAATAGCTGTTGAAGGAAAGGAAGACGACCGTACAATCCATTTTAAAACGTGTACAGAACACACACAACAAGAAGTACGACTTTATTGTACAGACCACAAATGTGTTGGGTGTGGAGAATGCATGGCATTCAATCATAAATCTTGTAAATACAAATACATAACAGAAGCATCCAAGGAATTTCAAGATAGTGGAGAGCTCGGTCGGAGTCTTGATGATATTCAAGACTTAGAGAATATTCATGAAAACTGTGTTCAATTGATTGCCTCACAGTCAGAACTGTCCGATAACATTGATAAAACAACAACAAGCGACGTGCAACAATTCGTGAAAGATGTTGTATCATATGTAAGTGATGAAGAAAAACGCATAATCAAGAATGCAGGTTCAAAGAAATCCTTAAATGATGATAAAATAGAGAAGCTATCTGATGACCTCCAAAGGATTGGGTCCGACATCACGTCTATAAGTACAAGTGTCAGAAGTGAAGACAATATTCATAAGCTTTTCATCCTAGCCATGCAGGCAAAACCAAAATTATCCCAGATTAGAGACACACTAGAATCCATTGATTGCCAAGGCGTCATTGACAGATATACATTCTATCCAAATAGACTGTTCCATCGTCAGTTTTCAGAGAAACGTCCTCTTGGCAAGCTTTCTGACACCCAATCTGAAGAAGGTAATTTCTGTTTATCTCGTTTCAATATATAGACATATTCACAATTTTAAATAGGCAATAAAGTAATTTAACAAATTTTCGTAAAGGCGATACAACAATTCAGATATACAGTAATTAACAGTAACACAATACGTTGTTTATTGATTTAATGTTCAGTTTGTGTTACTGTTATCTTGTACAATTATTATATATGGGTATTTCATCCAGATGACGAAGAAGATTATGAACGTAAATACAAAGCAGAATGCTCGAATACTCAATGGTTTAAAGAACAGCTGTCTATTCAAGAAAAGAAGACTAATCGTCTTGAACAACAACTGTCAACTCAACAAGACGAGAACCAAAGGTTTAAACAACAACAGACTCATCAACAAGACGAGATCCAACGGTTTAAACAACAACTGTCTACTCAGCAACAGGAAAATCAACGGTTTAAACAACAACTGGCTAATAAAGAACAGGACAATAAGCAGCTTAATCAACAACTGTCTACTCAGCAACAGGACAATAAAGGTCTACAACAACAACTGTCCACACAAGAACAACAATTTCGGCTACAATTGTCCACTCAAACACAGGAGAGTCAACGTCTTCATCAGCAATTGACAACTCAACAACACGACATTAATCGACTTCAGCAACAACTGTTTACTCAAGAACAAACGCTTAAACAACTGCAAAACCAGGTTATATGCATTTTCGTCACGTTTTGGTTTAATTCACAATTGTTTTCGTTCACAAAACATTAATAGGATACACATTTATAGTCATATTTTTTCCAATATTGATTAAAAAGATTCAAATTCATATAATATCTCATGTGGAAGCTGTATGAAAAGCATAATGCAAGTTTTTTTTCGAATCATGTGTATTATTCCGAAGACATTATATTGATATTAGACAGACCATATATTTTTGATAAGCATTTAATTTATAAAAAGTATTAATAATATACTGTATATAGAGTTTGTGCAAAACACACCCATGTTTGTATATAGAAACCGGTTAGAAAATGTATATTATCATGAGTTTGTAATTTGGCAGAATTATGTTTCATACAATTATTGTTTTTAATTTAGCACACATTTACCTGCGGACATACATGCGATATTGATCAGATGAATGAAAACAGAACAATTAAATGCCCAACCTGTGGTGTCATCTATGGTGGTACGTACACATTCCACGAACAAGTTTAATGTAGTTTTATGTTCAACCATTTTATTTCATGATGAACATTAAGACAATATATATATCAAAATCGTGTGTAAATTTTGCAACTTCTTTTGTATAATACCCCCATCACACTAGGGCCACGTTTGCACTACGTCCACCACGTCCTGACAGGACGTGGCAAGAACCTGATTAACGTGATGAGGACGCAGTAGGAACCGGTTCAAGCGTGGTATGGTGTTCGTGGACGTGATGGGACTTTTGACATGTCAAAAAATGACTTAGCGGAGACGTGGTCAAATTAGAACGCAGTGCTTACGCAGTAAGAACGTAACAGGGACGTGACTAAAACCTAGTTGGGACTTCATTGACGCAGAAGAAGCGTGGTGCGGACTAGAAAAGACAACACGCGATTGTCACCGCGTTGTCACTGGGTTGTTACTACGCTTTTGTTACGTCAGTGAAGTTCTCACTACGTCTCAACCAGGTGTATGCTAAGACCATAGTACGTCCACATCACGTTACAGAAGACTGCACTAGGTTGTAATTTTGCTCCGTCGTGTCTTTAGTATGTTTGCAACAGGTGACTAGAACGATCCTGACAGGTTCTGAGCAATTGGTATTAATACTGGATTCATACCCCATTCTTTCATTTCCAGTCAAATATGTGTTAACAAACTGAATGCAATTTGTTATTGTACCAGGACAACAAGCCATTTTGGACGCTTAAATTGCCAATATATAAATACGAAATAGAAGAAAAAGGAACATGAAGCAACCTAGATTATGTTGTGTTAGTACATGGCTATCAGTCGAAAGAAGACTTCTGTTCGGCCATCATGACCAGTTAAAATAAATGGACACATGGTACAGTATACATACGGAGCTAGTAAATGCAATGAGGACGTTATTGGGACATAGGAAGAGCGCAGTTCAGTCTGCATGGACGTAGTGAGCACGTAATTGGGACGTAGTATAAACGCAATAGACCTGGTAACAACGGGAAGCTGCACGTGTAATGAACTTACTGGGAACGTGATAGACGCAGTGAGAACATGGGTGCATCATTTTTTTCAAGTTTGACTCCAGCCACGTCCATCAAAATTTTCAGGACGTGATGGGAACTTTGCGAGCGTGGTGCGGACGTTCTCTGGTGTGATGGGGGCATAATCATTGAATTGTTTGACGATATTCAATGATTATAATTATTCATAACTCATTTTGTGAATATCAAACACACGAAAAAATATCAGAATTCTGTAAACAAATTTACTCATAAAGCAGTATGACAAAGAAAACCATACATCCATTAATACGCATACATACGTATATAGAATCACAGGTGGAAATGTCTTCCGATTTTATACGAGATTATACATTTCTATTTATATTACGTACACATGCTGGTCCTATTACATCTATTCCACTTCTGTAGTACTTTTTTATTACGTACGCATGTTTGAACTATGATATGATATTGTAATAACAGATCAGCCTGGTGGTACATTCAGAGCAGAGTCAAAAATATACTACACGGAGTTGAAATTTAAATTTGTCAAAGGAACGCAATCGGTAAAATATTAATTCATTTGTTTGAAACACGAACTTTAGAAACAACTTTAAACTATTCACTGTTCACGAAGCATCTGTTCTTAACTGCAGTTTTGCTTCTTTAGTCTTGTAAGTTGTGGTATAGTATTCTTATTACACGGTTATAGTCTATTTGTATGAAAAGATAAAAGTAATCCTAAAAAGAAATTTCTAAATACTTCAAAATTTTATTAAGAATTAATTTATCGTTGAGAAATATTTGAATCTTCTTCCAAATTAGCTGCAACATGATTGACAACATTATTTACAAACAATTCTATATTTAACATAAACTATGCGGAAATGTGTAAGGAAGAACCTGTTTATTAGTTTCAATTTAAAATCCCGTATTCAGAAGTTGAATTTGAACCCTGGGAAAACCTATGAAGAAAATGAAGTAACGGGATATGTATTTAATCCTGGAGATGGACCAATTTTAATAAATATGCTTAAACTGGCATTTGATCGACAACTTTTATTTACAATTGATACAAATGGACAAATTGTTACGAACGGGATAGATATATTCACGTAAGTATTGAATATTTTTTAAAGCGGAATGTGTTGTTTATTGAATGATTATTATATGAAATAGCGCTTGCAATGATATACGTGTTCGTTCATATTAAACATTTAATTTCGCATATTCATAAATAATGTACTCTGAAAATTATCTTTCAGAGACTGAATGAATCACTGTTCTTATTATATATTAATACATATCCTACCATTAATACATATTCTACCCATTCTTGACTAGAGCTTAAGTTCGACATATAGACATGTATGTGATTGTATATAGACACTAAACATTTTTGGATATCATTTTCTACACATTGCTACATCACGCTAAAGACATCGCAACTATCTTACATAATTAAACAGTTTTATATATCGTGTAGATCAGTGTTTGGATTACTGATAGATAATGCCAATAGTAGGATTCCGAACGCGCTACATATATTTTAACAGATGTGCTTTAGCGACTGTTCCAATAAATGCATCGTGTACAGGTAACAGGAATGTATGCCAATAAATGTAGTGGGTCGAGTATATATGTTCATGGTCTAACTACTTTTAATGGTGCCGCTTTAAACATGGGTTTTATCACGTTCATTTTACCATCCTCCGATACATTTTATGCATATTATGCAAATATGTATACTTCGGTAAAAGAATCAATGATATGAGCATACATCATAATTATGGCAAGTTATTGTTCATTGAAACATTCAAATTGAACAAAATATCATCAAATCATAAACATTAATTCAAATGTGTACTTCTGAATCATAGATATCACAAACACGTGAACTTTTTTTTGAAGGTGTATATTAATTTGCGTATTCACGTGATATGAATTGGTATATTTAAAAATAAGCAATTTATATGCATCTTTCTTCTTATACTTTCAGCGAAAGACCACCGTAAGTTATTCCTTAACTCTATATTTGATATCTATGTGTTTTTCAATTGTGTAATAACGATAATTGAAAATGTAAATGCATGCTACTGGAAATGACTAATTGACGGAATTAAATTTTTATTTATCCATTTATTTTAAGAGTATTGATTGCTGGGGGTTGTGAGTGTGTTTAGATACGTGTTAAATTTATGTAATGCTTGTTTCATCTTAGATCCATGTAAATATATCATTTTCGTAAAAGTAAGGCTGGAGAATGATCTCGTTTCGTATTTTAATATTACCCATGATAAAAATAAAAACGCACAATGTCGATTTAAACAGTGACCTGTGTTCAAGTAACTACAAAACTTATATGAAGTCACTCTGTATACGCATATCCTGTATTTTTTGTGGAAGACCACCTGAATGAGTGACATCTTAAACTTTATATTTATATTTCTCTCCGAATAATCAGCGTGTTGTTCAGTCGTATTCATTATCACATTAAATACAAAAGGAATACACAATGGCGAAATATTAGGATAGGTTGAGAGTTGTTATAGACACATGTTTAACGCATGCCATGTGTATTTCATTATTTAGTTAACATAATATTATTGTCATATATTATTTTGATATCAGTTGATCAGTCACTGGTTAAGTCTTAATGTCACGATATCTGTTTTAGAAAAAGCTTGCACCCTGGATGAAATAAAAACAATATGAGATTCTGTATAATAACAAGTTATAACAAATTTGATTGGGTGGTGTAGTTGCTGGTGGTTATTTTACTGTTAACGTCATGACCATAAAGTAAGAGAATGTCACGATACATACAGTGTTAAATATGACACTACATTCTATATTAGGAGCATTAGAACGATAAGTACTTATAAAACATGTTTAACCTATATGGATTCGTACCGGAGATGACGCTTGTGTGGTTATTAAGGATTATATAGGTGTGTCATTCATCAGTTTGTCATGATATGGATGAACTTTAACCTAGCAACTATCATGAATACTTCAAGTAATCATATTAAGTCGGTACATTGGACTATGATTTATATAGTATAATACTGTAATAATTCAAGTATAATCATACTAAACATATCGCATTTCCTACCATGTATGCATGTTGTATCCATGTGAACGTTTCATATTCAGACAAATTGGTACATATGATTCATAAATATTCATATTGATATCACTTTCTGATATTTGGCACTACAAAATCAATGCCTTTTAAAATTGATTTGTTAAGAAAATAAGTGAGAGATTATCATAAAAAATGATTATCCATCTATAAGTATATGACATGACTATAAACAATTGCATAAGACATACTACAAAACTACTAAAAATACACAAGACATTCATATTATATTCCAAATTGACTTTTTTTGGGACAGACTAAACGATTTTGTAGATAAGTTTAATTAAAGCGTAAAACAATTTCACCCCAAAAGTAAATGATGTTCACTATCCTGATCGATTTAATGTGCATGTATGTATCATATATTATAATATAACTATGCTGCTAAGCGCTAATGCAAGATAAATTACAGGTAAGTTGATGATAGCGGTATCATAATTAAACCACTGTATTTAAGCAAACAAGTAATCATACAATCTATCGATATTTGACACCATTCGTGAATAATGTATTGAAGATATAAATATATAAAAATATATTACTTGACATGACTCCTGTATGCCAAAATTTCGACAAATATTTCGCAGTAAAAATGTATGAGAATTAAAGGGTCTGAGTGTATATATTTCCCAAGCTTTCCAAAATCGAGATACACTGTTCAACCATCTAACACACGGCTAGTGTTTGCATATAATCTTTTTTTTGCAGTTTGTTTTTCCTATCATATTATATCAAAAGTCTTGCAAATTAAGTGATTGCGTTTATGTTACTTTTATATGTTGATGCTACTTTATACAATATATTTGCTTAACGGCTGCATCAATGTTATAGAATATACATAGTAAAACAATGATTTAACTTCAGATTACTTTTTGTGCTTCTTTGAGTTGCATTCATTTAATATAATGATATGATATACATTGTAACATGCTTTTTCTATTATTTATGACTGATCAACATTTCTTCAATTTAATTACACCTTACAATTAGTGTAGTGAAAGGAATATAATGAAGCCTAAAAACACGCGATGTAAAAGTTTCATGCAATGCCATATAATTTTCATTATATCTTACACTATATATAACTTAGCGCTCAGGTTATGGGTGAATTGATTATAGCGGTATCATGATTAGCTCTATGAATGTGCGTAAGTGAACAATTTATACGAATAAATAATTGGGTAATATTATCATTTATTATATATGGGTCTTGGCATTTGTTTATAGAATATACTATACATTGCAACTTAATATTGATATGATTTATAACTGATCAATGTTTCTTTCATTTAATTACATAGTACTTGTGTAAGTATTTTCATTTATCCTACAGAACTGATCGATGAATAACACGTTAAATATCTAAATACATGTATACATTGTGTTTGTTGTTAGACGGACTATGATGCAGTCTAACAAACACTCAATGGTGCGTGTGATTTATTTGTCAATGAATTCAAACTTTGTGCAACAACGGTCATACATTATTCCATTAGGATGTCCCAATCATTTTAATAATGTAAAATATCTTTGTTCGCACAAATTTTGTGGATGTCAATAAGGCATCTTACACAATATGTAACTTAGCACTTACATAATCGACCGTAGAGCTTGTAGATAAGTAAATCATAAGTTTTTATGTATTTATTCGTGTGTTCGTTTATTTGTGCACATTGTTTTATAGATGAGGTATTTATACAATCATTATATTTAAATACTGTCTAGATCAGCAATAAAATGTTTACTCGACCATAGGACAGTCATCATTCGACATAATTCAAACTTCGAAATACAATCTGAATGTTATAAACATTACATGTGGACGTTTTATTCCGACATTGTACTGAGCTAGAATAAACTACATTATAATGATATATTTGAACATTAAAGTTACAAACACAATATGAAAGCCATAAAGCGGCACATGGAGGTATTGTATTTCAACATTATACAAAGCTCGAATATAATATTATATTTAATTGTTACAATAGCGATATTTTTAATATAAATACAACTGTAACATACCTTTAAATACAACATTTAGTTCATGCGTCAGTATTGGCCGCGGGTTTTTCATGATCAAAACACAACAAATACATGTATAAGTCTTCAGAACGGCAGCGGGCGGATTCCCCATAGACGTATAAAAATCGCAAATGCATATAACTTGCACTTGTGTTTATAAATATTCGTAAATGGATATTATTGCTTCAACATTTACAATATGTAGTACATGATATATAGTTACATACTACGGAACATTATAATGACATGTTATTAATTTATCGTATACTTCATGAATGAGAACATTCCACATTTGGTGCATTTTTATGTTAGGTTCTCATAACGCAAATTTAATTTATTATGTGCTTCCTTACATGGTTTATGCATGAGACATGTATGGTTACTAGGGTTTATATGGGTGTATCATTTATCAAGTGCTCTATATAGAATGGATGAGCTTTTAACCTAGTTTTACTACGTATACGCATTTACATTAAATGGCATATGAAATAATCATAAATATCTCAAATAATCATTGATAATCGGTATCTTCGCCCCTATAGTTCTACAGTTGTATTATCAAAATATGTTGAACTGTTCATTTAGAAACAATCTGAGTTAATATGAATTGCTTACCTATCTTTTTGGTTTTCCATTTAGTATTGGTCTTGGCTTTTATTTGTATAATATACACGATATATTAATATTTTACTGATGTATTAAAAGTTTCTTTCATTCAATTTCAGGATGATGTCGTAAGTATTTTCATCTGACTTACTAGCTGAAAGTTTATTGTATCTTCATTAAACGATGATTTAGATACGGTCAATGAGAATTTAACCTTTTATTCTCATCCATTACAAAATTGTAAAATCAGTGTGA
Organism: Lutraria lutraria; assembly: GCA_964023205.1. Lineage (NCBI taxonomy): Eukaryota > Metazoa > Mollusca > Bivalvia > Venerida > Mactridae > Lutraria > Lutraria lutraria. Next base: position 12,878,704 of record OZ026849.1, read on the forward strand.
TAAATGGAATATTATGTGGTCAAACACACATACAATGACAATCATTTATGCATATAATCTCGTTTACATTAAATTCTTGCTTTGTAAACAACGCTTATACATTAATCAATTCATCTTCATAATGTGAAATATCGATATTTTCAATATATTATCTCTTATCAAGTATAGTGTATCATATCTTACACCATATGAAAAATAGCGCATGTGTAGCTCTAGATCACAGAATTTTATATGTAAGTAAATCACAATTGTATCATGGTTTACATTGTTAGGGCACGAGCAGTGTAGTGCTCGTATAATGACCAAATGTATCGTTTTATTCATTTACTAAATCCATCAAGCTATTTCAATAGTCAAATTGAAGAATGCATGTCCATGTAATGTGGATGTAAGGAACATTTTAAAGTAAATTACCAGACAAATGATTTTTATATTGTTTACCTCACACTTACTAGTTATATATGTATCATAAAATTATACTGTTACAAGTATTTATTCGGGCGTTCCTTTAGCACTGTGAGGTCAATATATAAAAATCATAGCTATATACTAGTACATGTACTATCTAGATGAGCAATACAATGTTTACCCAACCATAGGACAGTTAACATTAAACATTATTAAAAGTTCCAAACACAATATGAAAGCCATATAACATAGTATGTAGGTATTTTATTCAAACATTATATTAAGCTCGAATATAAGATGTAAGTATAATATAAAACTTTGACATAGCTTCAAGTACAACATTAAGTTCATGTGTCAGCATTGGTCACGTGCGTTTCATGATCAAAACAAAACAAATACATGTATAAGTCTTCACAACAAGCACTTGTAGAAGTTATAACTATGTCGTGTATAAAGCATGATTTCAAATAGTTTATATTTCGTATATCATTTAAAATATATCAAATGACTGTAGTAATGCATATATGATGTAGTGAAACATTTGAGGCTTTAACACAGTGGAGTAATGTTCTCGGACAACTTTGCATTGAAACATTTTGAGGTCTAATATTGAATTGCATGCAATATAAGGCGTTCAATCAGCTGACGTTTTAATATCGGATCTGTAACAATACATATATGTTCATAAGCCACGTGTTATCTGTATGCATGATCCCTTAATTATATTACTACACGTATCACATCAGACATATAACAATCAAAACTAAATGTGTCATTACAATTGATCAATACCAGATAATTATCATATACATAATCATAACAACAAAAACGATGCTGAGTTTGTGTGCTATATGGATTACATAAAATGACTGAAACTTACAACAAGTCTCTATTGTCGCTAATCACGACACTTCTGCTCATTTAGTGTAAACATATAACATACGACTAATTAGCAAAGGCAAATGGACAGTACTGGGGGATTTCTGTTCAGCGTTTAACTCATGACATTTATAATATACGACACTATATATATGATACTTTAGTAAATTAACAACAAGTAATTATTGCGATCCCCACCATTTTTGTCAACACTGTAAAAAAGATCTTGAATTCATAAACATTAATAATAAATGACGACACAAACAAATCAAGAAAGTTATCATATACTAGCATAGAAAATGTATGCAAAATTGTAATTTGGTATCAATCATCATGTTGTGTACAAGTATTCGTCCTGAATATATGTTCATGGTTTATATCAAGTTGTTTGGCAAATTATTTCAATCCATCATAGATTCATTAATACAGTAAAACCCCGATTATCCGAACTCGGGTTATCCGAAAACCTGGTCTTATCCGAAATGAAATTTCGGTCCCAAATTTCCCTCTATATATTTCAATGTTAATAAACCTCGATTATCCGAATCGTCTAATCCGAATACCATGGCTAATCCGAAGTAATATACAGGTTATTAAACCACTGTGAACAAAGGATTGTTCGTTTGGATCATTGTTTGTAGTAATGGGAACAAAACTAGCCTATTACGATACGGACCTAGTTAGATCATTCACCTTATATTTTTCCCTTGATTTGTAAATTGAAGCATACTTCCACTTTAATACGCAACTAACAATAAAAATGTTCCTTTTATTTTTCGAAGTTTGTTAGTTGAATACACATGACCCATATGAATTATACCGGCACTCGATTTCAAAATCATTCCATTTTCGGAAAATGAATACAAACATGATAATTAAGCTATCTTAGGACGACAACGATTTGTGTGACGCTTCGTAAGTGTTTGTGACTGTAGCAATATTTTAAAAATGAAACTTCGCGTTGGATTTTTATTTTATTTCTGTTTGTAATTCATTTAGACAGTGTGCTTATTCTATATCCCGTGTATATTTCATTTCATGATTTCATTTTATCGATGGATTAATGTGCTTTGTAACATGACATGTGCTACCGTTTGGGTATTCATTTGTATGCGTAGTTTCACTTTGTGATTCTCATGACTGTGATAAACTAATAATGGTACAAACTACTCATACATATGTTTTTTTCGTTAAACATACACATATTTATCGTAAAATGTATTTGTTCGTAAATAAAATATGAATAATAACACATTAATTTTGTTGTTATTATATCTATACGTGTGCGTCATATATATAGGAGTTATCTCCCTTTATTTTCATAAAATCGTCCAGATTTCCCTTACACTGGATTATCCGAAACCCCGGAATATCGGAAGTAATTTTTCGGTCCCAACGACTTCGGATAATCGGGGTTTTACTGTACATGTGTTTCATTATGACTATGTTTGTTTATCGTCTAATTGATCCTGACTGTTAAAGTGAATTTTGTTTGCTATGTGTAATATTCATAATGTGATCATAATTTATTCGGGCGTTACTTAAATATTGTACATAGTTTTATAGATGAGGTATTTACATAAAAATCATAACTGTTTACTAGTACATGTACTATCCAGATATGCAATACAGTGTTTATGTAACAATACGGCAGCTAACATTAAACATCATTAAAAATTCCAAACACGATATGAAAACCATAAAGAGGAATGTGTAGGTATTTTATTCCAACATTATATCAGGCTAGAATGTACTACTTGATAATTATTATAATAGCAATACATTTTGTATCAATAAAACTGTAACATATCTTCAAGTATAACATTTAGTTCATGCGTCAGCATTTGCCGCGTGTGTTTCATGAACACAACAAATACTTCTATAAGTCCTCAGAAAAGCGGGCGGATTTCCGTGTGTGTATAAATATTCGTAAATGGATATAACTTGCACTTGTAGATGTTGTATGTCGTGCAAATAGGATTTCATATAGTTTATATCCCGCATATCATTTAATATGAACCAAATGGCTGTAGTAATGCTGATCATGATACGTTGTAACATTTTTGAACACCGAGGGGTAAAGTTCTCGGACAACGCAGCCAGACAAGAGTGAATTGAGGTTTATTAAGTAAAATTGCGTGCTAAAAGGACTTTCAATCAACTGATGTTTTAATATCGTATCTGTTATGATACATAAATGTTCTTAAGCCACATGTTACATGCATACATGATCCCTTAATTATATAACTAGACGTATCCCGTCAGGCATGTAGCAGTCCAAACTGAATGTGTCATTACAATTGATCACAACCAGTTAATATTAATGTACATAATAATAAAAACAAGAAAGAATCTGAGATTTTTTGTTTAGTGGTTTACCTATAAATAACTAAATCTTTAAGTTTATGAGACAAGTCCACTTCTACGTCCTTTCTGTTGTGCTTAATAAAATAGTACTGTAAACTTCATAACATATGTCTTATTATCAAGGAATATTGGAGAGTACTACGAGATTTCAGTTCAAGATTAAACTTATGACACTTGACATGTACGACACTAAATATATGACACTTTACTGAATTAACAACCAGTAAATGTTGCAATCAAAACCGACTTTGTAAATAATCTATCCCGGTACAACCATTTTCCGAACACAACCAAAATTCGAACACTTCCTTTATTCCACGAGCGCTGATGTCATGTTACACTAATTTGCATAAAGTCGCGTGCTATTTTGACTTCAACTCCCGCTGAAACGTCAAATTTGACACATTGACAGATATGATCAGAAAACCGGTAAGAAACCTCTCTCAGTGCAAAAAGTCCAAATTCCAAATACAAAATATATGTCGCATAAAAATAGTAAAAACAATGTTTCTTACAAGTAAATAAAACTTTTAAAGTATCGGCTGCTCAACGTTAGCTTTTACCTCAGTCTCAGATATATGGAATATAATACGTCAGGTAAAACACCTCTAAATGTTTATCAGATTTGACATAGGAGTCCTTATGAACTGAAAATGATTGTTTGTCAAACATTTTTTATGATGTGCATTTTTGCAGGTTCATTCCACATCTAGGGGTCCATACAGATCATACCATGTCTCTCTTAGTTTGATAGAGTGGGCTGAGTTGAACAATATCATTCTCTTTGTTTTACCACCCCGCCGTAGTCACGTTTTACAGCCCCTTGGTGCAGGATGCTTTGGTCAGAAAATGTTCAGGACTTCAAAGTTAGAAATACGCTTAGTAAGGTAGTTGGGGGGTAAGGCTATCACTGACACTATAACAGAGAAAATAAAAGAACATATAAATAAACAAACTACTAAAAAAAGTAACCAATCCGGTCTCTAAAAGTAAAAACCATGTCCCACAACAAAGCACTTCTGGTACATCGAATTCAAAGAAGACTACAAAACATGTTTCACCAGAATCATCTGAATCTGAGAATTTAGATGTAGAAGAATCTGAAAAATGCATTATTTGCAAGAAATATCAAGCTAAAGATCTTGATAAATACCCGTATCTGGTGATTGCAACATGGGGAAGATGCGATGGTTGTGGTGGTTGGGTGCATTTATCATTTTGCACCCCAGTAAGGGTTCTTAGAAGAGGAGACCCTTTCTACTGCCCTATGTCCTTTATTCAATGTGTTATGAGGTCTGAGGGAGTTTACAATTCGATAAACGACCAAACATTAAAGTTTAATCCTATAATGATTACATTATTTAAAGTTTGATCAAGTTTTGTTTTGATATAACCTTACGACGTGAAATGTTTAACATGAGCAACAATATGAAAGAATGATTTTCGAGCATCTTTTCCCCTGAAATGTATTATTAGCCAAAACAAGCTTAAGTGTTCGAAAAAAGGTTGTACCGGGATATTGCATTTTCATGTTTCAAGAAAAAGACGAATAATACATAGCGACATTAACCAATCAAAGAACGTAACTAAAAAAAGAATATACAAATACGGAAGTTATCTTGTACCAGCATAGAAAATGTATGTATAATTGTAATTTGATATCAATAATCATGTTGTGTACAAGTATTCGTCCTGAATATATGTTCATGGTTTACGGGATTAATACGGTAAGAAGTGACAACAAATCTAATACTCATATAAAATGACGTTTACTGTGGTGCCACTTTGGTCTGTCTTTAGTTGTATCAAGTTGTTTGGCAAATTATTTCACACCAATACATCATATATTCATGTACATTGATAGAAGTGTTTCATTATCACTATGTTTGTTTTCCGTCTAATTGTCTGGTAAAGTACATTTTGCTTGCTATGTGTAATATTAATAATGTTATCATAATGTAGTGACGTGCACGTGTTGAAACTACCTGTTAGATTGATTTTTGATGGCCATTGTCTATTGTTATTGTTTTTTATAAAACAAGTAATGAATATGCTTTTTCTTGTGATGTTTTCTCAGTGAGTGATGTCTTAAACTGTCTGTTTGATTTATATCTGAATTGACAACTGATAGTTTAATTATTAGCATGGCTGTATAATAACATTAAATTTGTTTACGCTTGTACATCGGAAATATAATGATTGACGAAATGGGTTTATATGGGTAAATCGTTTATCAAGTGTACCATTGTATGGATTTGCTTTCAGTTAGTTTTACCACGCATAAGCATTTACAACAAAGAACATACAACATTATCATGAATATCTCAAATATTAATTCATAGTTGGTATCTTGGTGCCAATAGTTTCTATCATTTTATTATCAAAACGTGTGTTGAACTGTTCATTAAGAAACCTACTGAGTTAATATGAGTTACATACCTATCGTTTTGGTTTACTATATAGTACACTTAGGTCGTAACATGTATTTGTATATTACACACTATATATTAACATTCTATTGATATGTTAAAAGTTTCTTTTATTCACTTTCAGCTTTTTGTCGTAAGTATACATTTATCTTACCTCTTGAAAGTTTCGTGTATCTTACTTGACTGATGAATTAGACCCGTTTAATGAGGATGTTTATGTTCTATTCTCATGCATTTGACAGTAGCAAAATAAGTGGGATAAACGGAATATTATGTAGTCGTACAAACACGCAAAAATAAAGGTAATGCATACTAGTATATTTTTTTGTATTATGTGCATGCTTTGTTATACAACGCTTTTACATTAATATTTAGGATGCCCCCCCCCCCCCCCCTATTTCCTCATAATGTAAAAATTGATATTTTCAACGTTCTATCTCACAAGTATAATGTATCATATCTTACACTATATATAACTTAGCGCATGTGCAGCTCTAGATCGCAGATTTGTATAGGTATGTACATCATAATTTTATCATGATTTTCATTGTTAGGGCAAGTAAGCGATTATTTACTCACGCTCATGATTCAGCTACTTACCATCGATTTTATAATTGTCATATTTGATTATATTCGAGCAATGCAGTGCTTGTAAAATGACCAAATGTATCGTTTGATTCATTTACTAACTCCATCAATCAATTTCAATAGACAAACTGAACAATGCATGTCCATGTATGTGGATATAAAGAACAATTTAAAGTAAATTTCCTCCTGACAAGTCATTTCTATATTGCTTACCTCACACTTAATAGTTATAAATGTATCATAATATTATACTGTTACAAGCATTTATTCGGGCGTTCCTTTGATATTGTACATAGTTTTATAGATGAAGTATTTATATAAAAACACATAGCTGTTTACTACTACATGTACTGTCTCGATAAGCAATACAATGTTTACTAAACCATAAGTTAAATTAAACATTATTCAAAATTACAAAAACAATATGAAAGCCATAAAGCAGAACATGTAGGTATTTTATTCCAACATGATACTAAGCTCGAATATACTACTTGATATTATAATAGCAATACATTTAATGCCAATAAAACTGTAACATATCTTCAAGTACAACATTAAGTTCATGCGTCAGCATTTGCCGCGTGTGTTTCATGATAAAAAAATGACAAATAAATGTATAAGTCTTCAGAACAGCGGGCGGATTCCCGCGTGTGTATAAATATTCGTAAATGGAAATAACTTGCCCTTGTAGAAGTTATATGTCGTGTAAATAGGATTTCAAATAGTTTATATTCTGCATATCATTTAAAATGTATCAAAATGACTGTAGTAATGCTTATTATGATATAGTGAAACATTTGGGGTTTTAACACAGATGAGTAATGTTCTCGGACAACTCAGTCAGACAAGTTTGCATTGAAAGGGGTAGGTTCACTTAGGGCCTAAAATGGCCCTGTGCTAGATTTCCTTGATATTTTGACAGTATAATATATTGGATGTTTCTTCATCAAAAACATGTTTTTAAATTGTTCTGAAATGAGTATTGTTGCCATAATTGCTCAAAATTTCTGTTCCATGGCCTCAATGTTCATTTTATTAAGTGTATATGATTGTTCATGTTGACTAAAGTGACAAGATATTTTTATTCCATGGTTGCTATGGAAACGTGGAAGTCACGTGACTGGGCATAATATAGCGGTGTTTCGTGTTTATATCGATGATATACGAATTATTTTGACAATTTATACAGTAGAAAAAATAACATACATATATCAAGAATGTGTGAAGAAATCATTTACGTGACGCTAAAGGTTTTCGTAATATGACGTAATTAGTGTGCCCTCCTACATAGTTACATCACAGATAATTTCATCAAATATCGAAAGGAAAAACATAATCGTAAAAAGGTCTCTACCGTTCAAAATTAACTGGCAATTACATTTTCAACATCTATTGTCGCAATTACGCTAAAAAATAAGGCTAGAAAACACCTTGGTATAACAATAATCGAATATGAAACTACCATACCACACACTACGATCCGTCATCCTCGCCCAGTACCGTTCGAATAACTGGAAATTTAAATATGAAGTCCCACACCCGACACATTTATATTTTGCATATGTGTTGTTTACATTCTGACTGATAATTGTTCTAAGTTTTGTGGTGTCGGTTGGAGGACTTCATATTAAAATATCGAAAAAATGTACGAGGGTGTCATATCAGTTCCCAGCAAAGTTGGTCGAAATTATTATATTGTTTTGGATGAATACTGAACGATAGATGACATGCAATTCAGAATGAATAATAAAACTAGCCTTTACTACATTAGTAAAGTTCTGTTAAATAAGAAAATCTCCGACAAATCTCCGTCGAAGCCAAATAAACCGTTTATCCGATTAATGTATCAATATCCGAATCGCTATTATTGTTAACAAAGGGAGACAAGTCGGTTGTTTACAGACGCAGCGTTCTTTGTACAGCGTCTCGTAATACGGACGGTTATTGAAGTAATAACTGAAGATAAATCGACGAATCAAGTAAGTATTTGATCTCCCTTATGTGATATGTTCATGCGTCCATGATACGAGGCTATAGGTCTATATATGTAAGGTTAAATAGCCCCACTTTGTGTGCATACTGTAGTTCATGATGCCGCGCGCTCAAGACATTCCATTTTGATGACGTAACAATACTTTGTGTCATGCTGTGCAGGGCCGTAGGAAGCGGGGAAGGAATGGGGCAATATATTCGATTGTAATGATAATTAAAAGTTCAAAGTGACTGTTTAAAGTCAAAATTACCCCCCCCCCCCCCTTGAAATTTCTTCTTACATGCCTGTTGTGACCCAATGCTAGATTCTAATGTTTTAATGCTTTAGCAAATCTAGCTAATATTATTTTTTTATTATCTATTGCATTTTAGTTTTTATCATACATGTTTGTGAATTGTGTGAAATATAAATAATGAGTCACTCAGTGATAAAATCCATGGTCTTCAATGGGGTTTGAACCCTTGATCCTCAGCACTGTATAGGCACTCAACCATGTCACAAAATAGATAACCCAATAGCAAGGCTGTTGAAATTGGCCAGTATTCCTACAAGTTCTAATATTGTATGAAATTATTATGGACTACTGATGCAAGTGAGGATACAAAGTAATGTCTACCATTTGTCAGATGTACTGCACTGTAGTGAAATTAGTGTTCATGTTGTTGTCACAGAGGGCCATGATGTTTTAACATCATTGTTAAACATGTATAATTTTATAATGCCAGTACTGTATGGATTACAAATATTCATAAACTCTACTATAATAGTATCTCAGCATAATTGAATTGGATATATTTGTCTTCTTTCAGAATCATATTATGTTAGTTCAGATGTATATGAAGTGTAAGCAGTTCTGGGCCTTCTGATAGTTAACTAGTAAGTATGTGTATTGTCATAATACCCCCACAAATGAAGTTTGACAGGGGGTATGTTGGAGTCACTCTGTCGGTGAGGCAGTTGGTTGGTGTGTCCTCATTCAATATCACAAGTTTGTGGAGCGAACTACTTCCACATTCCAGAAGCAATTGCAGTGAAAGTTCAAATTTGTCATCACCGTGGAGTGTAGATGTACAAGACATAATTTTCATGCCCGGTGATTCACTCGTTCCAGAGTTATTTGCCCTTGAACTTAGCCATGTAGTAATCCGTATACTATTGCATTCTTAGACTATAGTGTCAAAGCGATGGTGGGGGTAAATGTCACTTCTGTTACAAAGGCTTTGAGCAGAGCGCTAGGTCAAAAGATGTTTAGTTTCTCAAGAACTTCTTCAAAAGACAAAAACAGAAACATTTTTATGTTCCTTAAACCATATTTTCCCATTTGTACTTGATTTTTATCTAAAATGAGAATTTTTCTGAAATGTATATGAGGATGAGTGTTTAACTGATACTTATTTTGTACATCTCATGATATGACTGTGTGCATAACATAAAAAATGAAATTATAGTGTTAATCAAATGCTATTTTTCAAAATCTCATTGAATCTGGTAGATTGATGATTTATTTAATTTGTCTTTATATTATATTTTCAATATTTTACCTGTCAATTATTTCTCTTTCAGATTTTTTGAGTCATAACAAGTATTCACCACTGATCAGAGGAATTTCAATATACTGCTATGATGAAGCCATTAACATGCAATATACTGGTTATTACATGTGGTGACTGTGATGTTTTCATGAATGTTCACTATGAACAGTATTTTCAATAATGTACAAAATTGAAACAATTCAGATTAATAACATTAAAATTGTGTGCATTGTTGAAATATATATATATATATATATGAACTTTACACTGAAGATATTTAATTAATGCATATTAACTTTTGTACTGTGTATGTTCATTGGTAAAATCCTTTTGACATATTGCTTGTATTGTTTGCATGTGAAATAAATGTAGATTGCTAAAGTACACATCAGAGATTCTTATTTACTTACACAATGATTATACAATGAGTTTTACACTCAAATTCAATTTATACATAAAACTGGTACAAGAAAATATCAATACAATGTACTACATGTACATTAACATCAAATATACTGCAAGATTAACCAAGTAGAATATTTCTAATGTCAAGCAAAAATATTCTGCATTTTTGGAGGAAAATCAATGCATTCCATTGCAAAAAATATCTGAATGCAATACAAAGTAATGCTGTACTATTTATTGCTGAACTATCAATGAAAGAATTTGGCACAGACATTTTGTCATTAAAAGCCTGTCCCTTAGTTGCAATGGTAACTGAATTGTAATTATTAATTTTAATAATGTTGGAAATGATATCACAGTTTCTACAAATAAATTGTTTGATGTCCAAATGAAGGGAACATAAGGTGAAATACATTATATTAGACAAAATATTACTTTCTTTAAACTGCTCATATAAAATAATTCAGTTGCCATGGAAACAAAATATCTAAGAACATTGCTATACAATGTAATTTCATTAAGTCGCATGGATTTATGAAAATTCGTGTGACTAAATTGCATTGTTGAAGAAAACTCAAAAATGAGATTTTTAAAAAAATAATTTCACAGGTTACCATGGCAACTAAAATAATACATATATAAATATTGACCGTATCCCTGTCTCTGTCAATTATCACATTTCGTCTAATCATTATATGTAAAATGGTGTTTTTTTTAATTTCTAGCAAAAAAGTATTTCTGTTACCATGGCAACGCTTTTTATAGTGGAGCTTTAAAAATCTTGTTTTCTTCAAATATGATGAATAGTCAACATATAATGAGATTTTGGACAGAATTTGACACAGGGCCATTTTTGGCCCTAAGTGAACCTACCCCTTTATTATTCAGAAGTAAAATTGCGAGTAATATAAGGCGTTCAATGTTCAATCAACTGACTGACGGATCTGTAACAATACATGGAGGTTCTTAAGCCATATGTTATCTGAATACTTGATCCCTTCTTTATACGAATACACCTATTACATCAGGCATATAACAATCCAAACTGAATGTGTCATAACAATTGATCGCAACCAGTTAATACTCATATACATAATCATGACAAAAAAATGATACTAAGTTTGTGTGCTGAGTGGTTAAATTATATATGACTAGAACTTAATAATTTTCTCATTCCATGTATTAACAACAATATATATTTCTGATGAACTCATTTATCTTATTTTCAGGCCGGCTTGGTACGTATCTTATAATTATGTCATCCTTCTGCTTTTTATAGAAATCCCGCGCGGACATACAATAGGTCCATATTCAGCCAGTCGATAATTTTAAGAATATTTGTGTTTTGCTGTGTCTCCTTTTAAACATTACTCAGCAATGTTCCTTACGATATTTGTCGGTGACTTGACACGAGACTCTCAGGATGCACTCGATGTTATGTGTTACCTTAGTCGGTGCATTTATACGGGTAATGACAACCGTTCAACGCTATGTATTCATTACTTAGTATATAGGTTTTAAAATTGTGAATGTATACATTTTGTATCAAATACAAGTAACATTTAGATAGTCATCATTGAATGTATTTTTATTGTTTCTATTACATCATTAGTAGTTTTTATCGACTAATAAAGTTTGAATCCTAAAAGACGCAAACGGTTAAACGGATCTGATTGTGGTTCTGTTTTCTTTGTATGAGTGGTACAGCGCGTATTTGGGGAGATTTATATATTTCAGTTTACATATTTTTTTGCGATTAAGGGCACGTTTACAGTGCGATATTATTAAAGATGCATAATTTCACTGTCAATGCTTTTGTTTATTTTTGGCTTCGGCAAGACACGGTTCCTTTTGTAGTCTATAAAGTAATGTCCGTTATACCGGACGTTGTATGTATAATCAAGTATTTAACGATGCGCTACGTAATACTAATATAAACATGCGGACGGGACATTCCCTAACGGTAAAATAAATATAGAAGGAGGAAGTAAGTAAGTATATCCGTACAAACAAATTGGGTTTGGGTGACTCTAGGGTTAGGGTTAGGACTCTTTGTTCAATCGGAGCCACTTAAAAAATGTCCATAAGTGGATTTATGTGGCTAGAATCGAGTTTATTTAGCTAAATTTTAACAAATTTTAACATGGGAAAGCCACTTAAGTATCCTATCGTTAGTACGTCCGGATGTCCGTCCGTCACACTTTTTGAAACTAGCAATAACTTTAATACTTTTGAAGGTTTCTGTTTGCAATTAAAAATTGAGTGAAAGTGTACTGTCTTAGTCTGATCAAGAATCATATTTCTTTATGCATTTTGGCGGAATTATTCCCCTTTCCGAATTAGAAATTGTCACATACTGTTACATACAATTTCTTTAAAATTAGAATGTGACGTGTTGAATACTCCTATATAATCATGATTAGACAACACATATTGTTATTTTTGTCAATGTAATCATTGACCATCTTCATCCTTGTACTCCCACTATCATCATCAAGAGGGGTTCTGTCTTCTATAAAAAACGCTTATGTCATTTATAAATGTGTAGCTCTGCTTACTGGAGGTTTCATTCTTGAGTCTACAATATTTTTTATATCTGTCAATCATTAGATAAAGTTGGTGAAATGACTACTATATGTTCTGCGTTATCAACGACGTCAGACCTTTTTTATTGCACAATTCAAACCTACCCGACTGTTTGTAATTACACAATAATGTTAAAATTCAGTATTACATAATTTAAATTATTACGTCACAGCCGAAGTCATACATGATGTTCACATTAATTGACGAAATTTCGAGGTTTGTATCGACAACTGAAAGCATGATAGATTTTAACTCCATGACCGTAAAGTAGGGATTCCAAGGAAGCATATAAATTTATATTACGCATACAGTGTTGATAATTCGGAAACTGTTATATGACATATTCAAGACATTTATTGGCAATTTCTTGGTGTATTGTGTGTATTAATACGAAAATTTATTTCTGATAAACTCATTTAAATTTCTTTTCAGGAGTAGATGGTACGTATCTTTAATTATATTTCATCCTACAGCTTTTAATAAAAACCACGCTCTGACATACACTAGTTGCATATCGTGCAAATCTATAAGTTTAAGAATATTCATGATATGATGTGTTCCGTGTTGAATTAAAGACATCACTCAGCAAAGTATGTTACGATGTTTGTCGATCACTAGTCCCGAGATACTCTCAGGACCCCCTCGACCTGTATGGGTTTCCTTGTCAGTATACATTCGTCGTATACAAGTACTAACAACCATTCATCACTTTGTATTTATTATTATAGGTTTCAAATTGTGAGTGTATGCATTTTGTATTAAATGGAAGTAATATTTAGACACTAATCGTGGCATATAATTAATTTCTATCATATCATTAGTTGTTTTGTTGGATTTCTTTGACAAATGAGGTTTGAATCTTACAAGACGCAAACTGTTAAACAGATCTGATTTCGGTTATGTTATCTTTGTAAGAGTCGTATAGCGCGTATTAAGGAAGATTTATATATTTCAGTTTACATATTGTTTACGATAAAGGACATGTTTACCAAAGTATACAATACACATAATGGGATACATGAATCAAGTTAATTCACGTTATTACAGATATGCTCATATACTTATAAGCTGTTAGATCAGTCAGCTTATTAAAGTAATAAACGAAGACAAACTGCTGTCATATAAAGTGTTCCAGAATTAATTAGTGTAATATGATTATATCAGTCCACGTTTGGGAGTACAATTTCAGTTGTATTTCTGTTTTGATTTGACGTACACGAGTTTAATAACACAAAGTACTGTTTTGATTTATTTCAGGCATACCAGGTAATACATTATTGGTATTGTATACTAGATCTTTATTTTACTAATTTCGAATCTATAAGTGCAGTTATTTTGATTGACAGAGAAATTTATTTCAGCCAGACTGAGTACATTTCAGAGTCTACTGGGGATTCAAAACAAAAATCTCCACTTTGACTGTTGCAATACTCCGTTTTTTTTCATTCTATCAAACCTATGATTAATGAATTATTAAAAATTCTTTGTATCCAATCATCGATACAGGATTTATCAGCTTAACTATATAACACTATATATAATTATATTATAATAAGTATTACAGTAAGTATGCAATTAATACATTGTATTACATCTAAATACAATTATAGATCATTTAAAATTAATGAAAAATTCTTGCACATTTGTGATATCTTGTTACATGTGAAACTCTAACCACGCTCATAGGTAATAAACTTGAGATCGGTCTCCGAGCTTTTCTGTTTATATGTCTAAGAAAATAAATATGATCAGAAAATAATGATATTATCAACACAATAATCTGACAGCAATAATGATCCAAACATGTATTCAAATATTAAGTTGCTCTATCTTTTTTAACCATAATACTTCGAGAATAGAATTGATTTTTGAGTTCATAGACTGTTCTCAAGTTTTATAACTTCGAGGGCAGGTGTCATTTTATGACTTTATATTTAACTTTCATTGGAGATTTACTGCACACTTATCTGTATGGTCAATGTATGTTTTAATTATTGTATAATAGCTTTCACGGGTTCATGTTTGTTTAATTCGAATTTGGTGCGAAATAGGTCACATGACTTCTTAGTTCAAGTGAGTTCAATCATAGCTTTCATTGAGTACAGATGATGGCTGTTTAATTGCATCAGTTTACAATTGGTTTTGGTTGTTTGGTGATGTTCATATTTATAGTAGCTATCTTGGTATAAGCGTGAATGCGTCACGCGTGAATGATGATTTGAGGGTAAATTTATACCCTTTTTCCATAAACTGCTGTAAATGATGTAGTTGATGGTTTGAAACCGTTGATGATATATATTTGTAAAAAAATGAAATCAGTCTGTAAAATGTGAATCGAAGCTAGTATACATTGATGGATACATATATAGGATGAAACCACATTGAGTTATCGTCGATATTACCCCGATTCAATCCCTATCGATATTAAACGATATTGATTAATGTATTCACACAAAATCACACCAGTGAACAAGTTTTCACCGTCTTTGACAGATAATAATTATATTAACAGGTCTGCATTGTGTCATTGTTTAATCAATTCAAACAAAGTTCACCATCATGTACAATAAACATCAGATGCTCTAATGTATAGACAATTACTGCTTATCATGATTATATTGAAGCCTTACTTAACAACATTTACTGTTATATTTTATATTTCCAGACGGGACGATTACGTCAGGAAAGTAAAAGAGCAACTACGAGCAAAGGGAATAACTGAGGCGGATTTTTCTTAACTAAAAGCAAACAGTCTTGGTGTGATTATTTTATATTTTATGCCTTAATTCCTCGGTATCACGTGATTCATTTTCAGATTGTTGTTATTGGATGAAATATTACAACAGTCGTAATTATGTGTAAATAACCAAATATATTGCATGTTCTGCAAGATTACATTTGGAAGGTGACATGGCTTTTACACTAGCTGATCACATTTTAATGAACGATTGAGATGAACGTAATGAACGTTCTGGTGCGATAAGATTTTATGACTGGATGCTGTACAACTTAAAAGCTAGATTATATTTTTAATGCATATATATACATGTATGATAAAAATGAAGTAAAACAGTCATGTTTTTTATGTAGATTTATCGGAAAATTAATGTTTTATTCATTAAATGGTATTGAAAACTCAATGGTATACGTCTTCAGTTGAGATTTACAAGGATTTACAACTGTATGCTATGATGTTGTAAAGAAAGTTCATAGTTAGAATCTTTGATAATAGCCTGTAAACGGGATAATGTTGTTTGCATTTTGTGGCTAATGTCCGGGTGGGACCATTCAGAAAAATACTTTATCCTGTTTTTAAACGTAGATGAGACATTAACATCATGACCTCTACGAGCGAAGGGAATAACTGAGGCTAATGTTTCTTAAGTAAAAGCAAACAGTCTTGATGTGATCATCATACATTGTGTGCTTAATGCATCGATACTACGTGATTGATATTCAGATTGTTGTTATTGGATGAAATATTACAACAATCGTAAGTATGTGTAAGTTAACAAAACTATTGCATATACTGCATCTTTACATTTGGAAGGTGACATGGTTTTTACGCTAGCTGATCATATTGTAATGAACTATTTATACTATAAGTATTCTGATGTGTTGAGACTGGATGCTGAACTTAAAAGCTTGATTGTTTTTTAAAAACATTTATATGGAAAAAAACTGAAGTTAAACAGTTAATGTATTTTATATAGAATTATTGGAAAATTGATGCTGTATTCATTAAATAATTTTGAATACTCAAAGGTAGTACACTGCGTCATCAGTTGATCCCCGCGAACCTTTTTTCTGTAAATATCATCTCTCGACTCACGGGTAAATTGTTTTATTTTTATGTAAAATCGTTCAAGTAATATGAACGTCGTAATTTAAATGACGCGCAGCAAGGATTTACAACTGTATGCTATGATGTTGTAAAGAAAGTTCATAGTTAGAATCTTTGAAGATAGCCTGAAAACGGGATAATGTTGTTTGCATTTTGTAGCAAATGTCCGGGTTGGGATATTCAAAAAAATACTTTATCCCGTTTTCAAACGTAGACCATGAGCTGTTTTTACAATTATTTTAGTTACAATAGTGATTACTTGGTGCGCTATATTATTTTCTTTTTCGAGTTCTTATAATAAAAATACATTTCATCTTAGAAGTGGCAGGTGTGCAGGTGACGTAGTGTACTACCATTGAATACTGCTTCATCGAAATGTATACCATCTTCCTCAAGCGTGTATATATATAATATTTAACATGATTTTGAAATATTCTTAAATCAGCATTGCAGCATTTACTTTCTATTTTGATCTTTATTTTCTTTATAAAGTATTGGTTTGATAATTCGTTAGTCCTTCTATAACATATACAATCTATTTTTGGCTCCATCTATGAAGGAATGAAATGTATTTGTTAGAAATTTGATATATCTCTGAGTGTCCATGTTCATGATTAAGGATAAGTAATTTATAGGATTCTTTGTTTGCACTAATAATGAGAAACTAACCTGTTGTTTTTTCGTAAAATAATTATATATTAATAAATAATAATTAGATGACATGCGTTTGCATTATTCTCACAGAGACGTTGTATATAGTAATAAGACAAATATCTTCAACCAAGTGAAGAGGACCATGCACTAATACGTACATGTCAAGCATGTGTACTTTGTACATGTATATATAACTAATGTCGAACTCCTCACATCGGGTACGTCGCGCTTTGCTACTATAACCACTGCCACCACTATAATCACGTGATGATAGTTGTAGCATGTGACCAACGATTGATAAACAAAACATTTCTGATAACCAACAAGTAAATTCAAAATTTACGTCTTACCACATACAATTTGTTGAAAACAATCCATTTCAACAATTGATGGATCGAATTATTAATTACGCGCAATCGATAAGTAATTGTCTAAATATAGCCATTGGTTACATCGTGACGTCACTATATTTGTCTATTTTTAAGATGTTATCTTTTCAACGATTATCTTTTACTTTTTTGTATACTATTTATAAAAGAAAAGTACAGTAATACATTTAAAAAAAATTAAAGTCAAAAGTGGAAGAAGAATTCGGCTCTGTGACGGCCGAATTTCACCAGTGGTGGCAGTGGTTAATGTACTGATCAAGGGAAGTAAGCGCTGCGGAGAGTTTGAACTAATGTTAGTTAAAGAAAAGTAAATATACATTACTCCAAATTTAGCATATCAGTGCATAGGAGAATATAGTATGCTTATTGATGGAACTGTTGTTAATGACCATACGAGATACATATTTAGAAAAAAGACACATTTACACAAAAATTGCGTGTACCATTAAAGAGGTTACTATAGTACATCGTTAAGAGCATGGGTGACATAAGGGGTTTTACTCCAAACTCAGCATTGAGCTGACACACGCAACAAAATTGCCCATAATTTGTACAAATGTCATTGTATCAAATTTTTGTATGCTTATCAATACGTATTGCCACACAATACCAAACATAAAAACATAACTCGCACAATTCATGTGAACGGTAATTGTTTTATAAACGTGTTCTGTTAGCAAAACGAGTGTTTAGAAAATATATGCACAATATTAAGATCATAAGAATTTGTCTTAAGATATGATTTTGTGAAAATTACTTAAAAATAGCATTCTATGTTCCAACTTCAGACTATTAAGAGCACTTTTAAAAGATTGTTTGTTGAATGTGTGTAAGTATTGGAGGAATCACTGGTTGAAACAATGGTCAAAAATTTTAATCATGCATAGCAATTCAAGCTTTGATGATTTATTTACTGTATTTTCATTTAGTTTCGTTGGGCTCAATTTTCGTGTTTTTTACAAAATTGGCTATTTCGTGGGGAGCTAAATTCGTGGATTTTGATTTTTGAAAAAAAGCCTTATCTCTGCATATTAATTCGTGGGGATTTCATTTCGTGGATGAGCCGACCCACGAAATCAAATCCCCAACGAAAATTAATGATTCCACAGTATCTGTTGTTTGATGGCTAATTCATTCGACATCTATGGCCATTTCAAAGTGCTTCAGAAAGAGGGGAGATAACAAACTGGATGATAGAGCATTTATATCCCTTCTTTTTTCGAATAGTTTTTCCTGTTACTTTATCTTGACGGCGTAAAGTACCAAGACACACCTCGCCCTCTTTCCTGTGATTGTCTAGGCGCATTTCTTGGCTCGTTAGTTGGGATGGGACACTGCAGAAAAGCGTCCCAGGAAATTCGAAATCGAGAATCGAACATATTGTCTTTTTTCAGTAGCCTGGCGGCGCTATACCACTAGACCACCAAACAACCATTAATTCTAATGATGAAGTCAAGTTGAATGCACCACAATTTCTTGTGAATAAACACAAATATTCATTCTTCAAAGCTGGCTTCTAATTCAGCCATTAGGGGATTTAATGCATATGATCAGAAGAATATAGCGTCAGTGGGGGGGGGGGGGGGTAGCGGCAATCTAAAGCTGTTATCCGCCTTACCTCTGAGTGGGAAATGTCCTACCGCTACTGTATGATGTAAATACATTTTCTTTATCATGTATTTTTCCTGTACTACCTTAATTATGACATTATGACATAGGAAGCATGTACGTTACTCTCATGACTATTTACGGTCAATACAAAGTCGACTTATCGTGTAGTATCGAACATTATTATTCATAACCGCGTCAAAGAAGAGGGCATGGTGATATGTCACAATAGACCCTCTTGCACACACAATTTCAATTATCACCTCATTCACCTGAGTGTTTTATTGGCAATTTGAAATTGTTATCAAGTCGTTATCCAAATTTTAAAGCCTGAAGATAGGGCAATGACAGTATAATTTAAGTGTTGTCCAAATAGTGGATATTGTACAATTTTAGAATGAAAGTGAAAAAAAAAAAGAATGTTCACTTCCATTTTTTCTTTCCTTTTATATAATTAACCTCGCTAACAGTAAAAGACTGTGTTATTTCTTAATCCGTAAATTTCCATATGATCGAATGTTAAAATGAATTCGTTAATTTCTTAAGTTGCAAGATACGCTTAAGAAAACATCACAATTTGTTAAATAAGTTACAGGCATGTCGCAATGAGCCCGAACCCAATCATAGACTAGAAAACGTCAAGTGTGATGGCTAACAGAAGGTCGATGGATCAAGCCAGGTACACGACTAAATCTTTCCCCGCCGTAGAAAGCTCGAAAACTCGCCATAATTATGACCTTGGTTGTTTGTGTGACTTTTAACCAAATAACAACAAAAAGTAAGAAATGTTATGTAAATGTAAGCATGGTATTTTTTTAACATATTTACTCATTTTACCCAAAGCTGTTGTCAGGACGGAAAAGGTTCGTTTTATTTACATCCGTCATGCAATTGTTAACATAGTTCCTGTGCAAGTCTGTAGAAGTTCAGTTTCCAT
This sequence comes from Lutraria lutraria, assembly GCA_964023205.1. Classification (NCBI taxonomy): domain Eukaryota; kingdom Metazoa; phylum Mollusca; class Bivalvia; order Venerida; family Mactridae; genus Lutraria; species Lutraria lutraria. Next base: position 12,899,323 of record OZ026849.1, read on the forward strand.
GAGTACTTTCAATACGTTGATAAAGTGCTCCCCCCCCCCCCCCCCCCCCAAAGCACAAGGAGGTCTAGTCAAATAATTATTGTTGTATTGTACCTTATCAATATTAGTAAGAGCTTTTATAGCATAACATGAATGTTTGGAATAGTCAGTGATAGTGTACCAGTTGAAATCGCGTTTGCATCGTCTTGTGTCTGCTTTTAAACAATGTAAACAATATTTATTTTCTCAATAGAGCTAATCTATGTGTCTCTTTGTCCGTCAATTTTAAGTACCTACATTATGTGCCTTTTTATAGAAGAGTGATTGTGACAAAGTGTTATGTTTTTTTAATATATAAATTCATTTCTTTTTCAATAATGCACATTGTTAAAATATTGCTTAATGTTCAATTATATTATTAAAGACATTGAATCAGAAATGCGAGGCATGTGATTTATGGACTGGCAAGTCCTCTGATTCCACAGTAATGGGTTATACAAATTACAGGGCCATTGATAGACTAGCTCCTATTTACATAATCAGTTAATATATGCTTATAAAACATCAGGTTATTCATAAACTAATTGTCACTAAAATTCAATCAATTGTATGACCCTCTTATTTGACTAGGTGTCAACTCTACGGACCATGACCAGACATGAATAACCTGATTAGGGGCAATAATACAATTAAGATATTAGACCCCGTGTGTATTTGGGGGGATCACTTATATAGTAGCTGTTCAATGCCTTTAATGTTTTATAGTTTTTATTTATAACCTTCTGTAAATAAAGTTATCAATATTATTAGACCATGGAAGGTCCGTGTTTCTGTCTAGTTGTACGTCTTGGTTTTCCCCTACAGTAAAATAATAGAACACTCGCCATAAGACCCTGACTTTAGGTGTGAATTTAATTCCTATAACAACATCAACACAGTTTGAACAAATTTGAAGATGTTGATATAAGCTCGTATTTGTAAGTCAATAAACAGATCTTTGAAGTTCAGAATGGAATTCCTTAAATATGCACTACAGAGAAAAACAACAATAAACACAACATGAATTTTATTGGTGTCAATCACATCATTTTTGTTTCAGATAATTTGTCTAGCCAAGGTTCTCTTTGCACAAGCAAAATGTACAATCAGTCGGATCGATAAGGTAACCGATGGAACCACATGAAGATGCGCACGCAAGTTGTGCTCGTACACATGGTGACAATGTTGTAGAAGTAATGGATGCGGTGACTGTCGTAGAGGAAGGTGAAGATGGTGTTACACTTACTGTCGGTGTTTTAGTAGAGAGCACTGTTAGCGAAAAGAAAGAAAACTTTGGTAACATTGTAATGCGTTTGAGAACAACTTTTACAGGCACAAATATCTACAGAAAATGAGCAATTTTAATTTTAGTTGATTTTACAGCATTTTAATTAAGTAACAGCAGACAAACTAGTTGATCATTAACCCCAGATTAATACAACGGTAAATAAAGCGCACATATTCAATGTTAACATGTGAGTTCAAATCACATCCGTTATCAGAAAATTCACCAGCGATGACGTTGTTCGGCTACCTTACGGAAATTCGGTGGTTCTATCCCTGTTTAGACCACGGATGACTCTAACTGACCAATCACAGCACAGAAAAAGGTTTGGCAAAAACATGTAGACCACAGTTAGCCGTTGTAATAACATACAGTATTCATATAAAACAGATTACCTGTGGTTTTAGTCAGATAGATCTCTTGTAACTGTTGTCTATGAAATTTCACGCGTGATCTATCCTATTCGTACATCTTTGGGTATTCCACAACAATTAAAATGATAGAGAATCACACTAAATTATTTTATTTGGCGACTTTAAATCACAAGAAAATACAAATGCGTGTAAACTTCGTTCTCACCTGTACCTTGTTTTATTGTTGTTGTAGTTGTTGTAGTTGGTGATATAGTAGGTATTGCTGAAGTAGTGTCAATTCGGTGATGTGTGTTGCACATACAGAAATCACAGCCACTGGGACCTTTGACATATCCATAGTCACACTGTAGAGAGCAGAATCCTTGTTGAGGAGTACAGGGATGGTAGCCCGATCCTGCTGTTCCCCCGCCTTAAATGATATACGCGAGAGCAACATACAATCTTACGGGAGCCAGGGAATTACATCTAAATATATACATTGAATGCAGATTATTGCCGCTGTAAGTAATTTGTAACTGGAGGAAAGCCTCAGATGCATTCAAACCTTTCGAATAGATAAACCTTCGCTCAGTTGTTTGTTTCTGGTACAATGCTCATTAAAAAAAGGATGCGTAGAATGTTTTTGTTTTGGCTCTTCATAGCGTGAGGAACTGTACAAAAAGTGGATGTACCGTTCCTCGAGTCAAATAAAAAGTCTAAAGACGCGGAAAAAATGTTACGTCTTATAAAATGGATTTAATCGCGTTATTTATAATACAAGCTTTGGAGTAACGTAATTTCTGACACAAATAAAGTTTATCTAAGTGTTTGTCAAATGCATAGAAAGTTCTTAAGGAACCATTACGTAATATATGCCAGTATACATTGATCAATTTAGTTAAAACTGAACTTCCGAAGTTCGGTCCTTTTTGTCCTTAAAATATATATTATAAACATGCTCATAATTGGCAATCGAAAAAGATTACATACTACAGCAATAATAATGTTCTGCCAATGATAAAAACAACTATTTTACACCTTCCTGTTGTCTAACAAAAGTTAAGGATGAAAGTTTACAAGATGTGTTGTTTTTACCTCCAAATGGACTCTGGAATGGATTTGACTGCTGATTGTCGAACAAGAAGCGTTTCTGTGAGTGAGCACAAATTACACCTGAAAGAACACATTAATTCATGTCATGTATCCACTTCGAACATACAACTATTAATCTGTCATAAAACAAAATACATCGAATATAAGAATGTAAAGAAACCAGAAGAAAATTCGAATATGAGTTAATATATTAATTCGTTAATTCTTCAACAATTCAGACTTAAAAAAATAAAGATTTACTAACCTAGAATCGCAACGAAAACAACTTTTCCAAGCATTTTTGTTCGTCCAATTCTCGTCCAAAGATGTTATATTGCCCAAAGCACGCCAAACTCCCAATAGTAATAAATGATCATCTGAAGACATATACGGGCTTTATCGCACCTTACTATCAACACCTGGAGCCGGTCAGACAGTTAAAGATATCTGTTATCAACAGAGCTCCTAGGGTGTCATTTATACAGATATTCCTAAATAAGTATGAAGACAAAAATTCATGTGTATAAACCTCATTGCGTATAATTGATCAAATAACGTGTGGTCGAGTGGTTATGGTCTATGAATAATCTCTGGCTGGTAATCGCAAGCCCCTCACTGCTGCGAGTCCCAACCTATCTATAAGCCTGACAATTTTCACAAGTGAGTAAGATATCATAAGCATAAGTCGGTTGTTCTACTAAGGTAGTTTAGCCTCGGGTCTTCTTCCAAAATATCTATCAAAACAAATGATAATCTGTGATAGGACAGTGTTATATCATACCATACATCTGTATATTAAAACAAACATTTTTCAAACTAATAACGTTAATTGCATAGAGGCATATTTCACAGTCTGAAAATGATAACAAGACATAATTTAATACTTGATAATTTGAAGACAAAAAGTTAAAGGCCAAGCTGATAATCTAGGTCAATGTGTCAAGTCATATTAAGGCATGTGGGTCTTTTTAACCAATTAAAGTTAAGGTATCTGGCGTGGATGTGAGGTCAAATCAAGTTTCACCAATTTATAGATTTAAAAAATAAACCATATTTATATACTAAAATAAACCACTGTATAAAGTGCATTGCAAGTGATTTGAAATAAATATTACACTTGGTTGATCTTCTATAAACCGATATCGCACGTAATTTTCGATTTTTTTAACAACGATAACTACTCTGTACTTAGGAATATATTACAACAAACAGCCTTAAAATCACTATCAATGTATAATGCAGGGAACCGTGCCTCAGTTTTTTGATAATGTCCTCGGTTCGTTAGATACTTGACTTTAAAGAAATTCCGTACCCAAAACCCCGCTGTTTATTACGTAATACGCCATAGATGAAAAAATTCTGAGGCACGGTTCCCTAGATTAACATTTCCGCTACATAATACCGAAAAAGACACCTACTGTGTTTTTGTTGTTCGGTACGAACAATAAAGTTATTACCGTATTTCAGAAATCGCTCAGTTTTCATTGAAAACCTGCATACCGAACAGCTTCCATTAATTTAACCTTCCGCCTACGAACATAGTTCCATTTTTTTTTCAGTTCAATGGCATGAATACAAATTCAAATATTACGTGCATATAAGTCAAAATCAGATGGCTATGCAATATCGTAAACGAGCAATACTAGACAGTCGTAAAAAATCTCGGATTACTACCATATTTACTATCAGTACACACATTTCAATGAAGGATGACGTCATACTCCTCGTGCTTTATGTGCTAATTTGTCTGGTTCCTAGCTTCTATTGTAAACGTATAGAAGTCATCATTGAATTCATGGACGATACGATAATAACTGTGTGTCAACCAGATATTTAAAAAAAGGGGTTCATCGGGAAATTGTAATCGATTGATTTAATGCTTATAACGTGTAACTTTTTCTTCGAGTGTGTCTTCATGTGTGAGATATTACATTCTGCAAAAGTTGAGTATACAAAGAGGCAGGTAATGTAGACTTTATGATGTTATGCTATTTGCTTAACTACTTTTTGTGATCAGATAGGAATCATAAATCAAAGTACTGAAAGCACATGGAACGGGAACAGCTTTAACAACTGCATAGCGGGTGTAGAAAAGCTTTAGTAGTACTTAAGTGTGCATCGAAATTCATGTGCGAACTATCGTTCGGATTCAAAAACTCACCCTACAAAGAAATTCAACTTTTGACTGCTTTGTAGTTCCGAACAACAGCAGTACCTTCAGAGCTTTGATTTAAAGCTGAGCAATTAACAATTGAAGTGACTGATCATTATCGTCTCATGAAATCAACGAATTTAACGCACCCCTTTCAATTTTGATAGCCAATCAAAATCGCTAATGTTTACGGTTCAATATTTGAAACCACGCCCATGTTTGATTTCTAGTAAGAGATTTTACAACAATTTTTCTGTCATTAATGAGTTAATAGTATCATATCGTACCAATACAATGCTCATTACGTTATTGATTTTTAACGCTGATAAGAAGAAGTCGATAAAGGGGTGCAGTATTTATCGCTATAAAACACCATTGTTTGCATTCGGTTAAAAATGTTTGTTGCTTGGTGTTAAAGTATGATATTTAATCTTTGTAAATAACGTAAAATACCATTGTACGTTATTTCAGCGAGTTCAACCTATGTCGATACGTTAAATGATACTGAATATTGGTGAGACATAAACCATTCGTAAAACTATGCATTGACAAGAGAAAAAAGGCTGATTATGCGCTAATACATACTTTCTATATCGTGTTGAAGTTCACCTCATATGAGATAGAAATAAGATTTTGGTGTCATTATTAGGACAAACAACTATGGACTTCTGAATGCTAAAATAGCTATGAGCATACCGTAATGGAGGTCAGGTACTTCAGTCAGATTGTTATATACAGAAAATTCTTTACGTGTCATCGTTTCTTGTTTATTATGGTACATATTCAAAAGCACAACAAAACAACGGACCAATTTCAAAAATACCTTTATGTACATAATATAATACATTTCTAATGTTAATGACAAAGCCCGCATGTCTTTGAACAAAGGACAGATAATTCAGCATTGGGGCAGACAAAGTGGGCGTAGAGTGGATCGTGACAACTTGAACCAACCATGTCCTCACACAGCTGAACGTGGGGTGTTGCACCTTTAATGGAAATAAACAACAGTTTATAAATGTATATAGTACTAGTAAATATCAGTTTTCGGCATAAAAAGATCATAATGGTGCACAGGTTAGTTAACGAATTGGACCAAATAAATAATGGAGTAACGGTCAGCTGCGTTTATAGGCCATAAAAATTGTGTTATCCCTTTGGTATTCTCTGTGAAAGCAACACAACATTGAACATTAGAAACAGATTCAATGCAAACTTCCCATCTTCTCTGAAATGCCCTTAAGCTCTTAGCTCACTCAACACAAAGAAACATGAAAAATAAAAACATACAAGGCGTGAATTTTAGAATTGATGGACAATAGTGTTCTGCTATGTTTAACAGTGTAAGCTTTTTCGTCACTATGTTGGACGTACGGGACTTTTTGTTACCTGCATGGCAGCGGAAATGCGGTTTTGGTTGTTTGTCAATTTTGTTAGTAAATTCTAAAATGAAAGTTCATCACAATATCTTTGGGTGATTGAATATGCCAATGTGCTACAGTTTCATATTAAATGTGTTTTATGTTTTCAGCATTTCTTTTTAAGTTCGGTATAAGATTAATCTAATATCTATTGAATCGATCCTTACCACAAATACCGCATAATTTTGGACAATAATTGTTTGCCATGTATACGTCATCGCACACAACCGGAAGCATGTGCGCGTCCGTGCAAAAGGCTTTGTCGAGACAACCAATCACAGGCGCGAGATGAGTTGACGCAGGAAGTGATGTAACAGTTGATGTTCCTAATAAATCAAATGGCAAAATAAAATTTTAACATGCAATATAGTTTAATTTTATTTTACAAGTACGTGTACAATGAAAGATTTACTTTAATTAGGTAAATACACTTTGTACCGTACAGTTTTGAAACTGTGAATTCTAATGGAATATGTTTAGTTTTTTAGACAACTGTTACTGAAATATTACTGAAATCGGGACAAAAGCCTAAATGACGCAATGTTGTTTAAGCATGGTTACTATGTACGAGTGTATTAATGTCGTCTAGTACAGCACGTTTAAAAGCGACATTGGTATCATTACCACCAATGCAGCGGGGGCTGCGTTTGAACCTTCTAGAGCAATTACCAATATGGCATGGTTTTCATTTCATAATAGAGAATCAATTAACACATAATGAAAACCAAGATAATTATTACTAGTATTCTAAGACATCAGGACATTATCGAACCGGCACCTTCGAATGGAATTCACAAAAAGATTTTTTCTTGAATTGTCCAAAAGTAGTTCATGAAGTATGCATAAACCTATTTGACAGGGCAATCATAGATAAATCATATTTAGGACAGAGAACAAATTAACAAATGAAAGAATCTTTTGCGACAAGCAAATAATCCCAAGTTACCTGGACAATGTCGAGTCCAACATGTTTTACTGTCTTGATTAGAATGTGGATCAACACATGACTGGCCTCCATTGCTAGGTGTTGGGTTTGAGCAAGTTCGGTGTCGATGCATAGTGCCATTACCACAAGTAACTGTGCATGCCGTCCAAGCGGACCATTGTGCCCATTGACCATCGACTGGCATATTTGAAAGGTTAATATTCAAAAATGTATAATGGAGTTGCTTTTCGTTGCTTCGTGTAAGTTATTACTGGTTAGAATACAGGCCATGAAAACTTGTTAAGTGCCCCGTTCGCCGTACATAAATGTAAAATTGTTGCAAACTGCTTTAAAACAACTAATACAAATTATACTAAAAATAATCAGTTATATTAGAATGTAGAATGTTTTGGGTCGGATAATGGTCCTATGACTTGCCCGTGTAAATGCAAATTTTCTTTTTAACAATTACCTAAGATATAAAATTCGCAATCTTACCTGGGCAATCCCTTATTTGGCATCCATGATTAATTACAGACGAACCAACACAGCTAAGTCCGCCATTAGACGGCGCTGGACCGTCACACGTCCGGATACGGGTTTTTATACCACGGCCACAGGTGGCGCTGCACTGTGAGTAGTTAGACCACGCACTCCAACCACCATTCACTTCATCAAACAGAAATTTTAAAAAAGTGCAATCATGGTTACAAGCTAAATGATATTTCTATATAATGGCTTTCCTTCTGAAAGCTGTCAAAACATTTGGCTCGCTGATATATGTATGTAACGAGATAGTGGTTCCCGAAAAGCACAAGTCTTTTAGAAGGAAAACCGAAACTCGCCCTTATATCCGACCAGTCTATATTGGATATCGTGAAAGATGGCGAGTGAGCTACCTTAATGTTTTTTATACACTCAATAGCGGAAAAAATGAAAATATTTCCTTTGACAGATTTGCTTTTTTGACAACATGAGTTTAATTAAAATGAATATCATGGATTCGAGTGTCAATTACATAAGCATTGAAGAATTACATGTATAACAAAAGCTGTGTATAGTTGATTTTGTGAGGTGAATGATAGATGGTTGTATAACCGTGTGTGTTTATTCGTCTGTAATGTTGAACTCATTAAGCTTTTGTAACAATTTAACCATGTTGTGCATATACAACTGATTGCAGATCCTGATGATGGAGAGACAAGTAAATGAAGTCTATTTTTAAATGAAGATAAAGCTACACTGTAGAAATTGTCTCCTAAAAGGGTCCTGACGCCAAGCTTCGTTTGAAATCTCGACACTCACTGACTTAGGACGTTTGATATGTAACAAAATATTAATCACTTTAATGACACAATGGAAATGTGTTCAAATTCACTTTGAAGTTAGTTGTTAAAATGTTTGTTATTTCATTGACGTAAAATATGGGAAATCACACCTTATATCAATGACCCTAATGACTGACTGTCGTCATTCGCGATAAATGTCCCTTTAAACAGACTAAAATATAGGTATAAAACCTTTATACACTACCTGGGCATAAAGGTACAGACGAGCATGGATTCTGGTCTCTGTCAACACCCACACAATCCGAACCATTATTTTTAGGTGGAGGGTTGTTACAAAGTCTCATTCTGGTCATATGGGCGTTTGTACCACAACTTGCTGAACAGGCTGACCATTTTGACCAGTCACTCCATTGACCTTTCACGGCTGTTGAGAAATAAGTAAATTTTCACTTAGTGACCTATCTCATCATGACGAACACTTACCTGTATTGTTTAACAATCCTAGCTCAAAACATATGCTGTATATTTGAACCTGATGATAAAGGGACAAGTTCAATACCTGCATTACGGCGTAAAAATATATTTGTTTCTGGTTACCTGGTCGACACTAATTTAAAATTTAAAAATTAATCACCGCCCCGCAACTCTAAAATTTTTATTATACCCTATGAACGGTATGCCCATTTTTTCACTTTTTTTACTTTTCCACACGCTTCCAAAAGACAAAAAAGCCCGACCTACATTCCCTATATTTAACCAGAAACAAACAAACAAAAATACATCTAGGACCTTATTCTTCGTGTGCCAGTACAAGTATATTATATAATGTTGTTGCAAACATTTTAATCTCAGTTTATTTGTTTATAATATCCTGTCACTTAGCTTGTATTACGCATTTTCTCGTAGCTGATGTATGCAAAAGCATTCTATTAGTAGTAATCAGGTGAATGTTCATATCAAGGACAATGTATTGTAAAGTACAAATATATACATAATGATGTACAATGTGAGAACATGCTTCATTTTGGTCAATATATTGATCCCTTCCGCATGATTCTGACAATAAACGTTAATAAGGTCCCTGTACACTCACGACATAATCCACATGAACGCGGACAAGCCGCTAACGCCGTACTCTGAAACGCACACACAGTTTTGTTGAAGGTCGGATCTGAGCAAGAAGGGGAGGCGTCCACGCACTTATCTTCACACAGACCCAAAATACAATTTCTAGGGGCCGTCTCGGTCACTTCCTTGTAGTTTTTCTCGCAAGTCCTTTGACGTAACTGTTGCCCGCTACCGCACGTGGCACTGCAAGGCGACCACGGGCCCCAATCTCGACAAATTCCTTTTTTGAATGAATAACAACTTCGTTAGAACAGTAATTTCCAATGAACTTTTATCTGAATCTATTCCACACATACTGAAGTTACCTGCCCCTGACACAACTTTAAATGGGATCTGATGTCTATATTATCAATATAGCGAAATATTTATATGTTTGAAGGTCTGTAATTCTGAGAATAATTCTTGAAAACGAGTTTCTAGTGTTTGAAACGTGGTTACCGGAACCGCATAAACCAAAATTTGTAAGCCTACACTTATGTACGAGGCGTATTTCTCAGTTACGGGAATGCCCGAGTTGTTACGATTGTACAAATTGATGTTAAAGCGCCACCTACCTGAATGTATGTCCTTACAGAAGTGAGTGTTACACTTGTCACCAAGGCAACATCTCTCGCATATTTTAACATCACGTTTACCAATAAGGTTCCCAGCGTTCACAACACTATTTTCACATTTCTAAATAAATTATAACAAAAGCAATAACTATGGTAACTAATGGACAGACAAATAACTTTCCCGATTCGGTCAGTACCCTTCCAAAAAATGTGGAAAGAAATCTCTGATTATTCTCATATGCTAGTTTCAGTTTAAGTAGTAATATAAACCAATTTAATACTTGAAATTACTGCGGGAGGAGTTTAGGATGTAAGCACATCTTGTGGTATCCTCCCATATTAGCCATACTCTGATAAGTAATGTAGATAAATACAGTGCTAGGCTGAATAAAATCATACACATACCGTTTCATAGGCACAGCCAAATTTGTGGTATATCTGGTGCGTGTTGCTCATAAATGAAGCCGAGTAACATACCTGAAACAAAACAATCATACTTATAAAAAAAATACTGTACAGTATACTTGAGGTGGGGTACCAAGGAAGTGACTATCATCATGTCATTGTACAAAGGATGACAATTCATTTCGTACAGTTTGTGACTACATTTTATTACCAAGGGAGTGAATTCATTATACCATTGTACAAAGGGGGATAATTCATTTCGTACAGTTTATGATTACATTTTATTACCAAAGGAGTGAATTCGTTATACCATTATACAAAGGGGGACAATTCATTTCGTACAGTTTATGATTACATTTCATTACCAAGGGAGTGAATTCATTATACCATGGTACAAAGGGGGACAATTCATTTCGTACAGTTTATGATAACATTTTATTACCAAGGGAGTGAATTCATTATACCATTGTACTAAGGGGGATAATTCATTTCGGAGAGTTTGTGATTACTTCTTACTACCTAGAAAAATAATGCACTTGAATTTGAGATATGAAACGAAAAGTGAATTAGTGTTACCTGACTGTTAAAACATATCTCAGTGTGATTACATGTAGACACTGAACCAGACGAATATGGTACATTATCACAACTGTAGCATACTCTGCCTGAAATATTAAATTGCACGAAAATGTTAGAAATAAAAACATTAGTTTTACCCTAAAGTCTGGCTCATCATATTCGCTACCTATTTTAAGGTTTATTAAATTTGCAGACTATATTGGAAAAAGGCTAGCCAGACGTTTGTTTACTTAATTATGCGTAAACTTACATGTTGCAATTGGTTATACCATTAGCCAACATCAATTGTAGGAAGGTACTTTATACACTAAATTTCCGCTACAAACCTGCTGTTAAAATCAGTGAATGCCGGATTTGTCCAGACTCCTCGTATAGATTGTCCCCCTTGAACCACTGAATTTAAGGGAGATAATTCAGTGCAAAGATAATGACTGGTTCCCGCTTCACGATGCAGTACAACAGATAGGGCGTGCTCGATTGAGAACCCCCAATCAAATACATCGGAACAGAATTCCGACCGAGTTCTAACTGTTCCAGTACAACAGATAGTGAGAGCGGAATCGGTCAGTATCAGACTGCACCAAAATGGCGGGAAAGTTGGGGGATACATGCGCCACTCGTGAAAATATCACTTTTGGTGTCCACTCAGGGAAATATATCTCGATCTTTCACCGAAAGAAACAGTCCTTAGTAACACATTTTCAATGACAAGTTACTATAAGTTCTTTTTATATTAATTTTATTTTTATACTTGCAAGCACAATTCTATTTCTTTATTCGTTTGTATGTTCAAAATAAATTTAAAAAAAACTGCTGCCTTGTGATACTTTTTATATTGTTTTTCTCTCTTATGGTAAGGTTGCTGCAATTATGGCCCTCTATTATTTATTCCACGGATAATCAACTACACCGTGAACGGACCTTCACATATACATATACGCATCTGGTTCCGATCATGATCCCTCTCGTTTGGTCGAATTTTTTTGGTAGAGTCGGAATTGAATTCTGGTTCAGTTCTGACCGCCCGATCGAGCACTCCCAAAGAGTCATTGGAAACCAGTATAAAAATATCTGTGAAATATCCGTACTATGAGATAAACTGGTTCCCGTTCCACCTTGCATTTCACCAACGGCTTTGTACAGACAGACTCAACGGAAAACAGTTTAAACTACTAGTATGAGAATGACGATTGTTTGGAAAATAATGGTTATATTTATTCGTACATCACATTTTGTATTCAAAGTCTTACCTTCAACACTGAAGATCCACCTCGAAACTACAAGAACTCCAATTATGTGAAAGAAAACTGAAAACAAGCATGTATTACAAGCAATATTATTGGCCGACGTGTAATGGGAGACGATTATGTAAATGATAGTATAAAATATAATAGGATTGCTTCCCCTGGAAGATAATGCCACATATTATCAAGGGAAATCAATGTGTATAACAGATAATAAATACAATAATAAAAGAGTTATCTCGATTAAGATAAACGCAAACTCGCTCGTTATGACATTGCTGTAATATGATATGACATCGGTATTATCTGATTATAGATTGAAAGTGCGATAATATAGAAATAAATACAATGAGTTTCATTTCCTTCCTTTGTTGAAATTTGCGCGCATATCAATATCCGTATTCAATCTTGTATGTTGTTTACAACGGCTTATTGGACAGCTATGGTCATTTCAGATTCGCTTCAAAAAAGAGGGGAGAAAAGATACAGGAGAACCGGGCATTGATATCCTTTCCAATAGTTTTTTTCCCGGTACTTTATCGTGCCCGGTGTAATTAAAGCACCGATACACGCCTCACCTGTATTCCTGCAATCATCTAGACAAATTACTGGGCTCGGCAGAGTAGCTGGGCTCAGGACACTGAAAATGCGTCCCTGCAATAATAGAAGGCAGAGCCGAGATTCGAACCCATAACCTTCCAATAAGTTGTCCAGCGCGTTAATTACCACTAGACAACCCTTAATATCAATTTTATTTGAACTTCAGATAAATATGACAAGAATTGCTATACGATGAATTTATAGTATTTATCGATTTATTATGTCTTTTTTTCGGAACACAAAACGGTCTTTACACTGTTGTTACACCAGACTTTCAAAGCGCAATATTCATTTCAAATTCATTGAAAACCGTCTGAAAACTGAAATTTCCAGAAAGTCGGATTCCCTGAAAACTGGAATTTCCAGAAAATCGGACTCCCTGAAAACAGGAATTTAAAAAAAAAATCGGACGCTTTTTAAGATCCGATTTTATGTTATTTAACTCTGTCATTCTCTGAAAAACGTTATAATAAAACCCGCTCAATGAATGAATAAAACGGATTGATTTGGTTCAAATGGTGATTTTTTCCCCCGTCAAATAGTTATTCATACTTCGTGAACTGTTCAGATACTAAATTAAGAACAATTCACTGTTTCGTTATTTCCTTTCGATGTGGTTAAATATCGCGGTCTTGCTGCTTTTACAGTCAAATATGTAGATCGTTTTAGCGAAAATCTTAAATGATTTAGAAATTTCGAATATAAATCATTAATTTGAGATGATAAATTTTGGATAGATATGCCATTGTTTTGTCTTACTCCGTATATTTACTGCGCTTTGAACAAAAGAAATATTTTATACACAAAAAATAACGAAATAATTAAAATTAGAAATACAGACCTTTATTTGAAAATAGGTTAAATCCCTCCATAACTTACAACACTATCCCTAATAGTAACACTATCATGTAAGATAAGAATTAAAGGGATTCGTTCATATAACAGTATCTGGCCCTTTTTTAAATATTTATATTCCACTATGTACAAGAGATACCAAAGTAATGGTCCATTCGGGCCAATTTTCGAAACATCTTTGTCATAAAATTCGATTCTTTGACGGATCCAATTAAGGCAGTAACTCCCAAACGTATTATCTTAAAATGGTGTGACAGATTTTTTAAAATGTTTATAACTATCATAGGTTTCCAAGATAGAGAATGATTTATCAAAAACAATGAATTATTTTCTCTTGAAATGTGCACCAAGGTCTATGGGAGTAACCCAATTTCCTAAGATCCATTTCAATGAAAACTCATGATTATAATAGTACTGCCCAATTATCAATATTTTAAAAAAAAGTTTTAGCATTAAATATATAATAAGAATACCAGGACTAGCTGATGTTTTCGGTTTAAAAGGGATTCTGGTTAAGGAAAGGATCGTATTAGGGAGGTCCTAATGTACACATGTATTCGTTATATTGAAATAGGGTTGGATCGGTTGTCTAGAGTGTTAGCCCGTTCGACTACCAATCGGAAGGTCGTAATTGGTTCGAATACCGGCTCCGACTTCCCGGCGTATTTCAGTGTCCATGCACACCCCAACTATACTGAGCCCACTACTGTGTGAAGATACTCATAGGTCAAAATAATCATTGTATAAAGAATTAGTTCTCCCGTATTTTACTGATAAGTCTCCTCTGTCTGTGACGGCCCCGGAATGGCCCCGGAATGGCCGTAGCAGTCGAATGGGTCGTTAAACAACAGATAAACATTAACAAACATATGTTGGTATGGGGCCTGTCCCTTTAACAGCTTTCTATTGCATTTCATATAGTAACAGAAAGAGGCCTATTTCGTAAACTCGTTTAAAAGATCATAGTGGCATACTGAGAAGTCGTGATAAAAGAACACTTTAAATAACACGGCAAGAACCAATGACACGTACCTGTGCTATGCATTAACTGCGAGTGACTCAAATGTCTGAAAAAAATATGTACGCCGTTCCATCGGAACTCTTCTGCGTTAAGATAAGTTTTTTTTAGCAGGCAAGATACAAACATGATACAAACAACATGGCATTGAAGCTATTATGTATCTATAGCGGGATACGGACATTTGCCCCCCCCCCCCCCCCCCCCCAATGAAAAAATGGTAATGTGGACATGTGCCCCCCAGAAGAAATGGTAGGTAGGACATTTGCCCCCCCCCCCAAAAAAAAAAAAAACGTTACATATTTCAATGGTTTTAAAAATACTTGTTAAAAAAACATTGGGGGAGGGGGCAAATATCCACTAAGAAGAACTGGGGGCAAATGTCCTACCTACCATTTCTTAATTGTTTATTCTTTTGTATTCATACGTTGATTTGTTGTCATTATATTTAATCTTTAGAAATAATAAGGTTTCAAAGTACATAAATTTCTACTTATTTTAAAACAGTGTAGATAACCCTGTATGCAGTAGTGATAACTGAAAATATGTAAAGTTAATTCCGCTCAGTAAGTAGCAAATATAAGCGGAACTAATACACACACATATATATACACGTATTTGTCTCATGTCCCAGATATACAGTAAAACTCCTGAATACCGGATCCCTTCCGGACAGCAGTGTCTAAAGTCAACTTTTCAGGAAATTCCGGTTTTCAGAGAACTTTTTTTAAATTTTGAAGAAAAATGGGACTTGAAAAATACTTCGAATTTCAGAGAATTCCGGTTTACAGGGAGTGCGGTTTGGAGGGGTCTCACTGGAGATATCATCCCATCTAACACGTTAATAATTACCATGTAAAATTATCAATAAATATATATGTGTCCGTTTAATTATGATAGCATTACAATTTCAACTACTCTATAGGAAATGATTTAATAATGATATACAGTCAAACATGTGTTCAAATGCCGACCGTCTCCGAATAAAGGCCGCCCTGTATAGAGGTCATTCAGTGAAACCCGTTATACTGATTATCAAATAAAAGATCTACACTATATGCATAGGTCTGTGTGATTATTTAGAACAATATGACCTTTGAAGTTTGAATACAGGCCAACTGTCAATATTTTGTGTTTCTCAAGGGTGGCCTTTGTTATCAGGTTTGACTCTTAATCGATTACATATATAATTGGATTAGATCATTTATTTCTAAATGATACGTAATAATAAACGCATGTATCAGCAGGTACTTTTATTTAGAAATACTAATGAATACTACTAATACTATGAAACTACCTGGTACATTTAGATGTAAATATGAGATGTTAGTCAATTTCTTCCAAAAACGATAAACTATTGAAAATACCATAATTAATGACTTCGCGAACTGAAACAGTGAAGTTTTACTTTAATTGGACATTGTTCATAGGTTCTTAAGTTTTCTTTTGTTTTCTAAAATCAAAGTTCAATTATTTATGTAACGAGTCAAATAAATATGATCAAAGACCTATACATACATGTATGTCTTTGATATGATCATGCAGAACATTTTTATGAAAAGTTAGCATCCTGACGCCTAATGATAGTAAAATCGTCACGGATAACATGTTTTTCTACAACACCGGCAGTCCACGCATGCGCAGTATGATGAGACACCCAAAGAATTTGGCATAAAATATTTGGAAATTTTAATTAATTTTTGTGCGCTCTCGTTTGCTCAAATACAATCGATACTTGTCATCAAGTTTAATTTGATAATGACTTGAATATGTGTAGATTTTTACGCGAATCTGACGGCTAATAGCGTGAAATGGCGACAGCAAAAACAGACCTCGATTTATCAGGTGATTTTTTTTCTCAGAACTTGGGTTGGACTGTCAATGCTGTGCTTAATTTGCCACTTGAATCTTATTTATTTGCTTACTTGATGATTTTATAGGTGTCTTCACATGTAGATTAAGGAAGTAATGCTCATTGTCTAAATGGTAGCTTTTGTGTACACAATGCAAATTGACACTGACAGTTGATAATGTGTTGCAGTATTTGTAAATGTATGTACACCAGTTAGTATCTCAATCTTTGTTATTAACAGCCCAATTAGCTCATATGGAAGAGCATATGACTTGTCAGCAAGATATCACAGGTTCATGCACTTAAAGAGTTAGTTTGATAATGCTGGACTTAGTTATCATTTCTTACACTCAATGGTTGCATGAGTATCAGGGTTCTAGCCAGCCTAATATCGCATGTCGTCCACGACATGCCTTCAGGCTTACAGTCGTATATTCGACATCCTTTAATTCCACCGACATCCCTTAATTACGTATACGACATGGCTTGTATACACAACCAATTATAAAAGCAACTATATCCGAATATGTGCCGCGTGCTGACTCGTTACGTCACTAAGAACAGTGTCAATCAAATATCAATAAACCAATGACAATCTCGAATGCATGACGCATGTCGCTGACAAAATCGTAGCCCCGCCTTACCACGTGTTTCAACTAAATACTCGATGTTATGACCGTGAAAGTTTAAGCAAGAGTGTTGACAAGATTTTCTTATAATTATCGCATGCACACTTTCACTAAACATCCAGAATTGCCCCGTTTGAAGATGTTGATTTTCGCGAGTAGCTATCATAATTATGATTCTGAAAGTTTACACAATTAATGCAGTTCTTATTTATATGCAGTCAGCGGAATGTCGCTTGCCATGCATATTTAGCTTATAAAGTTAAAAATATGAACGATACCTGTGGTACACACACAATGATCTTAAAATGACAATTTTGTTTTCAACCCGTTATGCAGTTGCCTCAATATAAATTGACACATTCCACTGTTAGTGACGTCATTCGGTGATAGCAACTTATTTCGGAATGAAATTCATTGCTGATGACGTATCGTGTATATCTAGATTACACGTTTCTTGGGCAACATATGATTACTATGCCTCTGCGAATGATTTATATTTAACAACGACGAAAAATGCATAGATCTACAGTATCGGTGTGCAAATAATAATTACTGATATCATGTGACATAACCGTGAAATTAAGACTGAACATTTTTAATGCACGTAGATCTATACGAAAGACGAGGATATAAAAAATACGCGTTAGCAAATCGATCACCGAGGAATCTTTGAGCATTAAAAACGAAATGAGACTCATATGAGTCGATGGAATAACATTCATGATGTGAGTTCTGATCAGATATCCGCAACGCCGATCTTGACATAATCCAATCTTTAGATCCTAAATGGAAACATACGTTTATGTGAATGTTAGTTTCGGAAAACTGTAACTTAAATATCATTATCTATTAAATTTTAACAGAAGTTACATGCAGTTGATATCCCTAGGACTTTAAAAAAATGATTCAAGTTTAACTTATACGATCTGATGTCATAAAGGAGTTTCTACTTTCGGTTTGAACTTTGGTAGTCACGATGTTTGTTGTCATTTTATTCAGTCAATAAAAAGTTTAATTGATTCAATAAAATTTCTTACTATGAAATATGCAATGATTGCTGAAAATACAAATAAAAAAAAATATTCTAAAAATTTGATGTCAATCTAACTATGACTACAGAATGTAAACAAATGTGTACTGTAGATTGTAGTGTATTGAGTTAATCTTATAGTCACTTGGCTTATCAGTTACTTGTCTGTATAGTTGCCTCTCTGATAGTAGGCCTATTGTACATCATTTATTAAATAGCCACTGAGCAATAAACTTAAAGTATAAAACCATCTCTGAGTTGGAGTTCTAATTAATGTAAGTGCTTACATATAAAATAGAGAAACACTACATGTACAATCAAAGGAGACCTAAGAAGTGCGTGTCTGATAGAGCAGTATGGTTTGACATTCCAGGTACTTCCACAATTTCCATAAAAAGAGCATCCTGTCAAAACCATGGCACCTCGGATTCACACAAATGATGTATTTGGACATGCAAAACTGATACATGTATCTTAATTCCTATTGATTTGTGTATGATATGTTATATATTTTTAACACTTTTTAACAGTTCTGTCTTTTGACTTTAAAATTCACTAAAATATGAACCACTTAAGTTGTTGGACTTACCCCCCCCCCCCACTTGCACACATTCAATCATTCACCGTACCGCTCACGGGTGACTCAAATTTGTATTTGCAACATGCCTTAAAAAAATCCTGGCTAGAACCCTGAGTATCCTATGTTGTTTTCCTCCTATTACTTTTGGTACCATGATTGTGTGACTAGCATGCGGATCCTGGAGGTAAAATGAAGCAAAGGCTGGGCAAGTCATAGTTCTAGTTAATGCAGCAGTGTTGTATATTCTAATTTCTATAGATCTATTAGTTCAGTTGGTTACTTGGTACAGCATCTGACTTGCAAGCAGGAGGTCACAGATTTGAGCCCTGCATCAGGGACATTATTTTCCTCCTCCTATTAATGACTGGCCTTGGAATCATTGAGCTTAGGGTGAAGCAAATGGCTGGGTTTTAGTTTAAAGAGCATGTGGTTGTTGCGATAAATTATTTTGTATAAAAAGTAAGGAGGAATGTAGCGGTGTTGTATTTTGTATTTATAAATTGCCTGGGATATTCACCAGCCCGATTAGCTCAGTTGGTAGAGCATTTGACTTGCAAGTAGGAGGTTGCAGGTTCGAGTCCCGCATTGGGTACAACACCGCTGATAGCTGACCTGATGGCTTATCAGCTGGAAAATCAGGAAATTGCAGATCTATAATTCTGATAGTCAGTGTACTGTTCTATCAATAATATCAATATTCATTGTCACACCAGCATAAATTATATATATGCAGTAAAAGCCAATAAAATTTCCTTTCTAACAGTACAAATTTCATAACTCTCCTTACACAACTTATTACACATGTACAGGGCACGAAAAATCCACTCGTCCGCTCGTATTGACGAGTGAATTCATGGTCCGGACGAGTAGAAAATCGGCTATGGTCGTCCGACGGGACGAGTTGCTTTTGCGTTATAAAACCAATACAAAAAATCAGTCAACAATAATGTCTTGCAGCGGAATAACGATACGAAATGTCTGTTCATAATTTCTTGTTTGACAGATGGAAAAAATAGCCTTGACACCGGTTTGGAGTAAATGCCAATCGCCCGGTTCTCTCCGTGAGCGGCGAACAACTAAGTACTATCAAATGGACAATACTTAATTAATTTTACTCTTTATACTTATAGCGTACATTTTACGAAAAATAGATGTGAAATGGACCTAGTTATCATTTGAGAAATGAATGGAGGTACTTAATATTTAAACTCGGATTAGCCGTGTCGTGATACCTGTAAAACGGCCCTGTCTGGCATTTATCCTGACTGTTCTCAGGATGTTTATCATTTTCGGTTTGCTGTCGTCTGTTTCAATTACATATTCAGTTACTTAGCTGTCTTGAACTCCATCCTCACCTGATACAATTATTGTGACAGCTTACAAGTTTTAAGTATGCATTACTATGACACTGTTACTGTCAATAATAAAGTTGTTCATTGACAACCTTGAATTGTTTTAAAATGGTGTAATGTCATGAAGGCATCCAATGCTTCAGAAATGAACATTAGGTTGTATATTTTGCTGTTTAAATTATCAAAAAGGCTCAGTAAGTGTTTGTATAACTACTATATACATTTACTGTTTCTACTGTGCTTTTTCTAGCAAGTAGTGGTAGGACGAGTGACATCAAGGGCAGGACAAGTGGATTTTATGTGTCACTCGTCCTACAGGACGAGTGCCCCTCAAAATATTTTTCATGCCCTGCATGTATGACCTACTTACAGCATGGGGTTCACACAATGCAATCAGTGTGTGTGTTAATTGAACATTTATGGCACTCGTGTAATCACACAGGGATTTTTTTGGGGCGATTTTATAGCCGAAATTCGGTCATATTCCCAATGGCAAATAGTGTCTTTTTTTCCCAATTCACAGACAAAAATTCCCAATCAAAAAAGTATGCGATCATTAAACCATTTAATTCATATCAGTGTTGCATCTAGGATTCCCAAATCATGGGCAATTTCCCCCCACTCACCTGAAAAATGTGGGGGATTCAGGGATCATTCTGGCAGGCAATTAAAATTATTTGTGTGAGAGAAAAAATCCTATAAGGGCTAAATCAGTGAGATTTCCAAATTTTGTGAGATTTTATTCCAAAGCGGTTTATAAATGAGATTTTCAGTACCTACATTCAGGGCCCTTTTTGGGGCCGAATTTTGTCCCCATTCCTACCTAAAATAATATACTTTTTCCCCAATTCAAATAAAAATTCCCCTCAAGAACAATTGTTTTTCTGCCCATTCGAAAAAAAATTAAGCAATGTCTTGCCAGACGTCTGACTAAAACCTAACCTCTCAACCTATGAATAATTGTATATTAATATAAATTATATTGATTACAATATTGTTATTTTAAGCTTTAAATATTCAGTGCAGGTTTATAAGATGATGTGAAATTCTCCTTCCTGAGTGCCCCTAACCCATAAAGCAGTTAGGGCCCTGCTACTTCCATGATATTCTTGAATTTCCTATCTCTACAAAACTTACAATATGTCTACATGAAACAGTTATCTTTTTAATAAAACAAAAAATACCTAGTCGAATGTCTTTGACAATGATACATATGCATTACAATGCAGTTCATCAAAATGAAATAAAAAAGACCAATTTAGACTTTTTGTTATAGGACCCAGAACTAACAACTACCGTACGACTTCTTGCCATTTTGAGACTTAAGAAACTCCCGTACCACTGTCCGCCGATTCTAATGAAACAATTTCAGATTCATTGTTGTTTTCATCAGTCGTAACAATTGTTGGCCTAAAATATTTCACTATTTTTTCACCAGGACTTTCTCAAATTCGGACTCTCTTTTTGGTTCTGTTTACAGTCGACATGATCGCCACGACAAGGAAACGCTTGTAATCAGTCGTAAAGGTCATATGAAAGCTCCGCAGTGATTAGGAATAGATGAGTGGTTCCCGCGCACTATTTGATAATAAGTGTACGCCTTTCGTAAATGAGGGAACCAATTGAACCGAATCAATAAAAGCACAGAAAAGGTTTTTAAAACACCAAAAAGGACATTTTGCAGAAGATTTTTTTTCTCATTGAGAGATTTTTTATGTGATTTTCGTAATGCAAGATATCACGAAATCGCGCTCCTAAATGATCCCTGGGGATTTGAAAAAAATGTGGGGGACTTGGAGTTACTTAACAATACAATCACTTAAAAGTGTAATTTGCTCTAAAACAAAAAAAACACACAAATTAACTAGGGATGTCAACCGGAGTCCGGATATCCGAACGTTCGGATCCCGTTCCGAAGTTCGGATCCGATTTTTGGATCCGGATGTTCGTATCAAAATACTACCGTCGTCTAAAATGCGTATAAATGTTGCTGAAATCGACTGTCATAAAATATAATCAAAGTGTCGTACACACGAGGTGCAATTAAGTCGACGTCGTCATGGTGATGACACTTTAACATAGTGTATGCTAGGCCCACAATATACACCGGTGACACTATTGACATCTCATATCAACATTTTACTTAAAGTACGGTATATTGCGATTTTATTAAATGTCAAAACTGAATAATAGTAATGACGATTTATTTTTCACACGTCTTATTATATAATGAAAGTTTGTCATTTGATGATCGAATGTTGATAATTGGTGCACGTGCAGTTCTAACTAAAGACTTATTATCAAGTTTCAAAGTTTATTTAGTGATACCGCTTAATCAACGTCAACGTCACAGACTGATTTGAGTAGCATAAAACGACTTTAAAAAGTCGGTCCATAAAAGTTTCATAAAATTCGGTCCGTCGCTAAGCCTGTACGTGCATAATGTCACAAACCTTGGTGTATGTTGTTCGCGCCATTCTCAATACCCCAATTATTAAAACACGTCGAGGTAATCATGCAATCGAGCGGAGCGATCATTTGTTAATCCCTTGATAGTAATTAGTCCCAACACGTGGTAGACAAGAGTAAATTATGCTGCATATAATTATGCGTTAAGTTTGAGTACGCAGATTCCGTACAGCCAGTTCCCCCATTTATGTAGCATTTCGTAATCAAAGGCGGTGAATTGTTTTAGAAGTTGATATCAAAGAAAAATTAGTTACAGCTAAAGGACGCCGACATTCTTTGGTCCAGTTTTAGAGACAATTCGCCATTACGATTTAGTAAATAACCCGTGTAACTTAAGATACGCGTCATCATCAAACTTGCATGTATAGAGACATGATGACGTACGTACGCTTTACAATAACTTTAAATTCAGGAATGTTCCATCTGGACTAAAATAGAAACAGGCAGTAAATCTTTGAAATGGTTCACACCGGTTTGAGTAAAATACGTGCGGAGTTTGATTGTATTGTGCGTATTTGTTTTTCATTATTATTCGTTTTTTAGTCAATATTGAATATAATATTAATTCAACTGAAACAAGCGATGAGCAGATGATCGCGAAAACTGGTTACGGTAAAACAGTAAATACTAAATAACAGTGTAAAGATCGATCCGAACATCCGGATGTATCCGGATACTTGATTCGGTCAATTTTGACATCCCTAAAATTAACAACAGACTCTGACCGAGGCATGTATTGTGCAGTCTTACCCTTAATTTTCACAATTACAGGGCTCATTTATGGTATGTGTGAGGATAAAGTCGAAACATCCTTTATCGAATAAATTAATTAACATAATCATGAATAAACGCCAGCTGTTCAGTCCAATTTCACTCCAATTCCGGTATTAGACAAAAACAAACATGGTGGACACGTTTTCTATGATCGCCAGCAGAATCGGCAGTCAGATGCGCGACCTGGCACGCATTGCCTCAATGAAAATGCACGATCTGCCAAAAATAAGTGTGAATCGTGCAGCCTAGATACAACACTGCACATAAGCAATCCATCTTCGTGCCAAAAAAACATAAAAGTACTCTAAAAAACAATAAAAACACACATCATCTGCTTGCAATCTTTGAGACACTGACGGCCATATTTATTTTTACCTTGTATACAAAAACCAGCGAATTGGCCAATCAAATGCAAGATTTGAATCATGCGGGAATTTCCTGCAACAGTACTAAACTCCAACCATTGTGCGGAAATTTGCAGAAATATAAAAAAAGGGTTTTAAGAGATCAAATGCATTAAAATGCGATACTATTATAATTATGTACAGCAGTATTACTTTGAATTGAATTCAAATGACTGTATGAACGATGAATTGACTTGACTGTAGAAATGACATGAATCATCAATGGAAAATGTTTTAAAGTCGCAGCATGCAATGTAAACATTTATCTGGTTCCCTGCCAACAAATGCCAGCCCTGGGGAAACGGAAATGGAGGCAATCGCATGCGTCAGTTATTGTTATTATCCGGGTATTCGCGGTACAGTGTTAATCGCGGTTTTAAGTGTACAAGGGATGATATAAGTCTGAAGATCCTGTGGTTGTTGTAATAAATTGCTTTGAAAAAAGGAGGAATGTAGTGCTCAGTATTGTTATTTATTATTTGTGTAAAAGATACTAAAACTGTAAATGTATGTGATTTTAACTGCCTGATTAGCTCAATAATTCAATTAAAGCCTTACTTACTTATTACGCTTTCTGATTTTTGATTATTGATTTCATCGCTTTGATGTTGGTTATTCATTTGTTTATTCACGAAAAAGTCTTCGACAGTACGTAATTGTTTACGCTTCGACATTTTGACAACGTTACCGAACGGTTTATAATAGGAGCGTAGCGATAGGATGAGAAAAGGCTATTAACCAATCAGCTCGCTTGTTACATATATCCAGGAACTCGGCGCGCTCAATTAATAAGCGTTCTGCTAAGAACATGTTCTCTATTCCGGCGAAAAAGACGTGCCCGTCGTCCGCAAATACGGACTTAATATGCGCCATTTCTGATTTTTTTGCGCCATTCCCGCAACAGCAAGGTCTAGAATGAACCCTGTAGATGAGCTTATTTTCAATTCTGAAGTCATCAAATTTCGGTCTCTGTTACAGTTCTGGAAGGAAAAAAGACCCTGTAGTATTGACTTTTTTCCAATTCACAGACAAAAATTTCTGATTGAAACTTCCAAAAAAAAAAATCTCTGACAATAAGAGATCTTTCACTGCAATAGACATATAATGATAGAAAGTCCCCATTTATATACAGTGATTGTGTGCATACTTTTAAATATTGCAAAATTGCAGTTACAAATATTTTCCCAATTTTTAACGAAACCCTGTTGAAATTCCCAATCCCAAGGGTACGGGTCATGTTCCCAAAATACTGAAAAAACCTGTACTAAAATAATTTTATCAATGGTCGAAATACATGTAAATAATAAATGCACATGTATATATGAATAAATATTAGTTTCAATTTGATTATCATATAAGAATAATTTCCTTAAAGATTAATTACTGATAATAATCTTCCCTGAGTGAACTTCTTCCTGTTAATGATTTGTTGATATTATCCCAAGTCAGTGTTACTACTGGGGGAGGTAGCGTAAAAAAGTTCTTTATGTATCTAATAGGACTGGATCAATATAATGGTACTAAGTCAGTTGAATCTGGTTTTCCAGCTTTCAATATAATGGTACTGTTAACAAATTTTACTGAATTTTGCAAAAAAAATATGGAAATGTGTATTCATTGAGGAGGGGAATGGGGCAGCAATTTGAACCCCAGAAATACTCACTTCAGTAATCAAAAGATTATTGTGCTTTTCAGCTTTAACTTAGTTAACTTAATTTAGTCTGTCCTATAAAATTTGTTGGTTTACAGTCAGTGTTTTATTTTTTGGAGGGATATGATTTGGCGCCACATTTCCCTGCCTGGAAAGCATATATTTTTCCTGTATTTCATAAAAAATAAAAAAGATGGCTGCAATTTGCCAGCTGTCTTAGTGCTTCCATCTTTGCCCTAAGGAGGAAAAACACTGGCAGTTATGAGATTGACTCGTTTAAAAAATCCTTGACATAATAGTTTTAAGTCCTTTATTCCAGGTTATCATCTGCAACTACATGTAACAAGCATATGATTTTATGAAAACAACAGTTTTGTCAATAACAACAGGCTGCAGGCCAATTTAGCCACTTAGAAATGTGTTTGGGCCGGTTAGGAATACCAGAAGTTTATTAAAAAAATATTGCTTGAAAATGCCCAGACCGCCCCCAGAATTTTTAAAAGTGTTTATTATGATAGTGGATATAGGGCAATTTTGTTATAAAATTATATACCGGTCTCATTATAATTGATACATGTATCTGATATGTACCCAGTGTCAAATTGCAGTAAAAATTTGAATACGTTAAAATGTGAATACTTCTAAAGCTGGTAGTACAGGTAGCTGGACGTGTGGGTTTTGTAATGTCTTAGATTATTCATGCTGAAAACCTTTTCTTTGAAATATTTGAAATGCTGAGACTAAATAAGGGCTTTTGATGATATTTATGCCTCGCCACTCGAAATTGAAGAAGGGCATAAAATACTACCTCCGTCCGTTTAAATTTTGGTTACTGTGCGATAGCTCAATAAATATTTCATGAATTGGTTTCAAATTTTACTCAAAGTTGTGTAATAATAAGATAAGTTGGCTTAGTTTGATTTCCGTAAAAATCCAAACATTTTCACAGGTGTTATGGCCCAGGGTTCTCAATAACAGCAGGCTGCAGGCCAATTTAGCCGCTTAGAAATGTGTTTGGGCCGGTTGGGAATCTCAGAAGTTTATATAAAATATTGCTAGAAACTGCCCGGACCTCCCCCCATAGCAAGCCTGTTAGTCTAGCTTTTGGGCCGGTTGGCCACAAACTTAAATTGAGAACCCTGATGGCCCCTTTTTATTTAGCTCTTTGGACACATTAATGACTAAGACACAATCATGTATCATTTAACATGAATTGGAATGTTTTTAGAGCATGTGAAGGACAGTAGAGTAAGTGCAAAAAAAGTTTTTAGTTGGGTAACTATAAGCATATAACATTGTTTTTCTGGCCTAAAATAGATTTGTAAATTTCATCTTATTCATGTTTGTAACCTTGGACAAATTGGATGAAATCTGATTATGACACATGCTAGATTATCATTAATTTTTCCTTGTTTGCATGTTGTACTAGCAGACTTTGTGTCATGCTGTTAAGTACATCTTGAAGTTCTTAAAATAATTTTGTACATGTGTACTTCATTCATTGGCTCTTCCCTGCTTTTAAGTTGTTCCATGTTACTGAAACATGTTAACAATTCTACCATACTGACTTTTACTTTTGATTTTTTTTTCTGTCTGAAAAAAAAAAAAAAAGCACAATTGGCTGAGTAGTGAATTGATCAGTTTTTTGAAAAAATACTTTTTTATATGTCTGTTTGAAAAATAGGTCATATTATGGGAACACCCATGGCGGGCTGTGTCCACAGCAGTGTCCACTCTGTCATTCTGTTTATGGTCATGAGATCTCGCTCAAGTTCGATAACCAGTCCAATCAGCCCAGGCACCTCTTGAGTTAAATGCCCAGTGATACATTGAAAATTGACTAATAATGCAGTATCCACCCTCTAAGTCGACCAATCATCAACCGGTCTTCATCAAACTTTATGGGAAAGTGTATCGTCATGACATCTCGGCTAAGTTCAATAACCAGCCCTATTTCCCACTTTAATTTTTTCTTCCTGTTATGCTCATTCTCACACTCAAACCCAACATCTGTCCACTCTCCTCTGAATCCAATCTTCTACCACTCCATCTCTCCATTCTCTTCTGACACCACTCTTCTTCCACTCCATCTCTCCACTCTTCTCCCACTATCTCTCGACTCTTCTCCCACTATCTCTCCACTCTTCTCCCACTAACTATCTCTCGACTCTTCTCCCACTATCTCTCCACTCTTCTCCCACTATCTCTCCACTCTTCTCCCAATATCTATCCACTCTTCTCCCACTATCTCTCCACTCTTCTCCCACTCTATCTCACCACTTCTCGCACTCTCCTCTGACTCCACTCTTCTCCCACTCTATCTCTCCACTCTCCTCCCACTCCATCTCTCCACCCTTCTGCCACTCCATCTCTCCTCCCATCTCATTACATCTCACCCAATGCCTCTTAAAGTCCCCTTTCATTCTGCCCATAGACCACCTTCCCTCTATTTGTATAAATTAACTTAAAATAGAATAAATTTCCTTTTCAGTTAAATGTTTAGAGTTTATTTAAATAGGTTCACAGCTGTTATTAGGTACAATTAATTCCATATTCGTTGTACCGTGACATAAATGTGCATGTACATATACCGGTAGCTGGAAATTATATAACTTGGTGTTTGATCAACATTACGGCAAACTTGAATACATATGACTGTTAACATTAAAACTGCGACGAAATGAAACAAAACTGTTGATTTAACTAGCAATTATCAAGTTACATTGGGTGTAGCTGGTTTAGAAATTAGATACTTATGTAATTATGATGGTTTGAAGGTTTTATGTTTAAGACAAAGCACTGTTTGTTGTTTGTATTGAGTCATTCTCTTGATGTGTGTGTTATCTAATGTCTACTTCCTGAATACTTTAGAACAAAAAGGCATTTTTGTACTTATAAGGGGAAAGCATGCCATATGAAGACAATTCACATAAAGTTTGATCTTATTTTTATTGCTCGCATCTTGGCCATGCAGTCCCAAGTTTTTTAGCTTGTGGGCTTTCAAAGAAAAAGTCAAGCTTAAGTAAAACTGATTTTGTGATTACAGCGTCAGCATCTGCATCTGTGCAAAAACTAATGTAGCTCATAATTAAGTCAGAAACTATGAGAGGTAGCAACATGAAACTTCATTTATAGGTGCATAGGTCTCACTGAGGCAGTGAACAGATGAGCGTTTGGCACTGCTTGCGGCATACTTGATGATTTTCCAGCTTTATAGTTTTGGAATAGGGCTTTAAAACATGAATTTGAACACTGCTACTACCAGTCTTCACTACTACTATTGTTCCCTTCATACAATATTATACAAATGTATAGTTGATTATGTTACAATGTTTGAGTTGATATACTGTGTGTGTATAGATGATAAACTGTAAAACATACATGTATATTGCCAGCTGTAGACAACTGTACAGGAAATAACAAATTTACAAATCATGTTATTTTTTATCAGCTATATATTTTTTATACGCCAGACAAAGATGGGACGTATTATGTGAAACCCCATGGGGGGTGGCGGGCGGACTGCATTGGCGTCCAGCACATTGTCCGGACTCTAATTCAAATAGTGTTCGTCAGATATTCACCAAACTTGATCAGGACTTGCATCTAGTTGATATCTAGGTCAAGTTCGAATATGGGTCATGCCATGTCAAAAACTAGGTCATAGGGTCACTAAGTGCATTTTAAACATTCAACATGTCAACAGTCAACTTCCAATATGGATTATTCAGGGTCAAAAACTGGTTCACATAGTCACCAAGTGTGTTTTAAACATTTAGCATAATCACTCTAATTCAAATAGTATTCATCCAATCTTCACCAAACTTGGTCAGTAGTTGCATATAGATAATATCTAGGTCAGGTTTGAATATGGGTTATGTCGGGTGAAAAACTAGGCAAAAGGGTCACTTTGTGCATTTTCATCATTCAACACGATGTCCGTACTCTAATTAAAAAAGTATTCATCCTATACTCACCAAACTTGGTCAGGAGTGGCATCTACATGATATCTAGGTCAACTTCCAGTATGGATTTTTTTGGGTCAGAAACTTTTATATGAATGCATATATGTATATATACCTTATATGAGATGTTGTTTTTTTGCTGATTTTGTTAAAAAAACACATCATTCATCCCTCAATGTATCATCTCCAATGGCACAGGTTTCGGGTGTATATTGCTCTGACATGCGGCACTCTTGTTTAATTGTATAAAATAGGTACCTACAGTTTGTTTCAGTATTTTTGGAACATGACCTATACCTTTTGCATTGGGAATTGTAGTGTTATGATTAACATTTATTAGAATTTTGTGATGTTTAAATGAACACAAATGACAGACTTTTAATCATTACAAGTCTACTACAGTGCAAGATCTCTTGTTTTCATAGATTTAAATTTGATATTGTCTTTATTATTTTCTTTAGGTTTTGATGAGGAATTGTTGTCTGTATTTTCAGAAAAATATTATGTTTCATTTCTTCCTAACATTTTTATGCCCCCGTATTGATAGCTACTAGGGCATATTGTTTTTTTGGGGTATTTTGGCCTATCTGTCTATTTGTTTGTACCAAACTTTAACCTTAGGTTGAAAATAAGTTTGTTGGAGTGCTCCTACCTAACGGTACTCACGAAAAAACACTGTTTTTGTATTTCTCATAACTGTAACTGTGATATTTTGTTTATTTTCAGGAATAAAACAGATAAAGACTCAAATATCTGAGGTAAGGGAAATGTTCTGTTAATAATGAGCGCAAAATTTGGGTTCATACTTATAATAATAATGTATTTCCTGTTTTTTTACTTAAGAAAATGACATTGACAGTCATTGTCTTCCCCTCGGAAAATAAGCTTTATTTCCAGCACCCAGCTTCTTCAGAAACAACAAACCCCCTGATTTCTTCTTTATTTCATCTTGAAAATGAGATGCCCTGGATATTAAACTCACATCTGCCCAACTTTTCTTGTAAAACATTTTTCACAAAATAATTTATGTGCAATATCGCATCATTCATTTTCTTCATATATTTTCAATTTGGTTAAAAGCTATGATTTTAAACATTTTTAATAAAATAGTTTATGTGTAGTAATGCATTATTAATTTTCTCTTTACAATGAGGTAGATAATCAATCAATTTGGTAAAAAACTGAGATTTTAAACTTTTAAAAAAAATAGTTCATGTGTAGTAATGTATTATTAATTTTCTCAATACAAGGAGGTATATGATTTATCAATTTGGTAAAAAGCTGAGATTTTTTAATGAAGTCTGATTTTTTTACGTTCTCTTCCAATGTTTCATCTTTCTCAGGGTGGACAGTCCGAGACCGGGAGCTATCATGGCAGCAAACCTCAAGGATCTGGCGCAGTGCCAAAAGACCGAGAACGAAAGATCGGGCACAGGAGAGTGGATGAAAAGACTGGTACCGTGACTTATAAAAAGGTAATTTAATGCTACAGTCTACGCGATATTAAGCGTTATTTATAAATTTGATTTTGTCAAAAAATGAAAGAAAGTATATTGTAACATAGGGCTGTCCCGATACGGGCTGTACCGGTACAGTGCTGGACGACATGCGTATCATATCGGAAGGTCTCGTATCGCGTTTTTTTATTTATGTTAAAAAACTCTTAAAATGTTGAACAACTGAACTAGATTTGCGAATTTACTCTCATATCATCATCGACAATGCTTACGCAACTAATAACCTGGATTCCATACTACATTTACAGACATTAGCAGCGTCAGTTAATGCTAGACAACGAATTTGATTCGAATATTCAGATTTTGTCAAGTAGATTATTATTGACTTATAAATTGTATTACGCCACCATTTAATTTGATATACAATACGGCAGCATTTTGGTTTGCTGGTTAATGAAACAAAGAAGCACGTATATAGTTGTCTGTAAGAAGTGTCAACGCAATGTCAAGTATAGTGGTGGGACTAGCAACCTTAGAGCACGTATATCTCGTCATCATAACATCCAAGCTGAAGGTTACAGAAGTTCATTATTACTAGTAATTTAGTATTGTTAATCAATTTGACAATCATAACCCTGATTCTTTAAACAATTG
Organism: Lutraria lutraria; assembly: GCA_964023205.1. NCBI lineage: Eukaryota > Metazoa > Mollusca > Bivalvia > Venerida > Mactridae > Lutraria > Lutraria lutraria. Next base: position 12,931,058 of record OZ026849.1, read on the forward strand.
TATATGGCTCAAAAGTATTATTCTTGATATAAGGCAATTTATGGGACAGAGATAAAAACTTGCTAATATTTCTCATAATTATTTAATTTCCACAATATCGACAAACATATAAAAAAATTATGTGAATCAAATTGATGACTGTAAGTACAAGACGAATTTAGTTCTACACTTTTTTAACAGTTAATTAGGACTTTCTAGCACCAAACAAGTGTGCAGAGTTCGATATCGCATATCATTAGTACCGTATCGCAATACGTATCGTGTCGGCTGAGATCTGTATCGGGACAGCCCTATTGTAACAGTCCATTTATTTAACTTTTCTTTGGGGAAAACAGAAATATTACTGTTTAGGATAGATTTTTGTGAAGTTTTTGTTTAAAAGTTGAATTAAATTTGAATATAAATGTCATTGTTGACAATTGCTTACTAAGTGTGTAAGTTGCCCTCCTTTCAGACTCCATAATTTAAGCAAGAAAACTCTAATTCTGTTTAGATCTGCTGAAAGTTTTGCATGATGTATGAAGCTATTTTTGTAAATGCAATGTATAATGCAGTCACACCCCTCAGGGTTTTCCCTAGGATTTTTTATATGAGGGTCCCAGGACCCTCAGGGTTTGTATTTTGGGGTCCTTGAATAATTTTATGGGTCCTGTATATGCATTTTTTTGCTTAAGTTCAGATAACCTATAAATCTATCACATTATATACCATCAAGTGATTGAGATCATGAATACAATAGCAAATTCACATCTGATCACTCAATTAGCATGAAGGAAAATATCTATTTGTCAGATCCGATTGCGGGTCCCCAGGATGCAAAGTACCGCAGAAATGTGGGTCCTGAGTCATAAAGTTGCGTCAGGGACGCAGAAAACCTGCGTAAGGGAAATCCCTGACACCTGTTTCTTCGTCAGGGGTGACGCTATTCAGGATGTATCAGGAGTTCCGAGTTTATATGTCCAGAAAGAGCTATGATTTCTGAGCAAAATAAGTTATTTGAAAATATCTAAAAAAAAAGGAAAAGATATGGTTAATTTAATCTGCTCTGAAGGATTTTCTTCATTACAAACTGAGTTAAGTATGAAAACAATGTGGTTGAAGGCCTCATGTTTGGCAAAATGGTCGGCCACGTATGATTTTCAGGATTTTTAATTTGGCTCTATTGACACCACTGACCTACACATGCCATCTAAATGCCCTTACACCTGTTTCTTACCTCACTAAAGTAGCTTACTAGTGCTTTATAATTCATTCTTAAAATTATATTTTTTGTAGAAAACTACGAGTGAACTACAGGCAGCTATACAGTTAGGTATAGGGCAGAGTGTCGGCGGATTGTCTTCTAAACCAGAGCGTGATTTACTTATGCAAGACTTTGGCGTGGTTCAAAGTGTATTTTTTCCCAGGTTTGTTTATGTATTGACTTTTTTAAAAATGTTTGAAATGTAAGAAACAAATATTTTAAACTTTAAATCATTTAGTTTGCAGACAATGTTAATATTTTCTGTAGATGGTCCAGAAATTTTCCCCCAAGATTAATGAATGTGAATAGAAATTTGAAAGTAGTAGAAAAATATTGATAAATATTAGTAAGTCTGTATTAAAATAAATTTGCTAGATGGAGTACTTACTAATGCTTGATATAAACAGAATCCCCAAAAGTCATTGAAAAAATATTCAATTACTCATATTTCTTGAGGTAACTTCTAGTTTGTGTGGCAAGTGTGCCTCTTTAATGTCAGTTATTGTTTCCCTCAATAGCTGTCACTCTCTCGGTGGTTATGAAACTTAAGTTGGACTGAAGTACTACTGTTTTCTACATCCGCCATGCAATTGTTCAAAGTCTTATTAAGTTCAGCTTCCATACCTTCAGTACTTTGATTTGATTCTTTAAATGTGTTTTCAGTGTCAACTTGCTAACTATATGAATATTTGTGTTTGTATTTTACAGTGAAGGAAGTAACATGTCCCCTGCACATCATTACAGTGACTTCAGATTTAAGACATACGCACCTTTAGCATTTCGATATTTTCGTGAACTATTTAATATTCGTCCCGATGATTTTATGGTAAGAATTTTCAATACCCGGTACATATTTTTTTACAATCAAATATAAAAGGGAAGTGATATTTCCACCTATCTAGGAATTTTCTTTTTTGCTGAATCTAGAAAAGCTGTGTACAGATTCTAGTAATTGCTAAGTATTTCCAATATACAGTTATTAAAATTTTATCAACTTAGCTACATATGGATGGCACATATAAAATCCTAATTGTTAAAGCCCCATTAGCTTTTTGGATGTTAAAATTAATATAGGTCTTATTTTACCAAGAAAGATATCCTATCAGTGAAACTGACTTTATTTGCAATAACAACATTCCAAAATTCATGTAGTACATAAAAATATAGCACAGTATTATATTCAATGATATTGCAAAAAATAAGAAAAGCATTTGACAACATTTTAAAAACGTGGCTTAAGAAAAGCATTATGTAAATATTGTTTTAGAGCAAATAATATACATTTCTTATATTTTACTATCATTTTACTTATTGTTCAGTATTGCTAAACTTCAAAAAGCTAATGGGCCTTTAAACTTAGCTGTGAATTCAGTCTGTGAATTTAGAATTTGGAACTACTTACACACAAGAGAATGGTTTTTGTCGAGCCCGCCTGTATACTCCTTACATAATTACCGCAAAAGTTACTTGTCCGATTCAATGATTATTTATCCCGGACAAGTGCTAATTTCTCAAACTGCAAATTGATGCTACCTAGAGCTGTTAGTAAAAAATGATACAAATTATTGAGCTTAATTACATGAAGAACTGTGACTAGAAATTGATTTTGTAGAAAAATCTAAATTGGTTAACGTAGCTTCACAAAGATGCTTTTAAGAGCATTTTGTAGCAAAATTCATTTTGTTGTTTATTTGTTTTAAGCTGTCCTTGTGTGATGACGCGATGAATGAACTCTCAAATCCCGGTGCTGGCGGTAGTATATTTTATACGTCCGCTGACGATGAATTCATCATTAAAACCGCACAACATAAAGAAGCCAACTTCCTACAGAAATTATTACCCGGATATTACATGGTAATGTATCATTTGAAAATATTAGTCTGTCATATTTTTAAGGCCAGAATATTTTAATTCTTTGTTTCTTTGGTTTAATTTCTGGCTAGAAATTGAGTTGGCAGCAGGAATAGAAATAATAATAATTTTCAGTTATTTCATTTTTGTGTTTAATAGAAGAATTGAACTTCATAGACAAAACAGTATTGTTCTTTTATTATTTAGAAATGGATAAATTAATGTGGTGCTGTTGAGAAACGAATTTTAAAATGACTTGGCCATAAGTCAGGATGCTGAATAATGTTCGTTTTTCCCTCTTTCAGAAATTAACATAGATTAAACAAAACAAAAGAAGGGTCTTTTTGTCAATGTTTTTCTGCATTATTGTATTTATTTTTATTATTCATTTTTATTATATATTTTTATCATAAATTATTATTATTTATTTCCATTATTTTTATTATAAATTATTATTATTTGTTTTCATTATCTATTTTTATTGTTTATCTTTTCATTATCATTATTTTCATTATTTATTTTTATTATAAATCATTATTATTCATTTTCATTATTTATTCATATATCTTTTTCTTGTTTTTTTCAGAATCTAAATCAGAACCCAAGAACATTATTACCGAAATTTTACGGGTTATATTGTTACCAAGTAAGTAATCAAAGTGCCTTAATGTACTTTAATGCCTTTTACTTTGATGGGTCCATATGTAGAACTTTGTATTTTTAGAATGAACTAAATCACTCCATTATTAAAGGGACGTGTTTCTAGATTTACGATTTATTTTTATATGTGTTTAGCCTCTGCTTTCTAAGTTGAACAGTTCAGGGCAATCTTTACCAAACTTAGGCAAGGCACCAAATCTTTACCAAGTTAATGACCTGTAAATTTACCCCTGTACGTGTTGAATTATAGCCAAAACTTATAATTTTATATTATAATCGATTATTTTCAATTTTTCAGTGTGGAGGGAAAAATATCAGATTTGTGGTCATGAATAATATTCTACCATCTGTAGTAAAGATGCATGAAAAGTATGATCTAAAAGGTAGCACATACAAAAGAAAGGCGTCAAAAAGTGAACGTGCTAAAAGTGCACCAACTTTAAAAGATTTGGACTTCATGGAGTTGCATCCCGAAGGACTGATGCTGGAGAAGGACACGTATGACGCTCTCGTTAAAACAATACAGCGGGACTGTAGGGTAAGCCGAGACAAAAAGGGTTCTTACAGCCCATTTTATGCCATTTTTATACGCCCGTTTGAAAAACCGGTCATATTATAGGAACACCCACGGCAAGCGGGCAGCGTCCACAGCGGTGTTCGCTCTCTAATTCAAACATTTTTATTCGGATCCTCCCCAAACATGCTTACGGCTATGAGTGATAACCGGCCCAATCGGCTAGGGCACTTCTGAGTTATGGCCCTTAACTGGCATATTTTATGACCTGGCACTCTTGTTGGGTCCTGTATTTGGCCCCATTCCCAGAGTAAAAAAGTAATATTTTCCCCACTGAGTGAAAAAAGTTCCCCATAAATAACAAAAAGCATTTGAGAAAGTATGTTAGTCTTTAAAAATGCCCAAATTAGGTATTTCACTACACAAATTTCCCCTATCAAAGGGACCCGATACCTGTTTCCCAAAACAATTAAAAAGGGCTGCTTATTATGCCCCCTTGGATGGATTGGATCAATCTTTGGAAATTACTGTCCAGTTTGTATTTAGGGGGCATCTGTGTTTGACAAACACCTTGTTTAACTGGGTTTTTTACAAAGCTGAAAAGCTAGGTTATCGGATTGAGGTAGAACACTATGTCTTAGTGTGAGTGGAGACATCTGTTGGTTTCCTATCGATAACATTAGTTTAGATTAACCTATTACTGCCCAAGATGGTAGGTAGTGAGGAATTATGATTACCTAGTTAGGGATTGACTGTGTTTCGGGGTTCTGGGAAACTAGTTTCAGCTCATTAAACTGTTGAAAACCTAGTAATGTTGCATTATCAGGCATCTTGTTAGCTTGGCTGCTTTCGAAGAAAAAGTTGAGCTATTTTGATCACTGCTGCGTCTGCATCTGTGCAAAAACTTTAATCTACTCAATAACTCAGAAACTATAAGAGGCTGCAACTTGATAGTTCATTGATGGATAGATCTCACTGAGGTAGTGAACAGACGAGTGTTGGCTCTGCTTGCAGCACTCTTGTTTATGAAAATACATTTAAAAATTCACATCTTTGCTATTGTGCAATTTTAAGAAAATCAATTGATATTTTCTTGTAGACCATGAGTGTACTGTGGAATCATTAATTTTCGTTGGGGATAGAATTTTGTGGATTACGTGGGTTGGCTCATCCACAAAATCAATTCCCCACGAATTTAAATGCAGAGATAAGGCTTTTTTTTCAAAAATCAAAATCCACAAATTTATGCCCCCACAAAATAGCTATTTTAGTAAAAACCACGAAAATTGAGCCCAACAAAAATAAATGAAATTACAGTATTTAAACTCTTCTTTTTCCAGGTACTAGAGAGCTTCAAAATCATGGATTACAGTCTTTTAGTTGGCATACATAACCTCGATATAGCAAAAAGAGAAAAGGTAACATTTTAAATTATTATACCTCTCTCATTTCCAATTTAAAGTGGCCTATACCTGAGCAGGCATTAATTTTTAATAACACATTGTAATAACACATGCTTAGAAATAATGCGCGTACAGTTCTAACAGAAGCAAGAGCTTTTTTCTATCAGGACATGGTTGGATAATTTTGCTCTTAAGCATTCGATTGGCTAATTATTTACTGAGGTATATTTGGTTTGCTAATTTTTATGGCCCATCATTTGATACAGCAGAAGGGCATAAAGTGTAACCCCTGTCCGTCCTTCTGTCTGTCTGTTTAAATTTTGGTTTCTGAGTGATAACTCAAGAAATATTTCATGGATTGGTGTATAATAATAAAATACAGGAATCAAGTTGGATTTCCATTAAAGTCCAAACATTTTCACAAGAGTTAAGGTATCTTTTTAACTTAGCTCTCAGCAGGGTGCATAAATGTCACATGGACACAATTCTAGTTTAATGAAATGTTTTATTGGTTTTATTGGTTAATTTTGTACGGAGGCATTTATTTGGCTTCATATTTCAGGGAATGTTAACGTTCTTGAAAAAATATTTACACAAGTTATTCAATTTCAGTCAGCAACCGATTCTGCTAGATCAAATGAATCCATGGGTACCAGTAGTGGTTTAAGTAGCTCGCAGGGTACCAGCACGTCAGAAACACCAGATGGTAAAACTAGAGGTGGTGGACATATTTTCATACTAATCATTTAATACCCTAGAAATATTTGCCCGCAATTTTTTTACCCCCCCCCCCCCCCCCCCAATTTTTGTATAAATTCCAATTTTAAGTGAAATAATTTTTACGAATGTGCAGTGAGTTTTGTTCCATTTTTGTGATGAAGTTTTATTAATATATTTCCAATTTTTTATGAAATTTTGATCAACACAACTGGGGCTCTCATTTGATCCTTAAAATGGCATTTTGACTCTTGAAATTTTTTATCCTCAGCTTATGATGTCTTGTGCACAAACACCCCAGTAATATTTGGCTTATCTACAAGAATTTAGTTCAAGTTAATACAATATTGTTGGCAGCTCTCTTTTTTATTTTATTTTTTAATTTGTTATTCATTTAGAGAATGATATTTATGCTTGCTTTTCTGGATATTGGTTACTTGATACATAATGGAGTTTTGGTACATTAGAGAATATTGAGAATTGTTTTAATGTTTATATTTTGTATAGTATTCAGGGGTGACAATATTCAGATATATCCTGATTTCTGAGCAAAATAAAAGTTATTTGATGAAAATATCTCAAGAAATGGCAAAGTTATGCTCATTTAAATCTGCTCTGAACGATTTTTGTCGAGCCCGCCTGCGGTGAGCTCGACATAGTCGCCACAATGGCGGTTGCGTGTCTGTACGTTAGTTAGTTAGTGAGTGAGTGAGTGAGTGAGTTAGTGTGTCCGTCCGGATCCTTGTCCGGGCTGTATCTCCCTTATGCATAAACACTTTTTAAAATAACTTGGCATAATTGTTAAACACCATCAGACGGTGTGCAGTGCGTAAACTCCAGGTCTCTAGCTCAAAGGTCAAGGTCACACTTAGAGGTCAAACGTCAAAAATGAGCATTATAGACCTTGTCCGGGCTGTATCTCCCTTATTCATAGAAACTTTTTAAGATAACTTGGCATTATTGTTAAACACCATCAGACGGTGTGCAGTGCGCAAAATCCAGGTCTCTAGCTCAAAGGTCAAGGTCACACTTAGAGGTCAAACATCAAAAATGAGCATTATAGACCTTGTCCGGGCTGTATCTCCCTTATGCATTGAAACCTTTTAAGATAACTTGGCATAATTGTTAAACACCATGAGGTGGTGTGCAGTGCGCAAAATCCAGGTCTCTAGCTCAAAGGTCAAGGTCACACTTAGAGGTCAAACGTCAAAAACGAGCATTATAGACCTTGTCCGGGCTGTATCTCCCTTATGCAAAGAAACTTTTTAAGATAACTTAGCATAATTGTTAAACACCATGAGACGGTGTGCAGTGCGCTAGATCCAGGTCTCTAGCTCAAAGGTCAAGGTCACACATAGAGGTCAAACGTCAAAAATGAGCATTATACACCTTGTCCGGGCTGTATCTCCCTTATGCATAGAAACTTTTTAAGATAACTTAGCATAATTGTAAAACACCATGAGGCGGTGTGCAGTGCGTAAGATCAAGGTCTCTAGCTCAAAGGTCAAGGTCACACTTAGAGGTCAAACATAAAAAATAATCATTATGCACCTTGTCAAGGCTGTGTCTCCCTTATGCATTGAATTATTTAAAAATGACTTGCCATAATACAATGCGACCATGTGTCTTGGGCAACACCCAGATTTTTATAGGTCAAAGGTCAAGATTACACATTCGGTCAAATATATTTTCCTTGTCTGGGCTGTAACTTCTGTTTGCATTCAAGGATTTTTAAATAAATTGGTATAAAAGTTTACTTCAATGAAATGTTGTGTCATGAATATCACCCATACTTGTAGTTCAAAGGTTAAGATCACAAGCTGGCTAAACAGGGGCTCGACATGTTGCCCTTGGGCTTCTAGTTTAAATACAGAGTTTAATAAAGTAACAATGTGATTGAAGGCCTCTTGTTTGGCAAAAAATGGTCAGCCGCATATGATTTTCAGTTGGCTATAAATGGGCTCTTTTGACACCCCTGAGTATTGTCTGTATTCTGGGGGGTATGACGGTGTTCTTTTATTTAAAATAATCTTTAAAAGCACTCATATTATCAGTATTTTTAATGACAGTATTTTTTTTATATTTTATGAAGGTGCAAATATTTCTGTATTTCTGTGTATTGGTGTAGTGATATATACTGGTTTTATCAAAATAGCAGCAAATTTACTTGAAACTTTGAATTTGGGTGCCTGGCCCCCAGAAGGGGTCACTTTTGGGGTAAGGTTGAAAAATATATCTCCATTAGCTCTGCTTCCACTCAGATTGAAACAGAACTTCTGATTGGCTGTTTCCCAAGGTTAACATAACATTGACCAATGGAAAGATATTTTTTAAATGAAAGCATTCAATACCATAGTGGGTGGGGTTAAGTGACTATGTAAAAGGTATTTACAGCTTGCTAGACAAGAAATATTTTCAAAATTTGTTGTGGATGTCGTATTAAAATAACTCTACAACTAGTTACTTTAAAATATGAGGGAAAATATATTTTACAAACTTTATAGAAGTTGGGGTTAAAACAGGTGGCTACATAAGACTATTGGATAAATAATGTTTCTTAAAGTGGATGGGGTAAAGTTACTATACAGCAGGCATAGTAAGACTGTTGCCATGTTGGGCAAGGTATTTTTTTAACTTCTCAGTGGGTGGGGTAAAGTAACTACATGTATACACAATGAGTGAATTTGCTGCTCATTTTTCTGTATATCTTATATCAGTATTAAAAAAAACAATAACAAAATATCTTTATAAATTTCTTATTCTCACTTTCTGTAATTGATCAGTCGATTTGAAGATTAAAATAGTTTTTATGTCTGTAGAAATAACTGTTAAGTTGTTATATGAAACTTTCAGCCTAGGACGAGCAATATACTAGTAATTATTTTGTTTTAACTTTTTTTATAAATTTTTCATTGTCTACTCCACGTCACTTCTTTTCAGACAGGCATCCAATGCACATTAACTGTATTAAAATTTTTCATATTTTTCTAAATATTATTTTAGCAGCACTAAAGAATTACATTCTAATGTAGTAGATATCTTAAAAATACAAGCCTCATTTGTGGTTTAAGCAGGAAATGTTTGTTTAAAGAATTTATAGCAAAGGTTTTGTGGCAATTAGTAAGAATATATTCTTCCTGTCTTGTAACGAAATAATGTGATTTTTACTTCTAACCTTGAGTTTGAATACTAAACAAATCAGGATAGTTTTCAACAAAGTAATGATTTTCTAGTTTGTTCACAAATTCACTTAATTTAACATCTTCTGTATGGCAAAGTTAGCCAAATATATCAGATGAAGTGATATGATTGGTCAGTGTTTGGTAACCATGGGAAACAACCAATCAGAAGTGATATAAAAAGTTACATTTTTACTATGAATCAGAGAATGGAACTTGTTTTAATGGATAATTCTTGAACGTTGTATATGGCGAAGTCTGCCTTTAAATGTATTGAATAATGTACACCTAGGCTGTATGGTTGAACTTTCCACTTGTGATGCCCCCTTTTATAGAAAAGGGGAAATATTGCTTTGCGCTTGTCAGTTGGTCCTTCTGTAACCAAACCTTGTCCTGGCAATAACTAGAGAACTACTAGGTCTAAGCTTCTCAGATTTGGTTGGTCATCACATGTAGATGACCCCTATTGATTTTGAGGTCAGTTGGTTAAAGGTCAAGGTCTAACTATCCAGTTGGCCTTTTATTGGCATCTGTGTTTCCCAAATACTTCTTGTTTTATGTTACTGTACTTAGAAGAAGAAAAAAATACCGATAATAACCATTATATATGCTAGTATCTGTATATTCCCCTGTATCAATTTCTTATATTATTGGTATTGGTATAATATTGTACTTAGGTTGCACAACTTCAAAACGTCTTGGGGCCATATCATAGACACATCTTAGCTAAGGTAGCAGATTTTACACCTAATAGTCTAGATAATAGTATACACGTTCAAAACTGTCTGTTGACTAAAGATCTCCGAAATATTCAACTGCATAAAGTTTTTGTTTACTTACTAACAAGGGGTAGCAAGATTTTTGTGTGGCACTTATCGATAGATCGGGTTAATATTGTTTTTGGCCTACTTGTCCGTTTGTTTGTACCAAATTTTAACCTTGCTATAAAATCAAAACACTTATAAATGCAGTTATCAAACTTCATATGTTGGTTCCTCATGACAACATCTACATGGCCTATGCATTTCTAGGTTGGTAGGTCAAAGGTCAAGGTCACCCTGAGGGGGTATTGTATATCAAACAGCACAGTCATCTTGTTAGGTTAAAAACAACCGTCTTAGCTAAGGCCTGTCTACGAAATGATCCCTAAAGATGCTGTTGTTTTTGTCAGGCAAAAACTTTTTTGAAATCGTTCAGACCATCAAAGCGAAATTTGACCCTTTATTAACAGGGGTCTTAATGGGACATCGTATGGGGGAGGGACAATGGCTTCTTGTGTCATATGATTGTAAAATCGTATTATCTTAAAATGTTAACATGTATAAACATTATTTAAGTATTTTTTGTGTAATAGTGTAATCATTTAAAACAAATTTGTGTCTTAGTGGTTGCATAAAAACAATATTTTTTGTATATTTTCATAACTAAAAAAGTTATCAGTTTAAGAAAACTTGTATTTTATAGATATTTTTGTACATTTTTGAAAAACTTACGTAATTATAATTATTATTTTGTTTTATCTAATTTACAAAGTTATTTCGTAAAAATTATTATATGTTAATGAATTAACATCCATTACAATCCTGTTTTTGTTTTCATCATTTTAAATAACTATTACGTAATTTCAGTTGGTCTAGCACGAGGTAAATCCATGCGTACGAAAGTGACTCAATATTCTACCCCTATGGAGTCTATACAGGCTGAAGTACGTGACATGCTCGAGGAGTTTGACGATGATGACATTCCGTAAGTTTATTAAAAAGGAACTGCACTCTATTTTTAAGGGGACTTAACTCTTCAATATAATCTGTTTTGGGAAACTGAACGATAGATCAGCTTTCCATAGACGCCACTTGCTCGGCATGCATGAATTTGATGCGGACTGAAGTACGGCAATTCTCTACATCCGCCATGTCCATTTCATGATGCAGTGCAAATCTATATAAGTTTAGTTTCCATGAGTACTTTCAGTACTTTGATTTCGAGGGACTTCATTCAGTTTCAAAGTGACCTGAGGGGGTATTAGTCACTCCTATGACAACTCTATTTTTCTTATCAAATTTGAAAAATATCTGTTTGATAGTGAATGGTATTTATGCGTGCTTTTATCGGGAATCCGAAATTTCTTTGCTAGCAATCTTGCGCACACATGACGAAACTGACTATGCACACTCTTTCATGAAAATTTGACAACAATGTCAATTTTTCTCCACATGTGAGGAAGTTGCTTATAAGGCGAAGTTAGTACTGGTTAGAACAGGAAAGCTGGTTAGGTGATTTGTCCATTGTTTATAACTGAAAAATTGTTATAATTGCTTTAAACCTACAGAACAACCTCTGTAATATTGGTTGTAGTTTAGAGGTTGTTGCTCTACAGTGGTTAAATTTATAGTAAATATCAGCATAGGGAAATTTTGAAGGTGTTGCTATAGAGAGGTTGTTGCTCTACAGAGGGCCGCTCTGGAGAGGTTGTACTGTACATAGAAAAGCAAGTTCTAACTGTGGCTAATTACTATAAACAAATTTTAACTGGGGCTGATTTTTTTTTTATCAATTTTCAGACCTGGAGGTATCCCCGCTAAGAATGCAAAAGGCGACAGACTGTTGATATATCTTGGGGTCATTGACATACTGCAATGTTACCGATTTCGAAAGAAGTTTGAACATACTTTGAAATCTATGATCACAGACGGGGTAAGTTTTACTGTTCATATAGTTGCTTTTTATACGGCCCTCCTGATAGGACAATATATTGGAACCCTTGCACTGGACAGGAACCATCCACTATAACTGTCTCTAAGGTGAATGTGTCCCATTTTTACTTGCTTCTCACTGGATCGAACATCCAGTGATTAAAGTCCAATAATCATATAAATTTATCGGTCGTAATAGTTTCTGTTTGTTCTATAACAGAGAAATCCGGTGTGTTTTCCTCCCGTGCATACTTTATAGCAAGAAAAAAAGTTTCCAAAACTACTATCATATTTTTTAAATGTCATTGAAAGAAATACTATTTATAGAACAGCTGTGTTTTCCCGTAGTCATATTATGCACACGGCATGAAGTGACGTCACACGCTCTATTATTTCAAGTTGACAAAAGCAAAATTTACAGCAAAATGAGTGTTTTTAGATGAAAAAGGGCTCGTTTCATCGGTAATTATTATCTTGGGATAATATCAGCAATTGTTTTGTTTTTTTTGCATATATTTTTATAGCAAAAGCTAATGGGACTTTAAATATGATTTTTGTGAAGGATTCATGTGTATATACAGTAAAACCTGTGCCAAATGAAGGCCACTGTGAATAAAGGCCATTATTTTAAGAACTGTTTTTGATTATTTAGAACAAAATGACCTCCAAATAAAGGCCTTCTGCCATTAAAGGCCACATTTTGTCTTTCCCATGTGTGGCCTTTTTTCACAGGTCTGGCTGTATTACTGAAGTACTGTTAAAACTGGCATGAAACCCTGAAAAAATACTTGTAAAATTTGTGTATTTTCAGGAGACCGTGTCTGTGACACGCCCTAGCTTTTACGCTGACAGATTTCAGAAATTTTTCACTAATACTGTCTTTAAGAAGGCACCATCACGTAAGTATTGTCACTGTAAATTTTAACAGTAGATGTGTACTCAGATTCCCGTTTGTCAAATTTTTCATTTGTTTTGTTGAAATTATTTTTTCAGTATTGACTTATAATGTTTTCAACAGACCATATGTTTTAAAAAAATACTAAGAAAAATCCAGTGGTCAATCTAGACAATTAATTGGATGAAGATGATTATGTCAATCATTTGATTGCTGATACATAGTTTTGATTTAAAATTTTGATATTTTTTTCATTTCTATTATAAATGGTAAATGATGGGTTTAATTTTATAAGTTGTTTGTTTGATTTGTCAATTCAAGGAAAAAAAGAGTTAATTTGTTCAAGAAAAATAATATTTTATTTTCATCACATCATTATTCTAGAAAACATGTTTTCTATTTTATTGTCAGAATATTTAGTGGTGTTAGACTTTATTTTACTTAAAAACAATGAAGTTAAATATTTAGTGTTATTTTACCTTTGACATCAGGATTTTCATATTTTTATATGTATACTCAAGTATTGATTTTAGGCCTATTACAATAGTTTTGCAGTGTAATATTGATTTTAGTGGTGTTAGACCTTATTTACATTGATTTTATGCTACAATATTTTCTATAAAAGTGGAGCAGCCCACGTTTAAGGCCACGCAGAGGTTTAGGAAACTTGTGGGGCTAGGTATAACATATGTTTCCTGTATATTCTATCATCGCTGGAACTTTCAAGGGCATTTGTCAATAAAATGCTCTTTTCTGGTTTAGTCAAGCTTCAGTCTTTCTACTGAAACTTGTGATTGTGCTAAATTTAGTTAAGTTTGACCTTTAGTATTTATGCATCAATGCAACTTGATTGATCTTCGGCCTTTTTCAAGGTCATTTATGTTCCAGTGCTTACTTTTGCCTTTGTCAGGAACATTTTAAGGAGCTATGACCAGTGAAGGTCATTTATAAACAGTCCCCTAATTCAATGACCTTTCATGGTCACTTTTTTTCATCAGTTATTGATGAAGTGGTCTTCAGGTCATATCTTCATTTTAATTTGTATTTAGTGTTCTTTGGCCTATCTTAAATAGATTTATAGGCCTATGACCTTCATGTTTATATACATGTTAAACTATGTATTCTTGTTTTGTATCATATACTCGTCTATAGAAATATGCTGTCCTGAAACATATTAAATGAATGAATTAATCCTATATATCAGTATAATAATATTATACAACATATTTATAAACTTTATAAGTAAAGAATATATCATGTATGTTGACATTCTGTATGTATTTGTATTGTTACTTTATAACTTGTATTATATGAATCATATCTTAGATATGTAATGTAAAACATACTTTTCTATGTACAAAGATCAAATAGTTAATTCATATTGACTTTGAGTCTGGCATAATTGAATTACAAAGGTGTTCAGTCATCACTTTGCTGTCTAGATTGTAAAGTACTCTAATTAAACAAAATATGATTTAATTCACCTTACAATTCATTGAAGTGGTTTGCTTAATTAGGGTTTATTGTAAATTATTATAAGTAATTAGTTACAGACTTTCTGAAAATGTCTGTTTGTCTGGTAAAAGAATATGAAGTTTCTACTGCCTGGTAATTGCCTAAATTAGTTTAGCAAAGGATTGACTTTTGGTTGCTATATATCCTTCAAAGATGGATTAAATCTAATCAATTTGAGAATGATAATTGGTAATTGATGATTTAATAAATAATTATTGGTAATTCATTGATTTATAATTAAATAATTGGTAATTGTTTATCCAGTAATTGGTATTTAATTTTTTGGTAATGTTATATTTGATTTATTGGTAATTGGTAATTTTATAGTAGCTTTGTTAACCAGAGTGATATTCCATTCTGTTATTTTCAAGGATTATTATATAGGAAAAAAACAAAACTGTTGAAAAAAATTATGATTTAAGAAATATTGTGTTTGATAATCTTATAAATATTCTATTTATATTCCATGTATATATAGGTAGTCGAAATGATTGGATGGGTATAGGAAATTACGCTTCACGCGTCGGTAATTACCCAAATATTCTTTTTCCGTCGAATTTCCAATCTCTACAAGTTCTCCAATCGCTTCATGTATTGATAGTTTTTGTGCATTTTGCAACATTGTCCTCCTTTTCATCTCGCACTTTCTCCAAACTTATGTTCATATTGCTACAATAATGTATTTAAAACTTATTTCATTGTCCTATTCACAACCAATGTATGTATTCTATGATGTTATTGTAACAGTTTTTACTGCTTCCAAAGTTCGCTAAATGTCACCAAGTTTAATGATGCTCTTTTGATTGACAAATTCTGATTCGGTATACGTAGCTTTGGGATGTCCCCTTAAAAAACAATTGCTTGAATTGTATTATGTTGTTATAAAGATATTTTGCTTTAACTGTTTACACAATTTTCAATAAAATGACAAGAATTAAGGTAGAATAGTTATCCAATTCTCTATGCATTAAATTGGCTTCACTGTCCATATCAAAAACATGTACTGATTTTGTTATAATGTTAACGTTACCATATGGTCGAACACGAAAAGAATCATTTTACATTAACTCAACTGAACGTGTTGTTCAGTGTTTACCCTTTAGTTCCTAAGACCTAGGTAAATTTTAAAAAAATTGGGGATAAAACAAAAGGTTACGAAAGAATAGAGAAGTTTTGCAACTAAACTATGCTATTTTTTAGGAGGTCGAGTAAATGTGAATGTGCCGATTTTTCTTGCTAAATAACTCTTTCAACACTTTTTGAATTATTTTTGTGGGGATTAAGGTGTGTTAGTTGTCCCAGTCCAAAAAAAATATTGAATTTAGCCATTCTAGGGTCATGTGACTTCTTAAATTTAATTCACATTGATTTTGACCAAGTCTTGGTTATCAAATAATAAATTCTTTAGTGGCTAACAAAATACTCTGCCAAAAGTATTGATTTTTAGTTAGTTTTATGTTTCAAATGATACATGGGTGTATAGTGATTGCCATGTCTGTCTGTCCGTCTGTCTGAGGTTAAAGTGAATCTTGCATCAGGGACATATGTATTTATTGATTGCAGTATCTTCTTTCCATTCATGCTCATAAAGTCTTTGGATACTGTAGAACTGGTTTTATTCGCGTTAGTTTTATTTTCGCTAATATTCGCGAATCGAATACCTCGCGAATTCATAAATGTCCCAAATAAATACTGAGTTTTATATATTCGAAAATGAGTATGTCCGAAAATACGCAACATATGTCAGTACTAGTATTTTATCGTAGAATAATCAGTTTAGTTAATCTGATGAAAGCAATATAGATCAAGTAACATATACCTTTAATGTTTGCAATCTATTTTTTCATAATATTGCTTTTACTAAACTTATAATTGTTTGTTGAACAATTTTGGACATCGTTTGAACATACTAGTAACAGTTTTTCACACTTACCTACTGTTTGTAAACCTTAACTTCCGCAACAATCCCAAACTATTATCAATCTATTGTTATTATACTTTATTAGATATAAAACACTGAATCACAACTGAAGTCTAACTGATCAGGTTACACACAAATATCATAGCAACGACAGCGTGTTTTTGATCACACTTTAATCCTGCCTGACGTCGTCGCGAATTCATAAATACGGGAATAAAGAAAACGGCTGCTTTTTAACAGAAAACACGAAATTTTGACCTAGCGAAATTAAAGCATTCTACAGTAGTTGAGCATAAATTAAGTTGTCACAAAGTTTTCATCATTTTTAATAGTGATTTTCAAACATTAACTTGATAATACTATTTTACCTCCTTTAACTGATATGTACCAAGTTTTGCTATCTTCAAGTTCTTCTATTGTTTCCTTTTGTCTCAAAACTGTCATCTTACCTACTAGTTTTTCATCTGGTTATGCAGAAGGAAGGTCTCAAATTTTGTTAATCAATGTAATTTATATGCAAAGCGTCTGTCTTTCCAGTGCTAAGGACATGTATGAACCTTTAAGAGAAAATTCCACATTGTTTTGAGTCTGGTCTATACTGTTCTATTGTTTCTTTGGCATAGAGCTTAAATTTTCATGCTTTTCAAAATGTTGAACTTCTCCCTTATTTTGGTATAAATACTTTTGCAACTCTGCTTGCCAACTGAGCTCAATTAGGGACAGCACTAGGTCCTTGAAGCTTGGGTCCATAGTTGGAGCCCAGTGCATGCAACATGGTCACAATAATGATTTAGTTGACCATTATATAATATTCAAAGCCATTCGTCCTCCTCCAATGAATTAACTGTTATTAAGAGTAAATCCTGTTAAATGGTCTGCTGCGAATGAGGCGAGTACTGATGGTACAGAATCCAAGAACTCTGGTTCGGTTAATTGCCTTATTATGTCAAAATTTTGGTTTAATCCAGAATTCCTGATTATCTGTTCTGAAAGAGCTATGTTTTCTGAGCAAAAAAAAGCTATTTGATGAAAATTTCTCTAGAAATGGCAAAGTTATGGTCAATTATATCTGCTGTGAAGGATTCTCTTTGATACAAACTGAGTTAAATATGGAAACAATGTGATTGAAGGCCCCTCTTTTGGACAAAAGTGGTGTACCGCATATAATTATCCAGATTTTCAATTTGGCTCTATTGACACTTCTGTTATTAGCACAACTGTGGTATTAAAATGAGACTTAAAATTCAGCATAATTAAAAAAATTATTGAACATATCTTTACTGTTACTTTATAAGGTACTATTTTTTATTTTAAAGCTAAGATGTTTCGACGGTGTAAGTAATAAATGCCTTGCAGAATTGTTGTTATTTTTATTGAAATACTTTGCTTATTTTCGACAAGTCTATAATAATTTGTTATTTTTATATGCACACAAATGCTGCGTCTGACTGGCCTTGTTATAAGATTCCATACCACAGCCTTTTTGCATTGTATTGCCTCAGTCTGAAGTCTCATAGACTCACAGATTTCTGAAGCATAATTTTATGTTTGTATGTGTTTGTGTAAAATTATTTATCATTTATTTTGAATCAATTTAAACTTGCTTTGTCTGTTCCATCACCAATGGCTAGTAAAGACTGTGGAAAAATAAGCAATCCTGATTGGTCCATTATATTAATTGATAACCAATCAAAGCTTGTGTTATTATGTATGCTCCACCCTCTAATGCCTTTGACAAATAGAATTTGCTGCCAATCCTGATTGGCTACTTAGGCAACCAATAGAAAGCCTTGTTACTACTTACCATAACCTGAGGGTTGTTGCTTTGAGCATTTTGAAATTTTTGTTGAAATATTCATTAGCATGGATTAGATTTTTGTTGCCAAGCAACGGAACTTATTCTTAAACTAATTCTGCATATTGTTGCTTTTTATCCTTTTATTTTACTGACACTTTAAAAAATTTTGTTGGACAAATATCATGTCACATGTGCAATTATTTGTGTTCATTTCTATATCTTATCATTTGAGATTATGTTTAATGTAAGCTCGCAACATGTTTATCAACCATGCTTTGTGTTTATCAATATAAAATGTTTACGGCCCAATATTAGTCTGGCTTGATATGCCTTTGTGTATGTGCAAACCATAGAATTGTGGACACTGAAATATCATTGTTCGCAACTCGGCTTATGTTAAATTTTCTGCTCTCTTAATCTTACGTTAAAAAAATTTCAAGTATTGATGTGATTGTCTTTTGTGGAGTGCTCGGAAACCATGTTTACAATGAAATATTAGAAATTTATGTGTCTGGTGCCTGGATGTTATAATTAAATTATAAATTATTTATGTGTCCGATGCCAGGTTACTAGTAATTTATGTGACTGATACCTTGATATTGATAAATTATTATTCTGATGCCAAGATTTTAGAAATTTTATGTATCTGATGCCAAGATTTTAGAAATTTAAGTTGCTGATGCCTTGATATTAGATTATGCTCAGATGCCAAGTTTTAAGACTTTAATGGTTGATGCCAAGTTATATATACACATAAATGTGTTCAGTGCTAAGGTAGTATAAAATTACTGTGTCAGATTTAGGTGTCTGATGCCTATTGACTGAAAGTTTATAATTCAGTCGTCAGCCTCCTAATCAATGTAGCATTATCATTTCTTCGTATCTTTTCATGCGAAATTTCAAGCTTTTTTTGTTATCAAATTTTATTATGTTGTTAGGTACAGAATTGAGCCGATTTTATCTATGTTTAAGAAATCAGCTGTTTGTATAAAAACATGAGATTACTCAGATTAGTCTCAGAGCTCAGATCTCAATTTTGAGATTTAATATTTTTAAGCTAATTATGATACGAATATGTATTTTAGTAGAATTCTGTACACAAATCAATTTAAAAAAAAACAACAGTTAACTTATTCACATTTCAAATCTGAGAATCAAAAATGAAATTTTAACTCAGAGACTAATTTACACTTTTTAACCTTAGACTAAGTATTTCAGGTAATCTTTTTTGTCTTTATTGAATCACTGAGGCCAGGGTCCTGTCAGTGATTGGTGCGCTAGAATTCTAACCTTCAATTTTTGCTGTTGGCAGGTGATACCCTTCTGTGAAAAATCGACAAAAAAATGCTGATTTCCCTCCATATGTGGAGAAGTTGCCAGCTTCTTATGGAAGGATAAGTTAGTACTGGTTAGAATACAGTCCATGAAAACTGGTTAGATGAACTGGCAACTGTAAATAACTGAAATATTGGAGAAAAATGGAGTCGAACGCACTGAAAAAAAACAATTGACTCATCTCAAAATTTCTTATGGGTTAACATTTTTCTAGAAAATTTCAGTTTAATATTTTTAATGTGTCATAAAAAGTTAGTGACAAAAATGTTGGCTGTGTTGGCTATAAACTTAGGCTGCTTAACCATGCAGGTTAAAAAAGTCTTGATTGAAGAAATTTTGGTGATTTTTTGTAAACAAACAAAAGGCACTAATTTTGATGAAATGAAATCATTCACATAGAAAAATATTGTCTTCATGATCATAACATTATGATATTGAATTAACTCCATTGAATTTATTATGTATAGAATTGTCTCCCTTATTTTTTATGATGTTGAATTACCTCCCATTTTTTGTATCATGAAATTATCCCCCTTGATTTTGATTACAGTGAATTACCTCCCTTGATTAATACTTGAGTTAAGTCCCTTGAAATTCCAGTGATGAAGTTGGCATGATCCGTTGCCTACATGTGATTTTTTTTGTAGTTCATTTGTTCAATCTGACCTTGTTTTAGTATAAATACAGTCAAAATTTGTTGCACATGAAGCTAATTGTAATTAATTAACCCTGTCAAATAGTTAAGCATACTTTATGAACTATTCATGAATAGTTTAAGAAAAATTAGTGTTTTCATGAATTCCATTTAAATGGGCAATACATAGTTCCCACATCTGCAATATTTACCTCCCTTGTTGGCCATCTTTGATGGCAAATTTCTTATGCACTTAATAGAAAAAATCAGGAAATTGGTTAATTATTAAACCACTCAATTTATAAAAGATAATGTAATCATGAAGTTGTTAATGCCATAAGCACATCAGGTTTAAGAAAATGTAGTTGTCAGCTACAGGAACCGTTTACTGTCTCGGCTGATATTATAATGAAAACAATCATAAAAGAGTAGGCTTTCCTTTAAGCATCAAGGGAGTGGGTGGGGTAAGACTTGCATTCAATGTCATTTTCATTTGATCCGCACTTTTTGTAATATGATATAATTGCAATTGAGCAGGTTTTTGCTGCATTCAGCTTAGAAAACTACCTCTTGAAGTAGGTTAGTATAATTCTTTGAAAATTTTATTCTTCGTCTGACATTGAATTTTTTTGTATATGTGTCAAGGTCATTGTTTGACCTTAGGCTCAGTCTAATGTATTTAATGCTAAGGTCATCATTTTAATGTCAAGGTTGAATGTTGTTGTTAAAATGTAAAACCTTTCATTTGCATAATTAATGAATGCATTAATTTGTTGAAAAGAAAATTAAATATTCCTAAATTTAGACTATGCTTCAAGTTTTGGCTGTATGTAAATGTATGTATTTTTGTGTACTGTTAAATTTGATGGCATGTGAAATTCTAAAGTGTTTTTTTTATATTTCTCTTTTTTACTTTCTGTATTTTAGGCCAAGGTTAGTAAAGTGGATGACTTAGTGTTTTCAGTTTTTCGTGGACATTTCTGTATTTTTGCACGAGCTGTTACCATTTTGTTTGATTATTGTTTTAATTTAATTATCGGTCATAAACTTCAAATATTAAGGCAAAAAAAAGTATGTTTGTTTCCACTGATTTCTTTCCAAAAATAAACTGCTAGACTAAAATTTAGCTATGCATTTTTACTGAAGGAACTATCATGGAAAATGTGTATTAATTCAATTATTGTACATGTTGCATTAAAATCATCTGTATATATGTTTGGGCTGGGGTCATTGAAACAAATATATTTTTATTTGGCCTAATCAGCTTAAATAATGGCATTGTTAAGTTCAGCAGGTAAATGGATGTCTGTGA
Organism: Lutraria lutraria; assembly: GCA_964023205.1. Taxonomy (NCBI): domain Eukaryota; kingdom Metazoa; phylum Mollusca; class Bivalvia; order Venerida; family Mactridae; genus Lutraria; species Lutraria lutraria. Next base: position 12,952,728 of record OZ026849.1, read on the forward strand.
TGGAGCATAAGATCATATTTCAAGAACTCTTCAGAATTATTTTTGGAATCACACATAAATAGGAAGCCTTAATTATGGCTCAAATTGTATTCCAACCCATGTAAAATAATTAATCATTCTTCATGCACCATTCATGAAACATGTAAGAAAAGTTCAAGAAAATTTCATGTTTTCATGAATTCCCTTCAGAGGGGATGTGTTGATGACAGGTGAAGGCGCCATTTTCAGGCCCCTTTCGTTAACTTCTCAGTCAAATGAATATCAAGTGAAGGCTCTGAGATATTGTATTTTGTTAACTATAATGCACTTTGTAGAACATACTCATTGCTAACTGCTGTTGCATGTAAGCTCCTCTATGATTGATCAATATTATATATTTTTTCCAAATTTTCCGATTTTTGTCCAATCAGAATGAGTGTTGCATTCTTTGATATTAAAGTTATACACTATCCCCTGTTAATATGACCTTAAGTTTTATATGTACTTTGAATGATTATTTAAACATACATAGTGAATTGGATTTTTTTTTAAGATTTGTTTTCAAAAAGGGTTACAGGCCATTTATTATGAATAGGGAATGCTCTGATTATTATTCTATAGTGAAATCTATCAGTTGCATCAAAGTAATGATAAATTAATTTAGTTTTTATTGGCATGATCATTATGAAATACAATGGGAGTAGCAATTACTGTGGGAGTGGCAATTGTCATTATGGGTGGAGCAATTACTGTGGGAGGGACATTTATTATTATGGGTGGGGCAATTATTATGGGAGTAGTAATTATAATGGGTGGAGCTATTATAGGAAATACATATGATGTGGGAGGGACTAATATTATTGGTGGAGCAATTATCATGGGTAGGCCAATTATGGGTTTGGCAGTTATTAATTATGGGAGGGACTTTTAATGTGGGCATGGCACATATTATTTATGAGAGGGGTATCTTTAAAGGAATATTTGGTAAATGTAGTTAAGTGAAGGTTTATCAAGCTGCATGGTTATTGTGAAATCTCAATTAATTCCTAAGAATACAATATTCTCCTTCCACAACTACTGCCTTTGATTTACCCCACCCACTTGTGCATTTCAAATATATGTTAATGTTTGCATACATGAATTATGTTGAGTTCAATTATTGCATGAATGTTTTGAATGCATTTAATTAAATATTGTCATGTACCCTTTTTTCATACTTCTTTATGTTATCATATATATATTGTGCAAGTAATTTTAAAAAGTAATATGTTTTCTCTTAGAAGTCAATAAGGTTTAATTGTTTCTCATCCTTACATGTAACTTAATTGATGGCAACTAATTTTGAGATTGGTATATATCTGTATTAAAATACAATTTATTAACACTCAATGAAAAAATTTGCCTAAGTATAGTTAAGTAATCTAGGTCAGAAACAGGTCATATGATGAAATTCCACATGTGTTAGTGACTTAGTATTCTGTTTGGTTATTTAATAGTCTTACTGTTTGAATGAGATTTGCGTTAGGGTGAGAATATGTATCAGTGGTTCTAAGAAGAGGGGGGTTAAAATTGATGTAAAAACAATAACTTTTTCTAGTTGTGGAACACGGAAAATAGAACAATATATGTGGGGAATTTGAAATATTTACACAGTTATATCATCTACAATATTTACCTCCCTTTTTTATTGGCAGCTATCTTGAAAAGCAAATTTTGTATGTGATTAATAGAAAAAACAACAGAAAAATATTTAAAATGTATTAGATGTATAATATGAAATGTTGAGGATTGCATTCTAAATATTGTCATTCTTTCTATATCCATTAGTACACTCTCAGGTGAATTTTTAAAAACTTTCACCATCAGTTAAGAGAGTTATGACCATTTTTGTTCCTCTACCCCCAACGTAAAATAGTACCTTAAAATCTAATGAAGACACCTGTATGAAAATTGATCTACCTCTATAATAGATGACACAATAAATACAGAAATGTGTATATGTCTAAGGGAAACCAATATCTAGTCAATCCTAAGTATAAATATGATGTTTGGAACTACTATGTTGCAGAAAAAATGTAACCCACCCCTTTAAGATTTAGTGAAGATTTTTGCTTAGTACCAAAAAGTAACAAATTGATAAGTATCACTAAGATAAAAACTAAACCCTGCCCGAAATTATCTCAAAAATAACTACTATGTCTGTATAATGTCTATGGCAAATTTTAAAAAGTTTCACCATCTGATTTTGAAAAGATGAGTGTCAGAAATCCATGGTTACTTGATTTTCATTAATTAACAATGTATAAATTCCTATAATCTATACAAAATATTTTGGAATAAATATTGTCCTTAATATTACTGTGTTAATTCATGTTCTAAGAACAAAACATTACCTAAAAACTAAAAAAAAAAAGAAGAAAAAAATATGGTCCCAGTGGGGTTTGAACCCATGACCCTCAAGGAATTTGTCAATTGTACGTAAAAATCATGTACTTGAATACTCTTCAAAATGGAGGTAATGCATTACATATCTAATACCTTAATAAGCTACTCTGTTTATAAAAGATAAATTAATCATTAAGTTGTAAAAACCATAAGCACATCGGGTCTAAGAAAATATAGAACTTTGTCTCATAAAATTATGAATATCCTTTTTATACAATTTTCAAAACAAAAATACAAATATCTTGTACCAATTCTTGTCAAATTGCCTTTCAAGATGACTGCCAATTCAAAACAAGAGAGGTAAATATTGTAGATGTGTGAACTAAATATTTTATCAACAAAATCATTTCTGTATGCAGCCAAATTCAACATACTCACCCTAAGACCAAATCTATGTCAGTCTGAAGTTGTTCATTATTCATGGCTTTCTTTACACACAATTTCAGCTCTGAAGCATTCCCCATCCAAACGAAAACCCGGAGAACGTGGGCCCAGGACCCAAAGTATGAATGAGGACCATCGAGAACCCATTCCAGGTAAGATGATCAGATAAGGGATAAAAAAGGTCAAGGTCACGGGTCATGGTGTTTAAAAAAATGTGTACATTTATTTTAGGATACTCCTCCTACATTTTTCATGGGCTTTTGATGAAACTTTCACAGACTTGTGGTTACCAAGAACCCCTGCACATATATTGCAGGTTTTCTAATTCGCTCATTTTTTACGAAATTATGGCCCTTTGTTTAGTTTGTGCATATTCAAGTTAAAGAGCATTTGGAGGGGGCATTGTGTTTTTGAAACACATCTTTTTAAAAAAACATTTAATCAGTATTCATTTATTATTTATTTATTTATAATCTATTCATGATACCTGTGCCAATGGAGATCCCTTACTTTATTTTTGGAAAATGAACAATAGTTCAGCTTTCCATGTGTACTTTCAGTACTTTGATTATATGTACAGTGCAACCTCTCCTAAGCAACACCTTTTGGGAGTAGCACAGTTATGTTGTTGTTGAGAGGTTGTTGCTCTATAGAGGTTAAATTTATAGTTGAATTGTGCTGTTGTTGCAGGGAAATTGTAGCTCAAGAAAGGGCCGCTCTGGAGAGGTTGTACTCTATACTAGTATATGTTGCAAAAATACTAAAGACCATTGAACTGAATCAAGTTTCCAATCCTTGTGTTCTAGCAAATAAACTAATACCTCAAATTATTTATTTGATGTTTTTTATTTCAGGAACCGTAGGTGCGAGGCCCGACCTATTGATGGACAGTGCAACACCTCCTCCAACATTTACAGAAGCCACCTCTGGTGCTCGACCCCGTGACGGGACCTCTCCCCGGACAGCAATAAAATCCACAGAATTTGAAACTCACAGGTATATTTAGATAATCATAATGATAGCATAAGAAAAACAAACGCATGTAAACCTTATGTTTAGAAAAAGATAAAAAATGAATGTGGAAAAAAATATTCAAACGATGAACGAAATTTCTTTTTGGTATGTAAAAATCTTTCTATAGAAGTACCATTGGTCTCCTCTGTTAGATATCTTTATAGAATGAGTTATGGTTGCTGATTTAGAAATTATATCTTATTTGGAATAAAGATACAATTTTCTGCTTGTTTAAGAATGTCCTTGAAGTATCTCTGAAAAAATGTAATTCTTATGATTTGTTTTCACATAAATGTATGTAGACTAACAAAGACTGTGGTTTTTCGAAACTGAATGATAGCTTAGCTTTCCACAGCAGTCACTAGCTCTGCGCACTTGAATTTTGATGCGGATCCCCATAGTACATTGATTTTCTACATCCGCCATGCTAAACTTGTCCCCTTCCATGTTGCAGTGCAAGTCTATGTGCGTAAGTTCATTTTCCATTAGTACTTACAGTACTACGTTTTCCTACATCCGCCATACAATTATTAAACTAGTTCCTTTTCCATATTGCAGTGCAAGTCTATGTACGTTCATTTTTCATCAGTACTTCAATACTTTGATTTGTAATTTGAAACATTTTAGGTCAGAGCGAACAGGTTCATATTTCCAAACCATCACTCAACAAGAAGAATCAAGCAGTCGGCCTGGATTTACTAAGATTCCTAGAAGTTCACCTTTAAGTGTCTCAGAGTCCACCCCTACTTACACAGAATTTACTGAAGGGACCCCGAGTTACACAGCGTCGAGCCCCTCATGTAGCAGTGAAGTCCTAGGTTTGAGTTTGTTTTATTTTTCATACTTCAAGGTCAAGGTCAAAGGGTTTCAAAGCTAGAGATTGATCTTTGAGCTCAAATCTCAATTTTGTGTTTTCGACATTATTAAATTGCTGACAGTTAGATGTTGTCATTTTTAAGCAGTGTTCAGAATGCAAGCCAGTTGTTCAACATATTACTCCCACTTATTAGAAATGTACATTAATTTTGAGTCTGTCATATGATGATAACAAAAATGAGATTTGAGTTTTCAGACCAATCTCAATTCTTATTACCTTAGACCCTGAGGTAATAAAACTTAAGATTATTCTGAAACTGAAAAGCTTAGTATCAGTCGAAATATACTTAAATTGAATAATTCTTTTAATTAATTAATTTATTTATTTTTGTTTAATTCATCCAGTGCTTTTAAAACTTTAAGAACAGTCTATCTAGGGTCATGGCATTGATCCAGTGGTAAGTATGCTGGATTTGTAAACCTCCAACTATAGGCCTTTCTTTGAATAAAGGCAATTTTTCAAGGACCGTCATTGATTATTTAGAACAAAATGACCTCTGAATGAAGGCAACCTGTCAATTAAGGCCACTTTTTGTATTTCCCAAGGGTGGTATTTGTTCACAGTCACATTCTCAAGTTGACCAAAATGTTAATTTTTTTTGACCTTCCAGATACAACTATCCCAAACTTACCGCATGATTCTGCCAGCGGGTCTGTTGAGAGCTCACCGTCCAAGACGATGGTAGCAAGTAGCAGTACGGAGGCTTCTTACTACAGTGCCGTATCACATTTGGACACAAACGTCACCATGACTACGACATCACGCTCTGAGGAACGTTTCCATAGCAACAGTCAGTCTGTGGTCTCGAATAATGGCAGCCGTAGTGAAACAAACCAGTCGAGTGTTAAACGAACAATTGAACTTAGCGCCAACTCTTCAGTTGGAGATAAAAATAGTGCTATCGAACTGCTTAACGACCAAAATGTTGTCGACACCTCATTTTCATCGCAGGCGACATCCGTTAACGAGTCGATAGTTAGTTCAGCAACTGAACCGTCAACTGTTACTGAACAAAGTGAAAGTAGCGATGATATGGCAAGTAATCTGGGAAAAAATAATGAACACAAACACAGCAATGTGAGTGATACGCTTAATAAGGTCAAAGAATCCGACAATGAAATAAGTTCAACCAATTATATATCACCAGCCACGGAAGAACAAAGTGAGATTGAAGAATCGGTAAGTGTTGGCTTTTACGCGGATGAAAAAATTCATATCTACAGTTTGAAGTAATTCTTTAATTCTGACTGCCTTTATTTTAATGTTTTTGATTCTTTTTACTAGGTTACAACATTTTGACGTTTTTGAATCTTAACGCTTTTTTGCGTGGTTCACTTTAATGGTTGGCTCACGTTTTTGACAAAAAACCTAACATTTGAAGTTCATCTAACAACTCTTAGACTAGTCTCTTAATTAAATGGTTGTTGTTGTGAAAACTTTTGGTTACCATGGTTACTATTTTGCTTCCATTTCGGCTTTTGTGCTTACTTTTACATAAAAATTGTGGTGATCTGACAGCACACCAAAGTGACCTATCTGTATATAATCTAATTAAGTTTTAGTTCACCCTGCTATTTCTCGAAGACACGAAAGTTGTCTTGTTTGCTTGGCCTTAGAGACATGACTGGACACAAAATTGTTTTGACCGTAGGAAGCAAAAAATAATAATTTTGACACTTAAGGAGATGGAGTATTTACGAAGCAAATTTTTTTTATTTTGCCAAGGTTGTGAATTCTCTTTTTCACAATTACTGTGTGTTTCAATGTTAAAAGGAGCGAAGTAATCATTCTTGATAAGCTGGCATTTTGTTCCATTTTTATTATATCAAAATACTCTCCCTTTACTAAAGAGTAGCTTCTCTTTTTCTATATATACATTCTTTCTGATACTTTTTTCTCTAGCTTTATCTATCACCATATCTCCCTCTTTCACTGTCCCTCCCCTGTCCCTCCGTCTCTTTCTTTCCTCTCCTATCATCTTATTCGACACATAGTGCAGTAAAACCTCTGAAAACCGGTCTCCTTCTAGACTGGGTCTGCTTTTCTGAGAACTTTTGATGAATATCGAAAATTCTGATTTTCAGAGAATTCCGGTTTTCAGAGAACTTGATGAATATCGAAAATAATGGAATTTGAATTTTGATTTATAGAGAATTGCGGTTTTTAGGGGTTTTATTGTACAAAGTCTACATAGATACTCAACTATACACAAAAATACAGGAAGTTGTGGTATTGATTCAGAGTACTGACTGTCCTAGGATGCTCGGCTAGACCAGAAATATGTTGATAAATGACATCAATGATAGACACACGAAAATTTTCAAGCTGTCCGTAGCAATAATTCAGCCTACCACAAACACCAAACACACTACAGTACTGAGTAGAGCTTGATATGCCATGAAAAACATACCACGATACTTTAATGATCTAATGTTCCGTGAAGCAAATCAGGATAATAAAGTGCTCCAGATATTGTATGTACATGCGTAATTCCTGCACAGAAATTTGCCATTTACAGCCAGCTTAAGCACCATTATACATACGTTTACGCATAATTTGTTGCAATTGGAAGTCAAGTATGATCAAAATTGAAATAGATGTGCGTTCATTTATCTACTATTATTCAATTTATCTGCAAAATGAAGCATTCTACAGAATATTCACCAACTGTTGGAATAATCAAATAACACATCCTATAAATGTTTGAATTGTTCAAATAAACCATTTACATGAGCCAGATGGTAGGTTTCTCCATACTGTTCACCGAAACTGTCGAGGAAATCAATCCAGCTATACTGTATGATGGTGTCAGAATGTATCCAAGTGTACCTCTCTTATAACTATCAGTACATTCATAGTCTTACAGAAATGTTAAAATAATAATCAGCTTTGGAAGAAGGGAAATGGTCAGTGATGAAACATAATTATACATATATATATTTCATTATTACGGATATAGTGAAATGTGAATATATTAAAGTTATTATTCTGTTACCTAGGAAACACTGTAACTATGTTCATCTGTAATTTTTGCTGTATTTAAGATTTTTATAAGCCCGCCCAGTTAGCTCAGTGGTTAGAGCCTTGGTTTACTGATCAAGAGGTTGTAGGTCGCATCCAGGGCGAGGCTCACACTTTCTGAGACAAATTTGAATTAAGATCAGGGGGTGACAATTTTCAGGATATATCGGGAATTCCTGATTTATCTGTCCTGAGCTATGATGTCTGGGCAAAATAAAAGTTATTTGATGAAAATACATATGTATCTAAAGAAATGGCAAAGTCAATTCAATCTGTCCTGAAGGATTTTCTCTAATAAAAACTGGGTTAGGTATAGAAACAATGTGGTTGAAGGCCTCTTGCAGGGTTCTCAATAACAGCAGGCTGCAGGCCAATTTAGCTGCTTAGAAATTTATTTGGGCCGGTTATATATTGCTAGAAAATGCCCAGACCCCCTCTAGCAGGCCTGTTAGTCTAACTTTTGCGCCTGTTGGCCACAAACTTATTGAGAACCCTGTCTTGTTTGGCAAAAATTATGGCTGTGTAAGATATTCAGGATTTTTAATTTGGCTCTGTTGACGCCCCTGTCAGTGGTTAGAACGTTGTTCTATTGATCAAAAGTTTGTGACTTTGAATCCCAAATGAGGCTCACTCTGTGCGTAACTGAATTTGACTGAAGATATTACATCCTGTGTTAAATTGTTGCAGTGTGAGACTTTGAAAAATAAGTTTTTAAAAGAATGGAACAGTATCTACTGTGTGGTTTTATTTGATTTATTCATTTTTGCCTCGTAAAATATTTCCTTTGCTTTGTTGATAACATATTCTGAATGCTTTTTTAACCAAATAGTGCATTGTTAGCATTCATTTTTTATTTTTGCATTTTTGCAGACTTAGAAAAAAATCGGTGACATTGGTTTGTTCTGTTGATATTTTCTTTTTTCTTGTCATAAAAACTTTACCCCTGTGATAATTGTATACATATAAAAAGTTCAAAGCTCTATTTTTTAAAATGAAAATCAGTTTGCTTTGTTTGTACTTTAATGTCTTTTACAACTTAGATCTGGTCTAAGTACTATATTTGTAATTCCAGACAAAGCTGTCCTGATGGTACATTTATTCTGATTGGATATGAGCCCCATATTACGTTATTTCTGATTGGATATCAGCCCCATTTTGTTTGCCCAATTTTGGTGAAAAGTCCCCAGTTTCAGTGCAAAACAATGCAATTTGTCCCAATTGGTTCAATTCCCAAATTAGTAAAAATTCTAGTTTCTACTTAAAACCACCTCTGTATAGTCCATCTAGCTGGCTGTAAGGATCAGTTACTTAGTTTTCAATACAAGTATTTACAGTTAATATTGACTTCAAATAAAGACCACCTCCAGTAAAGACAACTTTTTAATATTAAAGATAGTCGGCTGTCTAGATTTGATATTTCATATCAACCAATTGAAGTCTTATTTTTTATTGACCAATGGCAGAACTTGTTAATTCTTTATTTACCAATGACAAGGATTGTTATTTCTTTCATCGACCAATGGCAGAACTTGTTAATTCTTTATTTACCAATGGCAAAACTTGTTAATTCTTTATTGATCAATGACAAAGCTTGTTTTTTTTTTCAATAAGCAATAGTGAGAAATATTTTATTGTCCAATTACAAGTGTTGTTGTTTTTATTGACTGTTAGCATGGCAACAGCCTTTGGTTAGTCTTAATAGTCAGTTTTTTTCTTAACTGTAAGGTCTCTGATTTTATTTATATATATTCTGCAATGTTCACAGGGTCAAAGTTTATATGATTCAATTAGCTTTAGAGATAGTATCTTACTTGGATAATTAACTGGTGTAAAAATAAATCCCTGGATAAAAAAGGTACCATAATAAATGTGATAAAGACTAAATTTTCTATCATTTGTGAATATGTGTATAAGAATTATAGATTTTCTTTCTGAATTTTTCCTAATATAAGAAAAGTGTATAAATTAAGTATGATTTATTTTTGTCACGTTTATCTATGTAGCTTTATCTAATGTTTACAGCTAGTGACCAAATGTGATGATAGATTACTTTTTTTGTTGAACTTTTTGAAGATTAGTTTTATATTTATTTTTCTTTAGAGGAAAGTTATTTTTATATTCTTAATTATTCCAAGTATAGTTTATGTTCACATTATATAAAATGCTCTCCATACTTTATTTGGGACAAGGGTATGCATGTTTTTACATTGCTTTGTGTGGCTGTAAATATCCAAAGTCAGGGGACACCATTCAGATCTCCCTCAAATTTTAACTTTAAGCATATAACAAAATTCACCACTTTTAAAACCAATGTACAGATATTGCAATGAAGAAGTTCTTAAAGTTACTGTTGTAAAATTTTAATTCAGGCCTTTTCAAAATCCGTTATGAATTCACCCCCATTTAAATCATTTTTAAGAGAGTTTCTGAATGCTCTCTACAAAATATTACCTTGTCAAAGTTACAGTTGCACTTCAGTCTAATTAACTTAAGGTGAAGGGATTAAACAATTAAAGTAGAGCTTTCCACAAAATGTGCCAGCTTACTGGCTTTGGCAAGAACTTTGTATAGTGTCAGCTGTGCATAAATATATACTTAGCTTAGACGTTTTTCATTCTTTTGTACTAATATATTCTATTCAGAGCTATGATTATTTACTCTTTGTATGTGTTAAAGCGCTCCTTGAAAAGAAAAGAATTCTGCTAATATTGTTTCGTAAGCTTTGGTAGCCAGACATATTGAATGTTGCTAACTAATTTCAAGTGAACTACAAGGAACGGATGGCATCCAAGGTCAATAATTGGGCCTCAGACTTTGGAACGTTTATTTGTTACTTTCAAATAAACATGTTTGGAAGCCCAAGTCTGATAGGATAGGATAGTCTCTCATTGGATAATTCCATGTGAAGCAGATGTTACATCATTTCTCATTGGATAATTCCATGTGAAGCAGATGTAACATCATTTCTCATTGTATAATTCCATGTGAAGCAGATGTTACATCATTTCTCATTGGATAATTCGAAAGAGCATCTAAAAGTATCATCCAATTATTGACATGAACAGCATTGCTGTGTTTTTGTAGACACCTATTCTTTTAACCTTCCCCCCCCCCCCCCAAAAAAATCTTGGTGACCATAGATTTTTACTTTTAATTCACAAAGCAATTAGAAAAGTGGTTTCAGGTAACTATTTGAAATCATAACATGACACCATGTCATAGATGGTATTGGAGCGATTTTATATAATGTGTATATAATTGAAATGATGGAATGTGGGTGTACATATTTATTCTATGTGACTTACCTAGTTCCTGCTATCTGTTTTGTTGACTTCATGGGGTATGGTTTTATTTTAACTCCAAATGTACCTTGTTGTTTCATCAATGAAAGGAAACCATCTAATGCTGGTTAAGGGTGATAATTCTTGCAAACTCTTTTAATGTTAAAAGCTGCAGAACTTATATCTGGTGTCTACAAAGTTGAAAGCCTGGTTATTAGAATAGGATACATTCTTGGCTTAGTGGGTGGGGGAGTCAAACATTTTGTTTCAATTTGATAACTTCAGTTTTAATTCACCTGGTATAGCTTCCCAGGGTTTTCTTTATGTTCTGGGAAAGGCACCCTAACCCTTGAAATTTGGATGAAAACAATTTAGCGAATGAAATTTCAAGGTGTAAATTAGAAATTTAGGCCAAATTGCATGATTTCAATGACAATTTCAGAGGGAAAGGCACGTTTTACTGGCTATAACTATATGATAAAGCAAAACCCTGTTTCCAAACTTGATGCATGAAATGTTGAACTGGCTGCTATATATGATCGAAGTATAATTGTTAAAACAAACTACTGTTTATTTGGCTCTTTTCTCTTTATCTGTCTAATTACCCATGTATCTTTTGTCCCCTAGACCGTTGTTAACAGTCAAGTTGTTGTGTTAATTACCACTTTATGCCTTACCTAAATCTTGTAATCATGGAATCTTTAAGTATTGAACATTATTGTTGAAATATTGAAGTCATTGCGTTGTTGTCTATGTTGTATCGTCTTAGAGTCAGTGATTTAGTGTATGTTTTCCAGTTGTTTATAGGTTTGTACAAAAGTTGTGAATAATGTCAACTTTGTTCTTGTGTCCACCCAGTTCCTTGTAATTGTATGACCAAAACAGTCTTAGAAAGGGGTTTGGCTATTACTCTTTAATGGGCGGGGTATCGTGTTTTCAATGGGAGGGGATTATACTTTACTTTTGAGTGGTTATGATACAGTTAAGGACAGGAATAGGGTATTATACTTTATTTTTGTGGGCGTGGGATATTACATTGCCTAACGGAGGGGGGTAGGGAATTATACTTTAATGATGTGGATGGATACTAGGTTATTACATGGAGGGGGTGGGGTGTTACATTGTCCTATGGAGGGGGTGAAATATTATACTTTGATGTGGATGGGTGGGGTGTTACATTGTCCTATGGAGGGGGTGAAATATTATACTTTGATGTGGATGGGTGGGGTGTTACATTGACCTATGGAGGGGGTGAAATATTATACTTTGATGTAGATGGGTGGGGTGTTATACTTTGATGTGGATGGATGGGGTGTTATACTTTGATGTGGATGGGTGGGGTATTACATTGTCCTATGGAGGGGGTGAAATATTATACTTTGATGTGGATGGATGGGGTGTTATACTTTGATGTGGATGGGTGGGGTGTTATACTTTGATGTGGATGGGTGGGATATTAGATTGGGTATTATACTTTTGGAATATATCATATTTTTGGAACATGTATTTTTTTGTATTATTGGATCAATTTAATACTATTACATTGGGCTTTAAACTTTTTCTGTAAATATCTTTTATCGATAAATTGCTATATTTTGATATAATTATAATATTAAACTAACATATGTCTATAGCAGTTTAACAGAGAAGGAGTATGGTTAAAGTATCTGATCTGATCTGCAGGAGATTATTGGTTCTATTAAATGTGTGACATCATTTATGGAAAACAGCTTTTTTTCTCAAATTTATACAGCAGGCCCAATAATTTACTGCTTGAATTGTGCCTGTCTCATTAGGTTCTGGTGACCTACTGACCCAGGTTTTATTTTATTTAAATGTAGGTTAGAGGAAACCAGGTATTCATTTTTGGCCTGAGCATTGCTCACTATTGTTGGTTTATTTAGCAGTTGCTAGTTTATTAACCTGGCAAATTATTTCAAGTTGCTATAAATGTTACATTTATGTAAATTTCTTCTTGTTATTTACACCAGTGTTGCTATGGTTACAGTCTTATTTAACTGTATATTTCCAGGCATTTATTTTGTATGCTTAGCTAGACTTGAAACATACTTTTTGTATTTTAATCAAACTTGGTAGGAATTGAATTATTATACTAGTTGCATAACTCAGAAGAATGCTTGGCAGTATAGTGTATACTTTTAGATTTAAACCATTAAATGCTTATAATGTTTTGAAGCCATTTTGTAAATATCTCTTGTATAAATACTTTACTCAGCAAACTTGTTTTTTTGTTTCAATGCATTGCAAAATATGAGTTGCTTTATTTATTTATAATTAGCATTTCTGTTACTTGAAAAAAAGTGAATTGAATTTTAATTGTTTGCATGTGCTTTTAAAGATTTTTATTTTGTATATATGCTTCAAGTTTGTATGTTTAACTTAATATTTTGATTTCTCTTTTTCAGACTTATTTATGAGCTGAGCAATATGGATGTAACATTTTATTCCATTGTATAATTCCATGTATAGCAGATGTTGTGTCAATTTTGATTGGATGATTCCATGTGTAGAGGATGTTTCGCCATTTCTGATTGGATAATTTCTGTGTGTAGATGTTATGTTAATTCCGATTGGATGATTCCATGTGTAGTGGATGTTTCATCATTTCTGATTGGATAATTCCATAGTGCTTTCAAAAGGACCATCCAATCATGGACAAGGAGCATTATATTTGACACATGGCTATTTTTAGATCAGTAGATCTGATCCCTATATTGCTAAATACAACATATTCCATGATATTAGATATTTAAATCATTATATTGTAATTATTATACTGCCTATTGCTAGTGATATGAATCATTCTGTTACTATCTTCCCAATGTGCATTTTTCATACTCATACATGCAGTTAGAATCATTGCTAAAAATAGATTTCTAAAAATAGTTCCTGAATTTTCAATTATTCTATGTAGTGTTCATTCAGTCACCGCTTTAAACAACATAACATTTCAAAATTCTTTCACAGATTTTATTGATTTGAAATCCCAAGACCAATGAAATAAAATGTCTTTCTCTGTGGAGACACTTAATATTGATTTACCTGTATTTATAGTACCTGAATAAACTGCAATGCAATGGTTTCGTAATAAAGCCACTTTTTCATTTGATAATATTTTTTAAAAGAAAACTAGTATGGATGGTTTGAAATTACTGATTTGTGGGTCATGCTTAATTATGGTATGAAGACATAATTTAAAACTTGCATTTATTAAAGTTTAATGTTGGCTTCTAATAAGTAAAAAAATAAAAAATATTTGCAATGTTTGGTAGAAATCTGTCATTAAAACACTTTTGTCACCATATGCGCAATTGATTAGCACTGTTGTCCGAAGAAAATGTTGTGGCATGAAATTCGTATTCTGAAATGTGTTGTTTAGTAATTTACTTCACGGAAATATTTATATTCGCACAAGTTCTGGAAGTCATAGAAGTATCTTGTCATAGAATACACTTAATACATTTTGTATTTCAACTTAAAAATCACGTGTTAACTTTTGTGTTGGTGTGTACACCAGTGAATGCTTTATGGTAAATTGCAAGTGTGTTAAGTTTGCGGTGGAAAAAAACGCCACTAAAGATATGTGAATGCTTGATCTGTTTTCCTAGATGTTCTTTGAAGCAATATTGTCCCCTCGGCAGGTTTTTCTGTTTTGCAAACTTGCACCGATGAAAATGTTACACTCTAGCTTGCACACAAAATACCTATAATTTAAAAGTACTTAATTTTTATACACCCGTTTGAAAAACAGGTCATATTATTGAAACACCCAAGGCGGGCGGGTGTTCTAGCTGGCAGGCAGCGTCCACAGCAGTGTCCACTCTGTAATTCAAACAGTTCTATTCGGATCCTAACCAAACTTGATGGAAATGTTTATGGTCATGACTCATGAGACCTCAATCAAGGACAATAACCAGCCTAATTGGCCCAGGCACTTCTGAGTTATTATATACATAACATACTGAATAAGTATTTACCCAATTGGGCTTGCCCTTAGAAATTTGTATCAATCATAAATCCAATGTGATTGTTTTGGAATTAAGAGCAATTTGTTACGATCAGTTGTTTGTAATGCATAAAAATTCCATTAGATTACCAACCAACTTTACTGTAGATAGGAAATTAACTGTGATTGATATATTTTTGTAAAAGCTGTATTTTAAACACATATTTTATTAAATGTGTACCTATTCACTTGGATCATACGAGTATTGAATTTCTAAAACATCTACATAAACAGACACAGATCACCTTTAAGCTCCAATATCATTCTTTTTATAATGAAATGAAATTAAGAATCTAAAATTCTAAGAAAGCTTTGGACCTTTTTTCTTCTTCAGAAGTAACTGAAAATTAAAAAATTCTGATCCATATTTTCTGAATAAAAAATTAAAGTCTGTTTATGAGAAAATTCCCTTTTTTACAGAATTGAGATTTTTTCTCAACACTCAATGTGTAAATTACAAATTTGTCTCTTTCTTGACATTAGTGGTGCTAGTCGTGTCTTTATTCATTCACAGTTTGCTTGCTATTGGCACACAGTTGAACAAATTGATCAGAATTATTATTTTAGACAAATGAAGTCATCTATTAAGTCCCAGACCTTTCGGTAAAAAGAATATGAAATTTAGGTATATTAAAACACAGTTATAGTGAAGTGAACTCAGATGAAGAGGTTTTATTTCCCCACCCCTCCCCCACCCAAATAAGCCATGTTTATTTCATTGCTATGGATACAAGAATGCATTGAAATAATGAGTAATTATTGCAGGTCAGACCCGGGCCCCTAGCTCAAAGGTCAAGGTAATTGAGGGGCTTGACATATCACTTTTAGCCCGGTGTGGACTTATTTACAAATGTTTCTTTATCATAGAGCTCGGACCTGTGTCCTATATATATATATACAGTAGTTAAACCATTTAGATATGAAATCCTTTCTGATTCATTGCAATGTAAGTCAACTTGTATGTAAATTTGTATTGTATAACTTGATAATGCCGAGTCAACACATTTTACTAGAATAGCTTGTGTTACACTTTGACATGAATTTTATAATGACCATTTCCCCACCCACTCAGTTTTATATGAAAACGTATCTATTCTGAGATTTGGCTCAATTATTTTATTTTATATCAAAATGTTTGGGTGGGGTTATGACCATTAAAGTATTGATATATTAAATGTTGTCCAAAATGTGATAGCAATGTTTATGTATTAATCATGCAAGTTTGCTGTAGAGTTATCTACAAATCTTTCAGTGTGGCAAAAGCTTAACATTTTCCCCTTATTTTTGATAAGTTAAAAGTTTCTCTAGTGTGAAGGGATCGGTGGTGGATGGTCAACTTATGGTTTTTAGGGGTAATTAGGAACTGCCTATTTATCTTCCATTGTACAAAAGTGGCTGAACACAGAAATTACAAATATTAGCCTCATTATTATCTAGTGGTGATGTTTTCTTTATATTATTGACATCTTTTTAAAAAAGTACTTGATGTAAAATTGTGTTTGCTGTGTGTCTTAGTTAGCATTGTGAAACTGAACTGCCAAGTTTTATGGTCAAATGGCTTTTGAAGTCATTCTTTTCCTCTAATAATAAATACATGTACACAGTAATTTGGATAGTATGGAAATCACATTTCATGCAGCAGTTCCCTTGATAATTATCCTCAGTGATAATTGCTTCTATTTATTGTTTTCTTAATACAAAGTTTTAACTTCTGTCTGTCAAACCCAAAACATTCAGTTTTAAAACCATCAGGCATGTTTAAGGAATTTTCTGATCTCTGATTGGTCAGTGCATGTAATTTGTAGATGTCTGATTGGTGGTTGCATTTTCTTCATTTTGATTGGAGGATCGCTTGTTTCTGTTCTCACATTTGATTGGTTAGTTGTGTAATGTGTATGCTGCCTCCTATCTGGTGATACTTGTAAATCAATCATTTAAACGGGATAACTTGAAAAGAATGCTTTCCTGATTACTAGATAATTAAGTGTTCAAATGTGGATTTATTTGTAATTATGATGCAATAGCCCTACAATATGCTGGTAAATTTGCAGCAGGAATTATAACCAAAATCATATCACATTAGTTGAAATTTGAAAGTACATACCTTTTCTGCATACAGTTGTAACCGTTTACTATATATCTGTCTATATATGTAAGTTAAATTTTACAGAATGTGTCATACCAGTTATGTTGAATGTATAAACTATGTCATGATTTATTAATTTATTTGTATTTTTTTGCAAAACCACTGCTAAATATTGTTATTACTATTTATAGATACACAGTTAGGTATAACTCTGTACAGTGTATGATCAGATTTGTTCATTCTAAGAATCCACTGTGCCTAATGAGACACCAGAAGTTCTAATTATTTCACTGTGTGGAACAGTGCACAGGATGTTGACACTGTTTTAACATTGATCACTGCCTCAATGGGACCACCCCACTTGTTTGCCATCTTAAGTAGTGTGTCATATTACTTGATGGATTCATTTTCCTTTCTCTTCATACTTCAGTAATTTCTTAAGTTTTTGAACTTGAACTATCTATCAATACTGTACAGTGTTATGACTACCTACAGCTATGAATTCAATAATTATGTTTCAATTGTCAATGTGTATATGTCATAATAGAATACAGGTAATAAATGAAATAGGTCTAAACCATGTTGGTTATTTATTTCAATTTACCTTGATTGATTACTTTAATTGAATATTCCCAAATTAAAACTCCTGCCCTGGGCACGCCCATGTATTAATGGAAGCGCCCGTGTATTAACGTACACGCACATAAATTTATGGCATGCCCATACTTACATGGACACGCCCATATAATAATTGACATTATTCGAAGATACTAACTAGTTTATTCAATATAATGAAAATCAAATTCAACGAAACACGTACAATGTTTTGTCAAATTCTACTACATGTATCTACAATATAACTATTCTCCTAATGCTACAAATGTATAGGGCTGTGGCGAGTAACCGAGTACTCAGGTAATCACAAATCGTATTGAAAAATCGAGTATGAATAATCATCATTACTAAGATTCGTGGTTCGCGATCTTGTTTTTTAAAAAAATAAAAGTGCATTCTTTGTTTTTATCTGAACAGATATTGTCACATCATGGACTACTTTGTTTGCCAAGATGCACAATCGGTTCTTTAAATAATGATGCTGGTAAATTATATATTTAAGCCATAGAAATATTTATATTGATTTACTTCATTTTTTTCTAAAAGAAATTCAATTTAGCTGTCAGGACTGCAATTTTGAAGTTTTAGATGGGTTACTTGATAACAAAAGATTCGTGATTCGATTTGTGGATCGTAAGTGCTGAATCGTGGATTGGATCGGATCGCAACCCAACGATCCACAGCCCTACAAATGTACAGGTTTACTTGCCTAGGGGCGGAGACGTGGAATGAAGATTTTTGACAGTCCTTTTGTTTTAAGTCCAAAAGGTGGTTCAGTTGCCAACCGATTAGTCGTCATAGCCTTTGGGGAAGTCGGAAACAATGCATTTAAAATATTTATTCCTGTTTTGACATTTCTTGAAACTTTTTGTTCAGTATCAGATGGAGATTGCATTTTGCTCGCCTCAGCAACGGATTCTTCTGTCATGTCTTGAGACGTGTTGATTCCAAGATCTGTATTGCTATTCAATATGTCAGCATTTAATGAATTACTTGTTGTGTAATTAATTAATGAAACATCAAGAGATATATGTTGCTTTTGAACGTTTCCAAGGTCTGGGCGACCACTTAGGAATAGTTCTAATATTGGAATGGTTATTTTATGTAGTTTGTCATTTTGTTCGCCTTCCTTTTGTTTTGTGTCTGTATTTTTCGATAAGGTATATTCTGATTTGAATGCTGAAGGTTCAGTCGTTCTGGAAGCTTTGAGCAAACTTCTCAAGTCAGCGGCAGTAGCTCTCTCTCCAGAAGAAACTTTTCTTGTATCAGAAAAGGGCATTGCAGATGATACGTAAGGAACATCCGTCCTGACTCTTCTTTCATCCAGGGATTTATGTGCTGTTGTATATTTCAAAAGTTTTCCAGCATGACCTTTTCTTCTATTGTAGAACTTATCATCTGAAACAGGGAACCTGTCTACACCATCACCTTTGTACTTATTTATGTTGACCACTGGTGTCAATGAAGGCACTGGCGCATTTCTTCCTGACAGAGTATTGTACCTGTTATCTAATCGTCTTGTGGTCTCAGGTATTCGTCCAAGTGATGTTACTGTGTTGCTTAAACCCCTGTACAATAAATTCATAATTGCGTCAATTTTGGAGGCAACAGTCACACCACCAACTTTGAAATTGTCTTTGGTCTTTACAGGAAACGGTTTCATTATGTCATTTAAAAAATTGATAGTGAATGCTTTCCTTTGGTTTTCTGTCTT
Organism: Lutraria lutraria; assembly: GCA_964023205.1. Taxonomy (NCBI): domain Eukaryota; kingdom Metazoa; phylum Mollusca; class Bivalvia; order Venerida; family Mactridae; genus Lutraria; species Lutraria lutraria. The sequence goes on from OZ026849.1 coordinate 12,972,171, forward strand.
TGGAATATGTTGCATTTCAGTTGCTTGTTTATTAAACGACGATTGTCTTGGTTCATGTTGACGAAAGCCTTGTGTTCCAGTGTTGCCAAGTGTTTTGTGGAATCCATTCTTTGGCGGCATATCCTTACTATGAGCATCATCGGTAGTAGTTGCTTTCTGTTGTATGTTGATTGAACTTCTTTCATCAGTTACGCCCTTTTTTGCAGATTTAATAGTGTTACCAATATTTGTATTAGCACTTACCCAAACACGGTCAGTTTCATGATCTCCTAATTTGTTGCTTATCGCAATGTTACTAGTTTCTGACTGTTCTGTTTTTGAGGAATCGTTTATTTTCCGTGAAGCAGATGTAGATGATTTACTGAATATTGTAGGTACTGTTGTTGAGGAATAGGCGACAGGACCAGCACTACGTTTTCGAGTTTGAATTGGTTTTGTGCTTGAGATTTTTAATGTATACAGGCGCGAGTTCTTAATTGTTCGAGTTGTAGGTTTGGTTCCAGACGCAAGTGAGGAAGAAGTTGCAGCACGTATTATTTTTTCCCGTGACAGATTAGTTCCCATAGCATCTACGCCATCATTTCTTTCGGGCGAAGCTGAATTTTCATTTGTTATGGAAGATTCTTTTACAACGATAGTTGGAAGGAATATGGGAGGCATTACATCCGGGGTTTTATGAGAGGAAAAATTTGGTTGATTAGATAGCTTGCTGAGTTCAGGGAGATTGTTATTTTTCGTGCCTAATGTGATCTCAATACTATCTTCCAAGTGGTTGAATAAATGTGGTAGTGTTGTCCTAGAACTTACAACTGAATGTTTGTTTTTGATTAACTTTGATGTATCATTTCGAGACGATTGCTCGATCTTCTCTTTATTTCCTGCAGGAAATTTAGAAGGACTATCAAGCTTCGGCGTTTTGTCCTTTGAAACCTCTTCATTAGGCTGGTAGACTTTATGTTCAGATTGCCTGTTCTGTCTTGACTTCTTCATGTTCCATACAGCTGCTTTAGAGTCAACGGAAGGGCTTATACCAGTTTTATGTTCAGATGGTGATATGAATATTGGCGGTAGAACCGTGTGTAATGTGTTGTAAGAATTAGACATTGGCCTTAGGTTTTTCTTCAGCTCTTTATTATTGGCTTGTTTATTAGTACTAACGTCAGCTTTCTTGTCTTTGTGCACGAACGTGGGTTGAGAAAGGGTAATGTAATCACTTGGGCGTTCTGTCGGAGTATTTATTTCAGACTTTTGGTTAACTCTCAACTTATCAACATCTGGTAGCTGAGTAACTCGTTCATTTGTGACTTCACTGCGTATGTTGTCTTGTAATGTTTTTATTGTTCGTCCTTCTATATCTGATGATTTGGAAGTTGTAGTTATTTTGACTGAAGGAAAATGTAACCATTTGATGCGTTCATTTGAACTATTGTTTTGTTTATTAGAGTTGTATGAAGCCGTTGGTACCATTGTGGTTGTGGTGTAAGAAGTCAATGCATATGACGCACTCGTTCTACCAATTGCATTTGCTGTTGTTGTTTCTTCAAAGATTGAACTTAATAATGTCGATGATTTTGTGGAATACGTTCGGTCAAATTTATTGTATTCATTTGGTTCTAATCTATTCACAGTCGGCACTGCTTTGAAAGTAAACATTGGTAGTAACGTAGACTTAGAACTTGAAGCTGGCTGGTCGTCTTGCATAAAGATTTGTTGAATGTTTGTATTCTGTAATTGATCACTGTCGTCTTTACGTTCAGTCGAAGCATTAGAAGATATTTTTGAAAAATCAGATGGAACACTGACTAATGATTTCTCATTATCTGTCGCATGTATATTGCGCTGAAATTTGCTTTCTTTCGAAGGCCCAGGAATTGTAGGCTGCTCTTTATTTGTTATTGGAAATTTAGGCTGAAATTCGCCTTGTATGTGAGGCCTGGAAAACGAAGATTTTACTGTATTTTTCATTGGTAAATTAGGCTGGAAATCTGAGTGTTTGGTTGGTCCGGTAACTGTTGATTTCTCTTTAGTTGACCATGGGATGTTTGGTAGAATGTCTTTTTGCTTAGTTGGACTACGCATTGTCGATTTCTCTTTGTGTGTGACTGCTATATCGGCATTGGATTCTCTTAGATCAGTTAATTTTCCTTTATTGGTATCAGCTGCAATAGTCGTATACTTAAGACTAAGATTTGCCCTTACGTTGGCTCCGATTTTAGCAGGAATTTCAAATATTGGCGGAAGGTCTGTAGGTATTGGGTTTGTTAATTTGTTTGCGTGAACAACTAGGATAGACTCTTTTTGTTTTACTATAGATTTATCAGTCTGGTTCATGTTGAAAGGCCGAATTGGTGAAATCTTAGTACTGCTACTCTGTGGCTTTACAGTCGTTTTGAGAGTGCTTGTTTGAATCTTAGGTTTGATTGTTTTCTTAATATGTTTCGCATTTTCTTCATGGTTCTCTTTAATTTCAGTTATTTCGCTTTGGCTCTGTTTGATGTCGTCCGTACTTTTTATTATTCTTTCATCAGCTTCAGATAATGGTTGTACAAATGTTTCAGTTTTGTTTAGATTAGCATTTGTGACTAGGATTTGTTCATTAGACTCTGGAGTGGTTTTTCTTCTTTTGGGTGTTATCGTCGAATTGTTATCCACATCATTTGCCGCACTGACATTATCGTTCACTGTGGTTTCTCTGTCGACGAAACGAGTTGTTGTAGATGACTCCCCAGTATCTTTGCCACGCTCTTTCATCCAAAACTGAACGACTTCTTTTAAATCTCTCAGAATATCAGAACTTGAGCCCTTCAAATTCTTCCTGTTGAACACGGGTAACTGAAAACTATTAAAAATTCCGTCGATGTCTTTCTGTGATGTCATATGTTGTTCAACGCTGCCAATTTGTTGGCCGACTTGAACATCGATGTCTTCATTTTGATTTATCTGTCGATTTTTTGAATTCCTGGCATGTTCAAACAATGAGTTTAGAGAAACGTTTCTGTTCTTTGTTTCAAATGTTATATTCTGTACATTGTTTAATGGGGAAATCGTTGTTGAAGTGTCCACCCTTTGTTCCTGTATTTCAGAATAATCGAAACCACCCCGATAAGAATTAAATGTTCTTGTTCCATTTGCATACATAACGAAATTTGAACTAAAGTTAGTACCATTGAACATTTCCGGAATTTGGTTGTGTCCGGAACTATGCCACGTAATTGGTCCCGGTGACATATGTTTTACCATAGAAGAATTGAACAATGAGTTTTTACCGAGTGAATGTTGTATTCGTTCACGAATATTTTGGAAAAAATCGGGGTTTGTGAAATTACTAGAGCTTATTTGCGATTGGAAGGTGTGAATTTGCCCAGCTGAATTGTTGTTCTTCAAATTGTCAAAGATTTTCCGTACGTCATGTCCACTTCCTGTGTAATTCATAGCACCGGAATTGAAGAAAAATGACGAATTACCTCCCATTGAATTATTGGGATTATTGTTACCAGAATTTAATCCGTTATTTCCACCACGGTTAATAAAACTGCTGGCTATTTCATTTCCATCAGTATTATTTGAACTATAATAAAAGGTTCTAAATATTCCAGTTTGTCTATTTGGCACAGATTGGTTTGAAAAATGGGTACCCGTCTGTCTCCATTGTACGTCATTTCCGGTTCCTGTTTTTCCAACGTTACCCATTCTTGCGTTACTACCATTGCTTTGATAAGAGAACCAGCTCCTGTTGCCGTTGCTAGGAAACAGTGTCTTGTTAGGCAATGGTATATCTGGTAGACTTTCACTGTAATATAGAGGGCAAAAAAAAATGTTTATCAATGTAATACGTGTAAACTGGCTTTCATGAAAATCAACCCTAGCAAAAATACTAGCAAGTATTTCTAAGAAACACGTACAAAAATCTACCCCAAAAATACCAATTATTAATATGTAGTTTAACCTTAATTGAGTATTGTTTCGTTTCTATAGATACGTATTGTCTGAAATTATAAATAGTCAACAAATCACATTGAAATGTTATTTATTAACAATGAAACCGATTAAAGACTACCTGTTTATAAGGGTCACATTTTTACCTTTCTCGAGGGTGGACTTTGTTTGACAGGTGGCCTTTATTCGGTTTCATTGTTAAAGCCCCATTAGCATTTTGGATGTTAAAATTAAAGTAGGTCTTATTTTACCTAGAAAGATATCCTATCAGTGAAATTGACTTTTACTTGCAATAAAAACATTCGGAAATTGTCTTTTTTAGTCACAAAGTACATATAGAAATATACCACTGTGTCTTTTTCAATGATATTGCAAAAAAATAAGAAAAAGCGCCTGACAACATTTCTACGAGATGTGGCTAAAGAAAGGCATTATGTAATATTGTTTTAGAGCAAATAAGATAAACATGTATTTCTTATATTTTACTATCATTACATCTATTGTTCTGTACTGCTAAATTTAAAAAGCTAATGGGGCTTTAATAAATAACATTTCATTGAGATTTGTTGAGTGTAGAAAAAGTTTTTAAAATATGTCTGACAATAAATGGTCGTTATGGTGAGGTTCGTATCATCAAAGTGACTGCTGAGTGAGGTTTTAATGTGTTTATGTCGTAATGGCGTGGTAAATTTTGTAATGTATATACTGAGATTTTTTAATTACATTACCTGCGTGTATTTGGAGCCCAATCATCACGTGACTTTGTGGGCATAGCCTCGTAGGATTGCAACAGCCAAACCTTTAAACAAACAATGGTAGCTACAGCATAACACAGTTATAGAGAACTCGGATAAATTAGATAATCGGATACAGTTAGACATGGTTAGCTCATATATAGTGAAGAATTAAATACAGTAACATGCGGTTTTAACTAATTCATCGACCAAAAGTGTTTTAGAGATCGCATTATACGCAATGTATTGTGTACAGAGGTACCCTTTTAAAACGTTAATGAACAACAAATAACAAGATAATAACAGCCAATAAGCACACGTGAATTTTCACTATTTGAGGTTTATAAAGTATCTGACAGCTTACGTTATCTCAGGACATACTTAAAAAATAGTTTGTTTGTAGTAATGCTTTCTACTCTGACACCAAAACCAATTTTTGGCCTCTCTCTATTTATTTTCAAAAATTAATTTGTGTGCAGTAACGCTGGCTACTCTGACCCTAAAACATGTTAGGCCTCTGTAATTTTATTTCTAATAAAAATACCACAGTGACATGTTTTTGGGTTCAATATAAAAAGTAAATTATAAAAAAGTATGTCCTACATACCAACTGAAATTTCTGTTGGTAGGGTTACGACAAACAAGCATTTTAAAGTCCCATTAGCTTTTTGCTATAGAAAATATTATACAAAAGACAAGTAACTGCTGATATTATCCAAGACAATTTTTACCGACGAAACGATACCTTTTTCTTCTAAAAACACTCATTTCGTTGTGAATTTTGCTTTTGTGACGTCACTTCAAGCCGTGTGCATAATATGACTGAAGGAATACACAGCTGTTCTATAAATAGTTTTTTTTCAATGATATTGAAAAAAATAAGATATTGGTTTCGGAAACATTTTTCTTGCTATAAAATATGCACGGGAGGAAAACACACCGGATTCCTCTGTTAGAGGACAAACAGAAACTATTACGACCGATAAATTTATAAGCTTATGGGACTTTAAACATAGCCCAAGTACAGAAGACGATAGTTCAAACTATCTAACATTGAGTTCCAATCATTTTTTAATTAAATAATTAAAATATATATTTGAAAGTCTTACCTGAAATAAAATAGCAACAGTAAGAACATCCATTTTGTATCAAGATCATACTCAACACCAGTATTTATCAGAATGACAACATTTTGTTGCGTATCATTCAGAACTCGTAAATATTTCAAGACTGACACCTTGTTGTAAAATCAAACAGGTTTAAATGATACTTTAAGTCGTTATAAAGTACTTCGTTACGCCCTCTAGTGATTTATGTCAGTATGTTACAAGATCAAAACGTATTCGTACTGACAATTTAATGTTTGAGCTTTCTGATACTTTATACCTTTTATAGTGTTTGACAAAATAGAATAAGCGCTCAATGACCAATCATCTTCTTCGAATAGGTCCCACGTGACATTGAAAATCACGTGATACGAAGATATATAACATTACTTTGCGGCTTTTCTGAGTCGAGTACAAAGAATAATTTAACTAACTGTTACAATATTTGTAAATTGAAACAAATCCATTACATTCAAACCTGTGTTCGCGGCCACCACCACTTGACGACCACCATATGAATGAATGTCATTTTTTTTTAAAAACCATCGATGGTTATTTAGAACAAAATGACCTCCGAATAAAGGTCACACATTGTTTTTCCCAAGGTGGCCTTTGTTTACAGGTTTGACTGTAGTTTCATCATGGTTACAAAGAAAGCCAATTAAGCCGTTTAGTTCAATTAATAAAATGATTTTCTTGTATTCTTGATGTTTTATTAATACAATGCAATCGCTCCAAAGCAACGCACTTTTACAGTAGCATAGTTATGTTGTTTTAGAGAGGTTGTTCTTCTTCAGAGGTGAAATCAATAGTTAAATCGTGCAGTGGGAAAAACCATGCTGTTGTTTCAGGGAAGTTGTTGCTCAAGTGAGGGTCGCTCTGGAGAGATTAACCGTTAGTGTGCGTCATTAGTGCAGAGTGACAAATCTTTAAGCTACCTGATACCAATTGTAACTACTCGGGCATTTCCGGAACTGAGAAATACGTCTCGTAAATAAATGTAGGCTAACAATTTTTTATTATGCGGTTTCCGGTCACTTTTTTAAACACTATGTACTCGTTTTTACGAAGCATTCTTAGAATTACAGACTTTAATTTATTTCAAACGTGTTTATTCTTCGTAATTGATATTTAAAATGAGCATCCCATTGGAAGTAAAACAGGTTGTTTCCAATCGTTGGATTCGCAGGGTCAAACATGATGGGAAAAAGCCCGTGAACAACTTCAACAATAATATTATGGCGGCTTGCCTAGTATGTCCAAGGCACTTTTCTTTATACAAATGCCGAGGTATTCCGATTGTAGCACCGAGTTATTGTTACCTGATGAATGCAAAGTGGTTTGTCACGAAAAAAATCCTATTTTTTCTTCCAAACATACATAGAACTATATACATAATAGTATGGGTAACATGGAAAAACATTTTCTTTTCGTGACAAACCCCTTTGGATGAATGTAGGAACATGTGTACATATTTTTAGTATAATGAGTTTATTTACAACATGATTTTATACGTGACAAATACACAATAGACAAAGTTCATAATGCATGAATACATTAAACAAACAAAATACAGTCAAAGACTCATAAACAACACCTTGTTATTAGAGGGCAACAATCATTTTCGGCCAAAGATTTTCTTTCCAGACTGTGCCAGATGTAAGTGGTGAGTCCAAGAAGGGTACCTCCGTTTGAACAAAGAAGGAGATAGGTACCATCTTAAGTTTTATGGAAATACATCTTTATTCGCTTCAACCATTTCCATCTAGAAAAAGAAGCCTTGATCGACCACACTCGCAACAGATTACGTTTGTTACAGATTTGTTTCAAATGTGATTACACTCAATTGCTCGTCACATAGAAAAAATCAGCATCGATCTCATTCGTCTTAAAGTATGTTACATACAGGGTAATCCAAAAACATGTCTCACAAACAATGCGAATGCTAAATAAATATTTTACTATTAAAATTATGTGATTTTAAACTTTACACAATTAACGCGCATGCATGTAAGACGCTCTCTGATCAGGATATTCAATAATGTTTGTTTACGATTTTACAAGAGATGCTCAAGATGTACACCATGTTTATCTGCTACCGGTGTAAGATGACGTCGAAAGTTATCAATGACTTCTATGTACGTTTGTTGCCTTGCCAGGCCCATTTCCGCCTCGTATGTGATGATCACAAATTTGCGTAACACGTGTTGCAAAATAACGTAATCTGTTATGAATATTGTCTGGTATATCTTCTTCTCTGACAAAAAATCTTGTCGACCATTTTTGAAATTTTAACCTTCAAATAAAACAATAGGAGCGAAGACAACCTCTTGGCTTCCTAAACGTGGCTTTAATACTTACATGAAAAAGAAATTTCAAAGTTCTATCTCGAACAAAAAACCCTTTTGAACTCTCTTGAAGGTGTATGCATCAAACACATAGATGTACGTATTTGTTATGTTAAAACAAGGAAATTGAGCACACAAAAAAGAGTCATAAAAACGCAGTTTCAAATTTAGACTATTAGATAAAGATAGATTTGAGAACGAGTTAAGACAAGTTCATGCTCTAACAAAGTTGATCGTATTGGAGGGCTTTGGATGTATTTGGTGGACGACATATTTACTGCACTAAGCAAAATGATAACAGGGCGATAAAACCATTATTAACTTGACAGGTATGGTATAAACATATTATCAAGTGCACGGCGTAAATGGTTTTTAAATGTCAGCTGTATATTCTAATTAGTACATGTGGTGTTTTTACCGTTAAACCTGAGTTAAGGGCCATCTCGCCTAAAGGTCGCCATCTGAACAGAGGACACTATTTAGTTCACATTGGTGATACAATAAATTAAACAAAAGTTTCAAATAGGACAAATTATGCATTGAGGCCAAATACGTTTGTTCATTAACACTAGCTTATTTCAGTGCGCATGCGTGGTTCGGCGATGGTTTGGTAACACTACATCATACAAATTAAACAGTTATTAGACAATAGACTATAAAATATAAAACTACCGGCTTCAGAGAAATAGACAAACTAAATCAGTGACTTCATGTTAAAAATATATAAATAGCTTATTTCTCCGCGCATGCGCGTTGATGAATCAAAATGCAGAAAATAGGACAGTACATATGGAAATATAAATAAATCTGTACTACTCTAAAACATGACCAAATCTGGTTCATTTTCACGTTGACATTCTGCTCTCCATTCATGGATGCTGTTCGCGTAATGACTGTTGCTACGGTGAGGGGAGTCGGCCACAATGGTACGGCTGTGTAACGTGTCCTGTGAATGTCCGTCAATGATATACGGCCCATTTCTGTTAATGGTATACGGCGCAACGATGCCAATACCTCCGCTTACATTGCCCGGGTTCTCGTGCGTTGGCGAGTCGATTATAAAGGGTCGAGTGCTGCGTGTAGTTGTGGTTGATTCGGGGTAAATATCAGTGTGGTTATCATAGAAACTGCGATCACCGTACGTCTCGTGCCAGCCATTTTTATTGTAGATGGTCAGATTTGGTCTTTGGAGAGTTTTAGAAGTATCTTGACTATGACCGAACGATCCCATTTGTTGCAGAGGGGCGACAGGGCTCTGGGGCAAAGTTGGAGATTGTTGGGCGTGTTCCATTCTTAAATGTAGGTTGTTCACCATCTCTTCTTCAGCTGCGACCAATGTCTTGTTGGCAAGAATATTGGTTCTTGTAAGAGAAATGTCTCTTTTGATTGCCCTGAAATAAATAGTGTCAATAAGTGAAAAAGCCCAAACCAACTTTAGTGGACGACTAATAGAATTATTAAAGTTTTAAAGACAGCATATTATTTCCAACAATTGTTCAACCAAACTTCAGGTTCCTGATAGGGGTGACAGCCTCATTAAATCGACGTATTATTTTTGGTGCCCCAACTTCTTTCATATTTACTGCGCTAACACTATAATATTTTATTGTTATGTGTCATGGGGACGGACTCGACCCTATGCCTCGTATGACAATGAGGTAAATAAATGAGCTCGATTCGAAAAAAGCGACATACTTATTTCCCGCTGTCATTTAAATTTCATTTTAATCTCAATAGAATGGTAACCTAGCAAAGCGTCGAACTGGAGATTAACCATTGATTTGATTTATTGCTTTTTCAAAAGGTATTGCAAGGCGTCATGGGTGAAATTACTGTTATGACCTCCTTAGGGACCAAACCATTTACATGAACGGAACAAACAAGAGCTAACAAGTCTGGCCTTTTTTACTTACTTGCGACGTTTCGTCTTGATAACACAAGCGATTAACAGAGCAAACATGGCAGCCACCAGAACTCCAGCGATTTGTAGCGGGACATAATAATCGTCATCTGTAAGTAGACACAATCATATTACACGAAATTTATTTATTTTTGTTTAAAGCCATTTTTCAAAAAGAAATTCAGTTACATTGTATATACGGCGGCCGATTCACTTAACCAGTTTCCTGGTTTGTATTCTGACCAGTACTGCCGTACCCTTCCACCAGAAAATAGTTTACTGGACTGTATCCTAACAAGTACTACCGTACCCTTCCACCAGGAACAGTTTACTGGACTGTATTCTAACCAGTACTGCCGTACCCTTCCACCAGAAAACAGTTTACTGGACTGTATTCTAACCAGTACTGCCGTACCCTTCCACCAGAAAACAGTTTACTGGACTGTATTCTAATCAGTACTGTCGTATCCTTCTACCAGGAACAGTTTACTGGACTGTATTCTAACCAGTACTGCCGTACCCTTCTACCAGGAACAGTTTACTGGACTGTATTCTAACCAGTACTGTCGTACCCTTCTACCAGGAACAGTTTACTGGACTGTATTCTAACCAGTACTGTGGTACCCTTCCACCAGGAACAGTTTACTGGACTGTATTCTAACCAGTATTGCCGTACCCTTCTACCAGGAACAGTTTACTGGACTGTATTCTAACCAGTACTGCCGTACCCTTCCACCAGGAACAGTTTACTGGACTGTATTCTAACCAGTACTGCCGTACCCTTCTACCAGGAACAGTTTACTGGACTGTATTCTAACCAGTACTGTCGTACCCTTCCACCAGGAACAGTTTACTGGACTGTATTCTAACCAGTACTGTCGTACCCTTCCACCAGGAACAGTTTACTGGACTGTATTCTAACCAGTACTGCCGTACCCTTCTACCAGGAACAGTTTACTGGACTGTATTCTAGCCAGTACTGTCGTACCCTTCTACCAGGAACAGTTTACTGGACTGTATTCTAACCAGTACTGTGGTACCCTTCCACCAGGAACAGTTTACTGGACTGTATTCTAACCAGTACTGTCGTACCCTTCCACCAGGAACAGTTTACTGGACTGTATTCTAACCAGTACTGTCGTACCCTTCCACCAGGAACAGTTTACTGGACTGTATTCTAACCAGTACTGTGGTACCCTTCCACCAGGAACAGTTTACTGGACCGTATTCTAACCAGTACTGTCGTACCCTTCTACCAGGAACAGTTTACTGGACTGTATTCTAACCAGTACTGCCGTACCCTTCCACCAGGAACAGTTTACTGGACCGTATTCTAACCAGTACTGTCGTACCCTTCTACCAGGAACAGTTTACAGGACTGTATTCTAACCAGTACTGTGGTACCCTTCTACCAGGAACAGTTTACTGGACTGTATTCTAACCAGTACTGTGGTACCCTTCTACCAGGAACAGTTTACTGGACAGTATTCTAACCAGTACTGTGGTACCCTTCTACCAGGAACAGTTTACTGGACTGTATTCTAACCTGTACTGTCGTACCCTTCTACCAGGAACAGTTTACAGGACTGTATTCTAACCAGTACTGTCGTACCCTTCCACCAGGAACAGTTTACAGGACTGTATTCTAACCAGTACTGTGGTACCCTTCTACCAGGAACAGTTTACAGGACTGTATTCTAACCAGTACTGTCGTACCCTTCCACCAGGAACAGTTTACAGGACTGTATTCTAACCAGTACTGTCGTATCTTTCTACCAGGAACAGTTTACTGGACTGTATTCTAACCAGTACTGTCGTACCCTTCCACCAGGAACAGTTTACAGGACTGTATTCTAACCAGTACTGCCGTACCCTTCCATCAGGAACAGTTTACTGGACTGTATTCTAACCAGTACTGTCGTACCCTTCTACCAGGAACAGTTTACAGGACTGTATTCTAACCAGTACTGTCGTACCCTTCTACCAGGAACAGTTTACAGGACTGTATTCTAACCAGTACTGTCGTACCCTTCCACCAGGAACAGTTTACAGGACTGTATTCTAACCTGTACTGTCGTACCCTTCCATCAGGAACAGTTTACAGGACTGTATTCTAACCTGTACTGTCGTACCCTTCCACCAGGAACAGTTTACAGGACTGTATTCTAACCAGTACTGTGGTACCCTTCCACCAGGAACAGTTTACAGGACTGTATTCTAACCTGTACTGTCGTACCCTTCCATCAGGAACAGTTTACTGGACTGTATTATAACCAGTACTGCCGTACCCTTCCACCAGGAACAGTTTACTGGACTGTATTATAACCAGTACTGCCGTACCCTTCCACCAGGAACAGTTTACTGGACTGTATTATAACCAGTACTGCCGTACCCTTCTACCAGGAACAGTTTACTGGACTGTATTCTAACCAGTACTGCCGTACCCTTCCACCAGGAACAGTTTACTGGACTGTATTCTAACCAGTACTGCCGTACCCTTCTACCAGGAACAGTTTACTGGACTGTATTCTAACCAGTACTGCCGTACCCTTCCATCAGGAACAGTTAATTTGACTGTATTATAACCAGTACTGCCGTACCCTTCCAACAGAAAACAGTTTACTGGACTGTATTCTAACCAGTACTGCCGTACCCTTCCGCCAGGAACAGTTTACTGGACTGTATTCTAACCAGTACTGCCGTACCCTTCCACCAGGAAACAGTTTACTGGACTGTATTCTAACCAGTACTGCCGTACCCTTCCACCAGAAAACAGTTTACTGGACTGTATTCTAACCAGTACTGCCGTACCCTTCCACCAGAAAACAGTTTACTGGACTGTATTCTAACCAGTACTGCCGTACCCTTCCACCAGAAAACAGTTTACTGGACTGTATTCTAACCAGTACTGCCGTACCCTTCCACCAGAAAACAGTTTACTGGACTGTATTCTAACCAGTACTGCCGTACCCTTCCACCAGAAAACAGTTTACTGGACTGTATTCTAACCAGTACTGTCGTACACTTCCACCAGGAACAGTTTACTGGCAACTTTCCTATGTGGAGGAAAACCGACATTGTTGTCAATTTTCATAGAAGTGTATGACCTGTCACGACTGGTTACCAAACGCGGATCGCCGGGTTACAAATCCCGCGCACTAACCACCGGATCACGACCGCCGTCAGGTACAACATGTACACTCAAAGGCCATCCTTATATAGCTTTGATTGACGGGTGGCCTTTGTTTGGAGGTGATTTCGTTCTTGATAATCAGAGTTGGTTATCGAAAGAATGACTATTATTCACAGGGCTTCCTTTATTTGGAGTGGGGCGAAATCATAGGTTTGACTACATTTTTAATATACGGATTTTGATTGTATCTACTCATTGCTGCTAAAATAATAGATATTATGGAAAACATCATTGACCAATTATTGCTAGTTTGTTTTTGTACTACATGTATGTTAAGTCTTATTTTCAAAAGAAATATACCATATCTTTATTACGGATACACAATGTAGTGATATATTTTTATCATGAAGTCATTACTCGCGAGTCTTGATGAGTTTATCATAACAACGTTCTACTGTATATTTATAAAAAGACTCAATGACTGTAATAAACTATAACATCATGATAAACATTTATTTTGTTTTGTTTATAATTTGACATAATTCGTTTTCCCCCGTCAAGTCTGTTTTCTTTGAAACAATAGAATAATTTACGAATTGTGTTATTACGAATTTTGTGCGCACTGTCGTATTATTTATAGCGTGTCGAGTTTCGTGATAAACTTTTATTTTGTCATACATTTTTTCTAAGTTTTAAGAACATAATTGTGACGCAAAGAAATACTTTTTTTACATGGTAAACAATTTGTTAGTTTCATGCACCAAAAACACCCACGTTTATATGTTTGTTAACTAAATCGTCAGCAGATAATTTTGTAATAAGTTTCTAAAGGTTCATGCTAGGCACATCGTATCATTTTTACAGTTTTTACATACTCATCTTCGTTAATGACACGCTATAAACAGAGGTGACTGTATTTGGCCAAAACCACTGCATTAAAAATCTTAACGAATGTTAATAGTTTTTTTACGAAGCTAATGATGATTGATAATGTATTAATAAGATCGAACAAGTGTTGAAAGAGTTCATTAGCTGTGAAACCAATTAACTCGTAAATAGTGATATAAAATATGTTGTAAAACAAGAAAGGTTTTGATTTAGGCCTAAAAAAAGCTAGTAAACAGACACTGTTTATTCCTTCATGAATAATTATATTCAAATCTAACAGGCAGATCGCCCACGTGGCAAATGCATAGACAGTTTTAGACAGTTTATTTTGAATCAAACTGCATACAGTTTGAGGGACAAGCGGTACAATATATACATATCTGATATACTAAATAATTAATTGCAGTAGGAAACGGTTATAAGAATTCAAATAAATAATTAATTGCAGTAGAAAACGGTTATAGGGAATTCAAATAATTCATTAATTGCAGTAGAAAACGGTTATAGGGAATTCAAATAAATAATTAATTGCAGTAGAAAACGGTTATAGGGAATTCAAATAATTCATTAATTGCAGTAGAAAACGGTTATAGGGAATTCAAATAATTAATTAATTGCAGTAGAAAACGGTAATAGGGAATTCAAATAAATAATTAATTGCAGTAGAAAACGGTTATAGGGAATTCAAATATTTCATTAATTACAATAGAAAACGGTTATAGTGAATTCAAATAATTCATTAATTGCAGTAGAAAACGGTTATAGTGAATTCAAATAATTAATTAATTACAGTAGAAAACGGTTATAGTGAATTCAAATAATTCATTAATTGCAGTAGAAAACGGTTATAGTGAATTCAAATAATTAATTAATTACAGTAGAAAACGGTTATAGTGAATTCAAATAATTCATTAATTACAATAGAAAACGGTTATAGTGAATTTAAATAATTCATTAATTACAGTAGAAAACGGTTATAGGGAATTCAAATAAATAATTAATTACAGTAGAAAACGGTTATAGTGAATTCAAATAATTAATTAATTACAGTAGAAAACGGTTATAGGGAATTCAAATAATTAATTAATTACAGTAGAAAACGGTTATAGTGAATTCAAATAATTCATTAATTGCAGTAGAAAACGGTTATAGGGAATTCAAATAATTAATTAATTACAGTAGAAAACGGTTATAGTGAATTCAAATAATTCATTAATTGCAGTAGAAAACGGTTATAGGGAATTCAAATAATTAATTAATTACAGTAGAAAACGGTTATAGTGAATTCAAATAATTCATTAATTGCAGTAGAAAACGGTTATAGTGAATTCAAATAATTAATTAATTACAGTAGAAAACGGTTATAGTGAATTCAAATAATTCATTAATTACAATAGAAAACGGTTATAGTGAATTCAAATAATTAATTAATTACAGTAGAAAACGGTTATAGGGAATTCAAATAAATAATTAATTACAGTAGAAAACGGTTATAGTGAATTCAAATAATTAATTAATTACAGTAGAAAACGGTTATAGGGAATTCAAATAATTAATTAATTACAGTAGAAAACGGTTATAGTGAATTCAAATAATTCATTAATTGCAGTAGAAAACGGTTATAGGGAATTCAAATAATTAATTAATTACAGTAGAAAACGGTTATAGTGAATTCAAATAATTCATTAATTGCAGTAGAAAACGGTTATAGTGAATTCAAATAATTAATTAATTACAGTAGAAAACGGTTATAGTGAATTCAAATAATTCATTAATTACAATAGAAAACGGTTATAGTGAATTCAAATAATTAATTAATTACAGTAGAAAACGGTTATAGGGAATTCAAATAAATAATTAATTACAGTAGAAAACGGTTATAGTGAATTCAAATAATTAATTAATTACAGTAGAAAACGGTTATAGGGAATTCAAATAATTAATTAATTACAGTAGAAAACGGTTATAGTGAATTCAAATAATTCATTAATTGCAGTAGAAAACGGTTATAGTGAATTCAAATAATTCATTAATTGCAGTAGAAAACGGTTATAGGGAATTCAAATAATTAATTAATTACAGTAGAAAACGGTTATAGTGAATTCAAATAATTCATTAATTGCAGTAGAAAACGGTTATAGTGAATTCAAATAATTAATTAATTACAGTAGAAAACGGTTATAGTGAATTCAAATAATTCATTAATTACAATAGAAAACGGTTATAGTGAATTCAAATAATTAATTAATTACAGTAGAAAACGGTTATAGGGAATTCAAATAATTAATTAATTACAGTAGAAAACGGTTATAGTGAATTCAAATAATTAATTAATTACAGTAGAAAACGGTTATAGGGAATTCAAATAAATAATTAATTACAGTAGAAAACGGTTATAGTGAATTCAAATAATTAATTAATTACAGTAGAAAACGGTTATAGGGAATTCAAATAATTAATTAATTACAGTAGAAAACGGTTATAGTGAATTCAAATAATTAATTAATTACAGTAGAAAACGGTTATAGGGAATTCAAATAAATAATTAATTACAGTAGAAAACGGTTATAGTGAATTCAAATAATTAATTAATTACAGTAGAAAACGGTTATAGGGAATTCAAATAATTAATTAATTACAGTAGAAAACGGTTATAGTGAATTCAAATAATTAATTAATTGCAGTAGAAAACGGTTATAGTGAATTCAAATAATTAATTAATTGCAGTAGAAAACGGTAAAAATCATAGGTTCATCACATTGATGACAGATTCGCGATGTAAGAGTATAATAAACCGAGGCCAATCTCGAAGAAATGTCATAACTGAGATTAAAATCTCGCAGAAGATTATTGTTTGTAGATAAATTAAATTTAGCATAATTACTTTTCCCCGATATTACCAATGTGGAAGAAAAAAGTCTGAAATGTGTACCATTCGGAAGATTTTTATTTAATAAAAAACCTTTTTCAGGTCCTTGGTATGTCACTTGGTATTTGATAGTCAGTTTTGATATGAATTAGATCACTGGTCGTAAAAATGACATACAATTGACTGTTTGAATATGATTTGATAGTTAATTATAACAGACATTAGAATTTACATAAGCGTCTCTGTTTATGAATACTAGTATTCATAATGTGCACCGTAATAATTACACGACAGTGACGTATGCAATTATTTAATCGTTACCACTCGTGCATTTCCGTATCTGAGAAATACACACTTTTCTTTAGACAAAAGCCGAGGAGTTCCTATTGTCAATTATCTAGCGTACCGTGAGAAATACACATACGTGAAAAGGATATGTTTGATAATGACAACATGTAATTAAAGATAATTAATAATACGTAAGTAATCAAGGTATGTAATGTGCTACCTGCTTGTATTAACACATTCTTCGTATTAATTAAAATTACCAAAATGAGAGTTGTTGTATATAGATATGCATACAAATTAGGATAAATTACACAAAATGTAAATTTGCCACGATGACTTGCGTTTATGCGTTTGTTTCTTAATAATTCGTCACGTATCTACAGCAAGAGGGGATTCTGTGATTGAGTTTTTAAAGCCCCGGACAGGTAAGTACTACCTCGTTCGAACCCCACCCGGGTCAAAAAAATATATGCGACGAGGCTGTCCAGCTAGCTTAGAAATGAAGAACTTTGACTGATCGTAATAAATGCCCGTACTAACCTTTACCTGGTTCATCCACCACAATTGTTGGATTCACTTCTACGTGATCTTCATGTTCGTGTCCAATGTGTTGTTTGGTTTCCTTTTTATCTGTTGATATATCAACATGATTACCATTTACATTATCATTAATATTTTAAACAATATTTTCAACAACATTATAAACAACATTTGAGCATTTTTTTCAACGACATGATTAATAATATTTTCAACATCATTAATGAAAATACTATCAACAACATTATCAACAACTTTTTCAACAGCATTGTCAACATTATAAACCAATTTAAAATAAGTATTGACATAAAACGCTGGATATAAATGTAGATAGCGAAAGAAGTACAATACATGCTTATAGTCTAAAACAAGATGTACTATTTATAGCTCGTCTGATTTTCGGAACATACGGGCATCTGAGAATGCATCCTGGACCATTAACTATGAAAACGAGGCTAACAACACAACAGTCTTACAATGGATAAAGTATACTTAATAAGTAATGAAATGGACTCTTGGTTCTTTGTGAAAAAAGTAAACTTACATGTCAGTTCAATTTCAATATCTATCGGAATCTCGCTCTGAAACTGCGTCGGTACCTCAATCACTGAGTTGTTACATCTCCCTGAAAATACAAAAAAAAACTTAATAACCGAATCGTGTTATAACGACATCGTTACGACCGTATTTCCAATACAGTAAAATACGACATTAGTGAATTCGGATATAATGAAGAATCGGATGCAGTGAAGTATTATTTTTCCCGACTGACATAGTGCACACTGATTGGTCTGTATTGACACACCGCAGACATAGTACAAACTGATTGGTCCGTGCTGACACAACACAGTCATAGTACACACTGATTGGTCCGTGCTGACACACCTACAGACATAGTGCACACTGATTGGTCCGACACACATACAGGCATAGTGCACACTGATTGGTCCGTACTGACACACATACATACATAGTGCTCACTGATTGGTCCGACACGCCTGCAGTCATATAGTGCTCACTGATTGGTCCGAACTGACACACTTACAGACATGATACACAATGAACAATATAAATAGGTTGTAGAGAAATAAATTTAATGAACAATAGAAGTTTGACTTACAGACAGAGTAATCGGAAAGTCGGCATTGAATTGTCAACGACGGATCGATCCAAAATTCTTCCTCAGTGATCTCCCTTTGTGGTGTGACACATGCGCACTTCCCATTAACGCAGGTGCCCGGATATTCACAATCTTCGCTGCTTCGGCAACTTTCGCCGATATATCGTGTCTTCGTAAGTCGGCATCTTCCGTCAATAGTCGGCGAGAAGTACGGATCACATTTACAAATTCCAGTTATACATTTCGCAAAGGGAGATAAGCAGGTTTCCATTCTCGGATCACATGTGGCTCCGGTTTTAACGGCTGAAAAAAAAACATTTGTTTTTTAACATATTCAATATTATTTTTAGGGATACCAAAAACAAAGAATTTAAGGTGTGCTGTGTTCTTAAAATAGATACAATATACAGTGCAACCTCTCTAGAGCGGCCCTCTCTTGAGCAACAACCTCCCTTCAACAACAGTATAATCCCTCCATTGCACGATTTAACTATTGATTTAACCTATCTAGAGCAACAACCTCTCAACAACAATATAAATCTGCTACTACCAAACGGGTGCTGCTTTGGAGAGGTTGTACTGTATATGGAAGTAGTGCCTAAGTAAACTATGAAGTCTGTCGAAGCATACGAGTATGCGTACCTCCGTGCTTTTCTTCGTCAGTGAAGATGCCATTGAAAGAAAATACGCTCTATTACGTTTTTTTTTACTAATTTGTTCACTTTCTTCAAGATAATTGATCCTTTATAAATTGTCAATTTGCAAAAACAGTTGTGTAAAGGAAATTATTGAATTTCATTTAGCATTGACTCGAAAAGCGCATACAATACAAAGTCTCCCTTCACGGTGTCCGAATGTTCAATCATCCTATGCAAGAACAAATCTGGAATTGAACAGGTTACTCAATTAACTATAGTAAAGTTCTTTATCTTGTTTAGTGGAAATAGATAAAAAAATATATAAACATACCCGGGTTACATTGTAAACGATCTTCGGTTGGTACCATTCCTACATCGCACAGACAAACAAATCCATCACACGAATTGGGTCGGCAACGGGAACCAACTGTAAATTTTTCAGAGAAGAAGTCAAAATACCATTTGAAATAAATTTTGTATCAACTACGGTGTAAATCGTTCTAGTGTTCTGAAACAGTATTATAGACCTTCAGAATAATAAAAAGTATTTCTTTGATAAACTTTGTTCGGGAATATTTGTGAAAAAATCGCACCACCAAATCACGAAAAATATAAAAATAGATGTTTTTCAAACTGCCTGCCCTGTTTTGTTTAGGAAACCCTAATCATAACCATTTTCTAACCTTATGAAATAAATAAGCAATCTGAACTCCTCGGCGTTTGTCCATATAAAACGCCTCTGACATAATAGACAGGCAGCCATATTATTGTTGTTGTTCACGGGCTACTTTCCACCATGTCTGACCCTGGGATTCCAACGAGAGTAACAATTACATCAATCGCGAACGATGAACACGTTTAAAAGCCTGTCATTCTAAGAATGATTCATGAAAACGAGAACCTTGTGATGAAAAAGTAGAGACCGGAAACCATCTTACCCAAAATGTGTAACCCTACACTTCATAATTACATGTATATGAGGCGTATTCTCAGTGGCGGAAATGTCCGGAAATGCCCGAGTAGTTACGATTGATCATTTAGGTTACGTACAGAACGGAAGTTAGACTTACCTGGACACTGAGAGTGGGAGGAGCAACTGTCGTATACAGATTTCTCCGGAAGTATCAAGGACCAATCGTTCTGATTGAACGATGTTGGTGAGTTCACATTGGTCTGCTGTGTAACTGTTTGGATAATTCCTTGATTCGTCAGTATGGACGTCCCATTACACTTTTCTAATAGTACAAGGAAGTGAAAACCACCAAATTAATAAAAACAACATAGAACAATTATTCTGATCAATCTTTCAGAGACTTTTAGTTTATACACCGCAACCTCTCCAAAGCAACATCACTTGAGAGTTGTAAAATTGTGTTGTTTTTGAGAGATTATTCTCGAGACAAGTTAAGCGTGTGTTAAGGTAAAAATGAGAAAGTGGGTGACCTTTCCTTGTGTCTAGTAAGAAGTCTAAGGTCGCCAGGAAAAAATAGGATAGGTCGCGTAACTAGAAACAATAATTTTTTTACGCTTTGACAAATAAAAATGTATCAACTTAAATTAAATGCCTAAGGAATCTAGCATCGATATTACAAATTTTGATTAAGATTCAATACAAATCAGATCATAATGAGATCGGATAAACTTTACCTAAGCTGTAATCCTTTGGTCTACACTGTAGTACACTAATAGGATCAACCCAGAACTCCTCAGTTGTCAGGGATCGAAACCCACCATCACATTTACAAACACCTTTCACACACTGCGCCGGAAATTCGCATGATCCACACGGTTCCCCGATGAAATTGGTACCCGGAAGTTTACAACGTCCATCTTTGGTTGCTTGGAAACCACGAAGGCACGTGCAGATTCCGGAAATACATTGCGCATACTCCGAGATGCACCGAGTTGAGTTCATATCACAAACATCACCAATCCTAACAGCTGAAAATGAAAACAGATTGAATGTGATTGGTTGAAGGTCTAAGGGAAACAACTCTTTATTTTTTGCATTTCAGTCATCTACTGATTGTCTCCCTTTATCTATTACTGAATTAGCTCTAATGTCTTGTTTCTTATCGGATATTATCAATGTACAGTAAAACTTCTCTTGAACAACAACCTCCCTTCAATAACAGTATGATTTTTCCCACTGCATGATTTAACTATTGCTCTCTAGAGCAACAACCTCTCAACAACATAATTTGCTACTCCCAAACGTTCATGTAACAATTTCTCTTGTGTCACTGTCAAATGTCGGTTTATGGCCATAAGTAGCTGCAGACTTCTCCATACGCTTCAGAATAATGATTGTACAGTTGACTCTTGTTAGCACAAAGTTTGCGGGGCCACCGATATGCTTCGTGCTAATGATAATTCGACGTAAACATCGAGAGACTGATTTGGCTAGAAGATTACTGAGCAAGGTGTCACGTAGTAACTTAAACATCTTTATTTTATCGGACCCGCGACATCCCTGCCACGTGATCAACCAGCTTAGCAGCCCGGGTAGACTTAATAGGTAATTAGTATGTACAGTAATTAAGTAATCGTTTACTAGTATTATGTAAAAGACAGCTGTCACTGCTGACAATGAGTCTTGTATCTTTATGATATACAGTTAAGCCAACTTTGGGGTCAACTCTACAGTCTCAATTGATTAATTTATTTGGATCAGACGCCGTTTTCAAGTTTTTCAGTTATATATGGCGGCCAATCCACCTAACCAATACTCCTGGACTGTATTCTAACCAGTATTAATTTACCCTCCCACAATGAACCGGCAATTTGTCCACACTTGGAAGAAAATTGATATTTTTTTTTCCAATTTTTATGGAAATGTCAATATTGGGATAATCTCATAGTCAAGTTGAAATTACAAATTCAATGTATGTAGAAGAAATCACTATCAAAAGCCGGTATCATAACGCATGGCAGCAATGTGGTCGCTGAATGAGGAATGACTGTAATAACGCATGGCAGCAATGTGGTCGCTGAATGAGGAATGACTGTAATAACGCATGGCAGCAATGTGGTCGCTGAATGAGGAATGACTGTAATAACGCATGGCAGCAATGTGGTCGCTGAATGAGGAATGACTGTAATAACGTATGGCAGCAATGTGGTCGCTGAATGAGGAATGACTGTAATAACGCATGGCAGCAATGTGGTCGCTGAATGAGGAATGACTGTAATAACGCATGGCAGCAATGTGGTCGCTGAATGAGGAATGACTGTAATAACGCATGGCAGCAATGTGGTCGCTGAATGAGGAATGACTGTAATAACGCATGGCAGTAATGTGGTCGCTGAATGAGGAATGACTGTAATAATGCATGGCAGCAATGTGGTCGCTGAATGAGGAATGACTGTAATAACGCATGGCAGCAATGTGGTCGCTGAATGAGGAATGACTGTAATAACGCATGGCAGCAGTGTGGTCTCTGAATGAGGAATGACTGTAATAATGCATGGCAGCAATGTGGTCGCTGAATGAGGAATGACTGTAATAATGCATGGCAGCAATGTGGTCGCTGAATGAGGAATGACTGTAATAACCCATGGCAGCAATGTGGTCGCTGAATGAGGAATGACTGTAATAATGCATGGCAGCAATGTGGTCGCTGAATGAGGAATGACTGTAATAACGCATGGCAGCAATGTGGTCGCTGAATGAGGAATGACTGTAATAACGCATGGCAGCAATGTGGTCGCTGAATGAGGAATGACTGTAATAACGTATGGCAGCAATGTGGTCGCTGAATGAAGAATGACTGTAATAACGCATGGCAGCAATGTGGTCGCTGAATGAGGAATGACTGTAATAACGCATTGCAGCAATGTGGTCGCTGAATGAGGAATGACTGTAATAACGCATGGCAGCAATGTGGTCGCTGAATGAGGAATGACTGTATTTCATAATACACAATACAGTGGAACCCCTTCGGGGCGGCCTCTCTTGAGCAGCAACAACTTTCCTTCAACAACAGTATGTTTTTTCCTACTGCACGATTTTACTATGAATTTAATATCTCTAGAGCAATAACCTCTCAATAACAACATAAATTTGCTACTCCCAAAGGGTGTTGCTTTTGAGTGATTGTGCTGTACTTATTTACCTCTAACACAGGATGATCTGTCATCCGTGGACACAAACCCGTCTTCACATAAGCACGTGTAACCATCACATGATGTCGGTTTGCACGTTGCACGTGCTGGGCAGTCCACATTACTCGTGCAAACTTCGTGCACCGCTCTGGCGATTCCTGTAAGAACAAAACTTGTTTCATAAACTTAAATATTAGATACTTGTACAAATGTATATGTTTTTTTCAAAACGCTTTTAAGTGCAAATGCCGTCAAAATCTACCTTTGTAAATTTTCCATAATTATCTATTTTCATTTGTCATTTTTTTTCGCTTTTTTTTACTCGAAAATGTAGAAAATATTAGGTACAATATGAGGTACAGAAAACCAGCCAAACTGAGAGCGAGTCACGTGATATTGTCAAGTCACGTAATATCGTAAACTATATGAAAACACTTTAACTATACCTAAGGATACATTGAATAATGTTCGTGTTTCTTAATTATGCTTTGTTTATCATACTTGTACGTCCAGTGATACATTGTATCCGTATTTGTTTATATTTGTACAAGGCCGGAGGCAACTTGTTTGCTGAATATACCCAATTAACTTTTAATCAATTTGTTTGTATCTATTTTCAACTTACCTTGACAGGCAATGCGACTAGTAGACAGAGCAAGCAGAAGGATAACTGTTGATTTACACGTTCGCTGAAAACGACAAGCATTTATTAAAACAATGTTATAAAAACTTTGCCAAGAAGGAGGATAACATTTTCTACCAGTTGCTGAGTTCTTATACTGGTATAATATTATGACGTACGACCCAGTGTAAGCCAGAGGTGAATCGGATACAAATGTTTGAGAAGTTGGGAGAAAATCGGATACAGTCCGGGAACATGGTTCTGGTATAACTGTCAGGAATTGGTTGGAATACTCCCCATGAATATTGTTCGGAAAACAGTTGTTAAAATACAGCCCGGGAATTGGTTAGGATATAAATCGCGCTTTTTTGGATACAGTCCGGGCGTTGATTCGGAAATAAAAGGGGACTTGGTCCGGAATTAAATCGGGTGTTGGTTCGGAAATAAATCGGGAGTTTGCTCGGATATATTTAAACTAAAATGTGGTCGTATACTATGTTGTATACATGTTTTATCATACGATTAAGCATTGGCATGAAATTCGACCGTGTGTAAATAATAAGGATTATTATAAATTACGAGTATAATGTACATGTATTAACAGAAATGCTAATAGCCTTCATTTTTATTTCAATAAAAAGTTACAGCACAATAATTTGTATTATTTTATTACTATATAGACTGTCAAACGTTATGTAATAACAACATTTATTATCTATTTACATTTACATTTGCTATGAAAAAACAAAACAATACGACATCAAGAAGACAACCTATTGACCGATGATTGATCTCACGTTCGTCTTGCTCGCTCATGTTATTGATACGTGCATTTTATGACTCGCCCAAATCATGACCTAAAACATCGTTTCTTTGTACGTTGTGTATTTTAGGCCCGTAGGAAGCTATTTCAGACTAGGAAGGGGCAATTTTAGATTTTGGCTGACAACAGGGGAGTGGGGCGGGGAGAAAAATAAAGCCCCTTTGATTATCATTACAGCCTGGTCGGTTTCTGTGGCTCTGTAATCTAAAAATGATTTTCACGTTTTACTCTCGAAACGAAAATCGGCATTTTTTATTAACTTTTCAGCAAAATTAAGTCGAAAATGTCAAGTTCGAAAGATTCAATTTACTATTACTTCTCTAAAACTAGATGTTTCTCGAAATATTGTCCGATTATTTTGTTACTTTTACGGCAAAACTGAGTAATATGTTTGGTTTGGCGACAAAATGTGACGTGTTAGTCGTATAGGCACAAATATAAGGCAGTTGATTTTCGTCATACCGAAAGCTATGAACAAAAGTTATCTTTATTTTTGGATACTCGAGAACATTTTTTTTCACATTTCGGCGGCGCCTCTTGTTTTGACCAAACTGATTGGCTGAGGTGAATTATTTCTTGGATAAACATACAAAAATATTTCTTTGGACAAATTTCTTTTTAAATATTAAATTTCAATGATTACCTACTGAGTCGTAATACATTTACTTCGGGGTGAAATATAATGTACAAACAAATACTAAGGTATATGCGAATGTTTAAATAATGAATCGACAAGTTTTAAGTAGTTCACAGTAATTTTTTTTTGAAAAAAGTACAAAAAAGAGACACTAATCTGTACTATGCAGTCAATTAATCGATTGATCGATCATTCAGTCAACGAAAAACTATATCGATCAATTATTTAGTTAATAAATTAATTTATCAATTAAATTGCCGCGCTTTGTTTATTCAAATGGCATTTTCCGGCAAATTAATCGGTTACGGTGTAAATATACTAAAGTTGTCTTTTTATATCTAACTGTTTAGATTTACGTTATCGGTACTATAGAAAATCCTTATTGATAGCTATCGTTACGTGAATAAGCAATTCGTTTAGTCATTCTCATGAAATACGATAATGTTAAATTTCGAATTTTAAAAAAATGACACAATTACGTACCATGTTAGCGAAATTTGACTTTTTCGCAACTGAAACAAAATCCAGGAGTCCTTTAGGGTCTGATTTATTTCATTCGTTTCCGTTACTCAGCAGATTTTGTACAATCCTGTTTATTTAGTCCTCGAAATTTCAAGCTCGAAATATATTTCCCTGATTTATAACTCTCATGTTGAATATCTTAGAAAAAAATGTTTCAGTGAATCAAAGCACAGACAAACACGTTATGCGTGAATCATCCGCTTTACATGAAACAATATCCATACACACACCTCGCGAAAACTAATAAAACTTCGATAAAATCGATCATAAATGCAACAAGAATTGATCGATATATTTCCATGATATTTATCGACCATGTAATAATTGTTATATTATACAAATGCAAAAATATAACGACATATTGTCTTTAGGATCATACATGACAATTACTTTAAAGGTACACAACCGAATTTAGTTATTGCATTATTAGTGCATCGGCCTTTAACCAAACGCGATGGTACAATGTTTTCTTATGAAATAGACTTACAAAAAATATATAAAGTTTTTAAAAATTATTTTTAATACGCATATTGATCAAATAACCGATTTATTTATCCGACAATTGTTGGTTATTTTATTAAAAGAAGACAATAGAACAAAATAGATCTCCGTTCTATGCGTTTATGCTGACCGATGTATGTATTTTAAATATCCAGTCATGAAAAAACTGTCATTAAAGACCTATAATAAACTGTGTATATTACTACATGTATATTGACCGACCTTATTTTGCGCCACCCCTCGAGTTTCTTACGGCAAAATACAAAGTACGAAAATATTGGGAACGAATCGTACGCTCAAAGTTCAGAAAAACTAGAAAAGAAACGTTTATCTATGTACCTATTCTTATGTTTCGGTCAAGTAACCGTATACAGTAAAATCCCTGGAAACCGGACCCTTCCGGACTGGATGAAAAGTCCGGTTTTATGAGAATTACGTATTTCAGAGAATGTTTGATAAATTCCGAAAATAATGGGACTTGAAAAATCGTCCGATTTTCAGAGAATTCCGGTTTTCAGCGGATTTAATGTTTCATTTTCTATTGCCTTAGTTTTAATTTCTGCCAACTAAAATTTTTTTTTTTTTTTTTTTTTTTTTGTGTACAAGGACATACACCTTTAGATATTAATTGATATTCATCAGTGCATTAGTCAAAAACGTCATGGACATATACTCGACCCTATTGACAGTCGGTAATAAATACTTTTCATCGTAATGTGTTTTATGATCGTGTAATTATATATAGGCTTGTCCGAAATTACATGTGTTGATATGTAGTTAATGACCCTTTAATGACCTCACTTGTCATGTTTAGCAGATTAGGACTTTCTTAGCTACCTGAACAATATAAGATAAG
Source organism: Lutraria lutraria (assembly GCA_964023205.1). NCBI lineage: Eukaryota > Metazoa > Mollusca > Bivalvia > Venerida > Mactridae > Lutraria > Lutraria lutraria. The sequence goes on from OZ026849.1 coordinate 12,999,733, forward strand.
ACAAACTATATGCTTTATGCTGTAAAGATATATTTCTCTGTTCGTTTGTACGATCATGATAATAATAATGATGATAATTATTATAATGATTATTAATAACTTTTGTAATAATAACAAAATAATAATGATAACAATTATCAAAATGATAACAATGTCCATAGTAATAATAACAAAATAATAATTATGATGATAACAATCATTATAAATTATAAATTATAATAACAATTCTCATAGTAATTATAAATGATGATAACAATGAATATACAAAAAAAATGTAGTAATAATAACAAAATGAAAATTACGATGATAACAATTATAACAGTGATAATAACAAAATGATAATAGTGATGATGTTGATAATCAAAACATGATTATGATCGTGACAATAATTACAATGATAATTAATAATTAATGATGATAAGTATTATTTAGAATAGTGGTGATAATTATCATTATTAAGCTATGTTGAATGTATATTAAATTTTAATTCAAATCAACTTATAAGTGATAAGTATCTAAGATGAGAACATTCACACTTGTGACAGAACTCTCGCTAAGTAAAATTGGTATTACGTAAATGGGATTCAAAAGTAGTTCAGTAATTATATCTAGCACAAATATATAGTCATACACCATTCTGTCATTTTTGGAAACTTAACAATAGTTCAGCTGTCTATAGCTGCCGTCACTCGCTCGGTGCGCATGCATTTTTTATGCGGACCAAATTACTATGTTTACATCTGCAATTTCAAATGTGAGCTGGTTCCCGTTCCATTTTGCAGTGCAAGTCTATGTAAGTTTCCATGAGTACTTTTAGTACTTTGATGATAAATTTGCTGTTTTGCATATTTTGTAGACGAATTACACTTATGAGTATTAGTTTATTATAGTTGTTTGCGAGTATACAGTATAGTGTCTATTACTAGTTTAGCTAATCCTGGCCATTTGATTGGCTAATGGTGATGACTGAATCTATTAATAGTTGACAGGTAAGTATATCATGAAGGCATTGCCTAGATACGTTGTTGTGTGGCTATTTGAAGTTCAATGTGGTTGTATATATGGTAGTGCTCAGATTTATGGTGAATTCGTTAACATTTAGGGTCGGTTCTATTTGATTGATGTAGGGTATGATATGTCCATGTGCTTGTAAACTATATACATGTACATGAATTTATCCATTTTTCAAATACTCATGATTGTCATTATAATGTGTATTACCGATATCATATAAATATTTTATACTCTCCTCAATGGAGGATTGAATAAAACATACAGTCAATATAAAGCAATTTCATACGAAAAACCTAAACCAATAATGCTTCTTGTAATTCGTCTACCTATAACGTTTTGTTATACATGTAGTTGTTATTGTTACGACTGTTTCGTTTTCACGATTAGAACTTTGCATAGCCATCTGATGTGGGCTTGATTGCTGATGTAATATTCAGGTTGTTTAGTGTATGTCAGTGAATTGTAATCAAAGCGCTGGAAGAACAGGGTTTGATCCGGAAGTTCGACAGTTGTACTATCAGCCACACGTCCAATGGTTAGTGCCTGGATTTGAAACCCGGCAATCCGGGTTCGATTCCCGGTCGCTGCAGGTCATACCTTTCAATGAATACATAGTTATCAATTCTTAACTAGTATGTATTACATATACCTTATTACTACCGTAGTTTTCATATGAACCTTTAAAACAGGCCCGATATCTAGATGATGCACCTATGTATTTATTTCGGTCAGTCCGATGTTGTACAAAACACATGATCTTATGCAGCAGCTGCCACGAAATTATGATATCAGTCCCATATAGGTCCGATATCATATTTATCACTGAAAATAATAGTAATTTATTTACATGTATTAGAGGCAGTTTGTTGATTATTGATATTGTTTTTATCAATGTTTCATGAAAACTGCATACAATTATGATTTAGACTTTTATGTAGATTTGTTTTTTTTTTATTTCATTGAAATACTTTTTTTTGACACAACTATACTTTCCCTTTGATATCGATCTTAGCTAACTATTTGAAAAAAAAATGTTCATATAAATAAAAAAATATGCTTCTACCGAGTATCGAACCTAGGAGCTCTCACTCCGTAGTCGAGCATCCACAAATCTCCATGGAATTAAGAAGTTCGTTTTTCATATATATGTATATATAAACCGACAGTCAATAGTTCATCTGAGCCGTAATCGGATCATGTTCGACTTTTGTTTTAACGTACTCCATTTGATTCCATTCTTAAGCGATATAATTATATAACATATAATCGTTACACCAAAGTCGTTATATATGGACAGTGTGAACCAGATATGACCGAATACCGTCTTCTCATTGGGACTCTTTTTTTTGGTTGTGATAGGGGAAGCCACTAAAGCTATTTTTAGATTCTGCTACAGATTTTGATTATGTAAGCATCGAAAACTGGTAGTAACCAAGAACAAGGTTGCAAGCAACCCTGTTCAACAAGCAACATTTACTCAGTCGAAAGGTTACAGGAAGCTCTTCGGTATAGTTTGTCAAAACACCAAGTGAGCTGCAAGATAATCTAAATTGTTTCAAAACATATTGTGATAAATAGGCTCTTATAGTGAATTCCGATAAAACGAAAATAATAGTATTTAGAAAACGCCGAAAATCATTGCAAAACGACCATTGGGTATACGATAACAAACAAATCGAAGTGGTAACTGATTTTAACTATCTGGTACTGTGTTTAATTATACAGGTAATTTTAACCTTAACACAACGAGTTTCTAGCTGGAAAAGCTTTATATCTTAGAAAGTCCATGTTAACTACTCTTAATTGATTACGTTCACCCTCTTAAACAGTGACAATTTACGCACAAATATTTTTTCTAAAATAGATTACTAGTATATATTGTTAATTATAATTTCTCATTCATATACCTTTTCAACCTATCGCATGACATGTGCTTATTTGTATTGTATATTTGTTTTGTTTTGACGATGTACATTGTACAAGTTCTAATAAAAGTTCTGTTCTGTTCTATATATAAACCACCTACGTTATCATTCGCTGAGAAAAACAACAATCAAACTTTTTATGTGACATGCGTTCTGATTGGATAAAGGCCGTAATCTATAGGATATGATGAATGCATCTAAACTTAGACACATAATTACTTCCCCGTACAATTATGTATACTGTGGAATCATTAATTTTCGTTGGGGATTTAATTTCGTGGATTTCGTTGGTCGGCTCATCCACGAAATGAAATCCCCACGAACTAAAATGCAGAGAAAGGGAATTGTTTTTCAAAAATCAAAATCCACGAATTTATGTCCCCACGAAATAGCTATTTTAGTAAAAACCACGAAAATTGAGCCCAACGAAAATAAATGAAACTACAGTGTACAATAAGTTTTTCATTAGGATTAGGAATCTCAAAAGTTCATAAAATACTGCTAGAAAATGCCCAGACCTCCTCTAGCAGGCCTGTTAGTCTAGGGTTTGGGCCTGTTGGCCACAACTTAAGAACCCTGGTCAGTGACGCCTATTGCATGGGACAGCCAGATTGGTTTATGAGACACCTATTTTTTGTTCGTACAGTTCCTCCCAAATCCTTTCTCTTTTATCCTGACGCCTGGCTGAGATGGACCTACAGTAACCATTATTTAACTATTGCTGACGGCTCATCAGCCGACCACAGTTCTAACCAATCCTCCAATGGAGTTCGAACCTTCGATCTCCCGATCCGAAGGCGTACACCCTAACCACTCGGCCACGGTTGCGGGCATATTCAATCCCCTTTGCACTTCAACCTCTTGCCATCATCCTTTCGTGGTTTATGCTACACTTCGGTAAATAGGAACAAGGAGCGTCCAGTTACTTCCTGGTCAAGGAATTCGAGGGTTCAGCGCAACAGTGTCGTAACTCATATTGAAATAAGAACAAGTTACGACAATGTTGCGCTGAGCCCTCGAAATGTTGTTGGTCATTAGTGGATTCGAGCATGAGACGCCTCGTTCCAAAAACTTATTACTATTAACTGGGCACAAGTGACCTGTGTATATCATTGACCCACCAAAGACCCTCTATTATCCAGAAATGACTTTTACACTATAGATATGATGCTCTCGTCCGATTTCAATTCTCCGCGGCCATGACGACTACGTGAACGCCGCACCATTTCCATGCCGCTCCGGAAAGTTAAGTATCATTCATTGGTCAAAATCGGAGATGTGGCAACTTTCGCCTTTATTCCCAGCAGTTTCATCATAGCCATGAAAAATTGAAATAAGACGAGAGCGTCAAAACATGAATTGTAGTGTCTTATGTAGATGTCTATCCATCTATTGAAGAATTCGTCGGTGATGAGTGATTACAAAAACGTTTCTTTCAATTAAGTCTGGAGTGTTTATGAACTCACGGAGGGGGGGGGGGGGTGGCGTGTGTATATATTCGCCGGTTGCATGCAAGTACAACTTGATAAATGCTCATATCTCAGTCGTCAGAGCAGAAAAAACGGAAACATTTTGTGTTTAAATTAATTTATTTTTATTCTAACATTTGAGCTGCAACAATGATAACTACATAGCAATTCAAGCGATCAACATTCTAGAACATTTTGTAGAAGCACAGAAAGCTTAAATACATCGCAAACAGTGATAACGTCATTATATATTATGACGTCATAAAACGTGTGGTGGTTTTAAACAGTGTATAAAATGTATAATAATTTAAAGCATTTTGGATAAACAAATTTAGAGATAAGTTACAGATATACAGTTTCTAACGAAGCAGTTGCTATGGGTACTACGGTAGAACCAAATGTATGATTCGACTGTAAAGTCCTCGTGATTATGCCCTATATTTTCAGAATACAGTCATTCGATTGGTCAACAAGCGACCAATCAAAAGCTCTCACATTCCCTTGCTATGTTTATAGTCTCAAATTGTTGTAAATATACCGCCGGGACAAGCTCTGATAGGTTGAGTTGAGTTCTAAACACAGACATATCGTAATATATTATGCTTCAAAGCAATTATAACAAAATATTCGCTTTATAATGAAAGTATTATGCTTACAATCTATAAACAAAAATTTAAAAAAAAACATGATTTTAATGAAATATCTGTCTAATTGATACACCCAATAGATTTTAATTCAATATATTCACGTTGACATTACATACAGTCATACTTGTAGACAAAGGCCACCCTTTGGAAATACATAATGTGGTCGTTATTGACAAGTGGGTCTTTATTCAGCGGTCATTTTATTGAAAACAATCGATGAAAGAATGTCCTTTATTCACAGGGTGGCCATTATTCAGAGGTGACCGCTAACACAGGTTTGACTATACCTCAATGTACTTAAGTAAAACTATGTTTTTACATTCATTTGGAGAAAAAATACACCAGCAACACATTATCTGATCACATGATGATGTCACGTGACTACGTTACATGCCATTTGAACATATTCGGAACACCACGGGCAGGTAAATAAACACACATTCGAAAGTATTATTTTCACGAACAAAAAGAAACATTGGTCACATACTACACTGAATTTCACGCAAATATTTTAATCACCTGATCTGATCACATGACCCGATCTCGTGATTTGTCACATGACAATCAGAAAGAAACTCAAATGAATCTACAGTAATTTGTCTTATTTTTTCAGCAGTTTGACTGTAATTTAACACATTATTTCACAGATGACCGGATTATCCTTGACTGTGACCATATAGAAATCAAATTTAGTAGCATCAGTGGGACCCGTGTATAGTAACTGGTATCAGTGATTTATTATTGGCGCATGCGCAGTACTTACTCACTATTTACACGTGATACACTTGTCTACAAATATAAGAGCACGTATTATGTACATACAGTCTTCAATAACACAGAACTTTATCAACATCACATTGTACATCGTACTGGAACATAAAAAAGAACGGATCAATGGAAGAGCGACAGTGCGCATGAACGGTACCATACAGACATGCGCACTACGCTTGACTTTTTAAAGTGAGTTTACACTACGGGTGTTTGTGTGTAAATAAAACTTGTGTCTTTCACGCACTATTATGCTGATTATTGTAAACACGAATTGTCCTTTCCAGTCATTAACTCTCCTTTTTTCTATTATCTGGTTGTGATGAACGATGGTGTTTTTCTTTCCTGAAAAGATAAAATGCTCGATTACAATCATATAAGCCCATTTATCATGCAGACGAATAAAGAAAACACCTTTAATGCGACGAGTTTGTATAAATGTTATCGTACATCATAATAAACCTATTTATTTATTTATTCATAGGTCGTAAATTGGTTGTTTGCCGCAAAACGTTCTAACAATCTTCCGATTTTACGACAATCATACAAAATAAGGCTTAAAGACGTTTTCGGTAGTTTGCTACATTTTTCACATAGACATGTAGGAAAAATTAAAACTGATCAATGAATTTTTTTTAAACTTTGCATGGTCGTAGCATATGATGACAGAAACATTTTAAGCGAGAAAAATGGGGGTCACTGACCTCGTTTTTGAGTTATCTGCCCTTGCATTTGGATTTATCTGCTTATTTTAGGTCATTTCAAGGGCAGATCTGTTGTCATATGCTACGATTATGCAAAGTTTAAAAAAAATTCATCGATCAGTTTTAATTTTTCCTATATGTCTATGTGAAAAATGTAGCGAACTACCGAAAACGTCTTTAAAAAGTACATTTTGTATGTTTTTTTCTGGTTACAGCACAAACCCTGATTACAGGAATTCAAGCCCCATTTTTCTCTTCCATAACCAAAGCAAAACATTCTCAGAATACCGGACGATGTTTTTCGTCCGCTAATGGACATTAAGTTGTATTTCACCCTTGATAGATATCAGACGCACATATTCTGGTACAGTGTTAAAGTTTTTGTGTCGTCGAGTTGCATTTTCGAACTGACAAGTGTCATTAGAAAAATTCTGATAGTTCAGTTTCAATAGCCATCAATCACTCGGTGCGCATGAATTTTGATGCGGACAAAAGTACGTGTTCTACATTTTTCTACATCCGCCATGCAATTGTGAAAGTAGTTCCCGTTCCATGTTTCAGTACACGTCCATGTAATATCGGTTTCCGTGCGTACTTTCAGTACTTTTGATTTTTCTCATTTTTACCGATTAACGACCAAGTGTGTTATTTGTATGGGCGTGGAAATCACTTGAGAATTTTAATACGATGATTACATCTTTTGATCTATTGTTATAAAGTCAAGTATTCAGTGATGACAAACTGTTGACAATCAAATGCTTACTAACATCAATTACAACAAATCTTACATTAAAGTGCATGTAGCACATATCAGCTGTTTAATGTTTCATTCATTCATAAGTATGGATAGATTTCGGATAAAAAGTTCACTGATTCATTGTCATGCCGCCATTTTATCTTTGATTATGTTTCATCACAATTTTATTTTGTACAAAGAAAAACAAGCTTTATTGTGGATTTCTTTGCGCTCTGATCAATTCGAGCACGACTGTAAATTTATGATAATCGTTGTCGTCTCTATAAAGATCTACGTCAATAAGTTGTCTGTCGTTTGGGATATATCCACGGTCGTTACATATTTAACAAGAAATATGATAATGCTTCAAAAGCAGGTTTTCAGCTATTTCTAGTGATTGTGACCTTGACCCCGGAACCACCAAATACAACCCCAAGATAGGTTACCATAACAACATACTGTATACCAAATTTGATAACAAAATGTTAAATTGAACGAACATTGCCAAAAGGGTGAGCAGATGTTCGATGTCATATGTGACACGTTAACTCCGACCGAGATCACTAAAACTTGACATTACTACAACTTTGTACCGAGAAAACTTGGTTAGAAATAATTATAGCAAAGTACAGTACAACCTCTCCAGAGCGGCCCTCTATCTCGAGCAACAACCTCTCCAGAGAGGTCCTCTCTCGAGCAACAACCTCTCCAGAGCGGCCCTCTATCTCGAACAACAACCTCTCCAGAGCGGCCCTCTATCTCGAGCAACAACCTCTCCAGAGCGGCCCTCTATCTCGAGCAATACCCTCTCCAGAGCGACCCTCTCTAGAGCAACAACCTCCCTGCAACTACAGTATAATTAAATGTTGATCCCACTGCATGATCTTAATATCAATTTAACCTCTCCAGCTCAACAACTTCTCAACAGCAACAGACTACTTTTGCTTCTCCCACCAAAGGGTGTTGCCTTGGAGAGGTTGTTCTATACTTTGTCTTGTAGTATTTCATGTAGAATAACAAAATAATACATGTACTTACTTCGCAAGCGTTGTGTTTGATGGGTATCTTCTAAAAAATAGATGAAATAAAAATAATTACAATACAATTAACTTTATATTCATTGGTGACTTAGCTGCTCCAACAAGCATGTTACAGAATATTTTGTTTTCTATATTTCTATTTATTTTAAGCAGGACAAATAGCCAAACCTGTCTGTAAAGACCAAATTCGGATAATCAAAGAAATCTTAATGCTAACTACACGTAGCCTTTAGTTGTTACAAATGATTTTATTGAAAATGAACCGTCTGTTAAACCAGGAGGTATTAATCCGAAAATTCGTCTGTACAGGATTATTAAAAAAATGTTTTTTTCTATCAATTTTGTGAATACAAGTAGCTCAAAGACGAGAAATAATATTTAGGCTTCTAAAAGCATGACAGTCATTAATAAATAAAAGCGTTTCCGGTCCGAGTTTTTGTAATCATTCGTACGGGCTTACCGTTCTTTATCCATATGCATCTGACGTACTACGTCACGTGATGGAATTGGAAATGTTGTATTCGAACTTCCGGAACTTATGGAGTTTAAACTCAACCTACTTTCCGATGGATGACTCAGGTGACTTAGATTACTGGAAATATTTGAACAGAAACATTTTAAGCAACTATTAAATCTGTAACAAGAGGATCATGATGGCCTATAATCGCTCACCGGAGAAAAATACTGTGACTACTTTCGCTTTAATCTTTGATGTGGAGAGCATAACACTTTGGTTTTAAAGAAATAGGGTAGATAATTTATTAACACATTGCGTGCTTGGAAAAAGAACATTGTTCAACTTGTCCTTCAGAAGGCTTTGTAAAAATGGACCATGATATGAGCAAATGTTCACCACACAGTACTGCCTACCAAAGATAACAGCGCTAGACCTTGCACATTTGGAAAAGAAGATTTTTAAATATTTGTAAAATCAATTGAAAAAAGTTAACGAAAGCAGCACTTGTCTGTCTCAAGGAATTCGATTGTAGGTGAGTACTTCCGGAGCAAAGGCCCATTGTTAAAATTTGGTCTGACTTTTCGTGAAATGGTCAAAATTATGATGTCATAAAGTATAATGGAGATCACATGTTACGCCTCGGACAATATTTGAGCGAATAATAATTAAAAAGTAGTAGAAAAAAACAATAGGTAATTATGTCATATTGTAAATAATGGTTCAATCAGACAACTATACTTATACGGGGAATATATTTATTCATAACCCCCGCTAAGCCCATTATGAAGAGCCGTGTGTCTAAAAACCCGGATGTTTCAGTTCAAAACCTTGGACCGGTGCTTGTTCACAGCACTACAACGAATTGATTAGTGTCATCAGCCCAAGCTCATTTATTTTGTAGTCGGCCTAACAAAAAGGAAGGGATTTGTTTAAATATCTTATGACTGAAAAATAAGAAATAGAACAGACCAGACTAAGTTCAATTTCAATTCAATTTCAATTCAATTCAATTTATTAGGCATATAAGCAATACATGCTTTTTGCCGTCATTTGACTAAGTAAAGGTCGTTTATAACAAAGTCATCAGATGACGTGTATTCTCAATTAACTGTACTGCTTTGAGGTCACAGAAAACATAAAAGTAACATGATTTCGCGAGTGTACGCTTTGTATCACATTCTTTTGCTTCTGTTTTTTTTTAAATATATTTATCTGTAAATAAATAGCTGCCTTAATTGCTGATAAGCAAATAACTGTGTTCAGGTAGGTGGTTCTCCTTAATAAATTAACTGTTGATTACATGATAATATCATTATCCCGCTGATCTGCATTTTAATTGATAATTTGTCATTTCAACCATAATTTTCACAAACCACATCAGTCTATACAGAACCTCAGAGAAAAAAAAACAAGAAATATATCCAGAAAGTATTTGCTCTTTTAAGTCATTTCAACCGATTAACCGTTTTTTATTTACATTTAATTATTCGTAGCAAAACATATTTCGTCGGTCCAAAAGACCGGGTTTTTTGTTGAAACCTCAGTAAAACTTCAATCAAAATAATCTGACATATCCCAAAAGATTAGTTAACTTAATTACATTGCAGAACTTCAACAAATAAATCGAATTTAAATGGATCGCTCATAAATGATACATTACGCATGCGCAGTAGGTACCACGTAATTAAAGTTCGTGAATTAATACAAAACTTTGGTTTGTTCATCAACAAATTTTAAGCCTCAATTCGTTTCTTGTACAAGCATTTTAAATGTTTTTTTTGTTTTAGCAAAGCATAAATTACGTGTGTGCCGAAAACAAATATGACCGCAAGATGGCGTTCTTTGCTGTTCATGGCGTAACCTTGACATTGAGATCGGAACAAAATGACCGTTTCCGGTCCATACGTCTACTAAGCGATGTAATCATTGTTATTAAATTTATTTTTATAGCGCAGAGAAAGAATCTAGATACCCTTTTTGTTTAATGAAGATTATAATAAAAGAAACATTTATGCTTGCCAAGAATTTTAATGTGTTTATTTAATCTTAAAGAAGATAGGTAGGTGTTCACCCGTCAACAAAATAGTTATGTTTTGTTTGCCACGTGACCGAATTGTACGATTATGAAGTTCAAAGTTTGCTGTTTTTCTTGCGATTGAATATCTGCTAAATCGTTTTGTTTATTGTGATATTGTTTTATGTGATTTTGCATTACTTTGAGACTGGTGTTCATTTGGCTTTATTCTCTATTTTTAGAAGCAAAAGCGAAGCGAGTGCTTCTATAGTTATACACCCAGTTTTGTTTTGACAAAAACGTGACGCCATACATTCGCGTTGAAAAATAGTACCATCGGTTGTATAATTCTACCGACTGCAATTATGATACAAATTGGATGTACTGCAGGATTATGTTCATTTTGAATAATTACATTCCAACTGTAAAACTATTGAGTTTAATAATTCAGACTGAGTATTCATCCGCACAAAAATTTCATTTATAGTACGCTACTATATACATGGGAATCGCTAAAAGACACTAGCAGGGCGAGGACACCAGTTAACCGTAACTCCGCCTACCGGATAGATATAAAGTACGGAATACACTCGCGGAATGAATTTCTTATTTGCGCGATGAGTTTGTATAATTACATCTTTAATAAAAACATCTTCAACATAAAACTTATTGGTCCAAACAATATATACATTTCAGTTTGAAAAATGGTGCCTAGGGTTGGTTGGGCTTTTTGGTATTATCTAATGCACATCAACCAGATATTATGAATTACATTTTAACTTTTGCTTCTGACAGTACTTTCAGTGCTTTGATGTTTATTTTTACTGTGACAATTCCTTTTATAGAGTTGCTTTCCTTTAATATTTGAAGTTTATGTGAAATGTTTTCCCTTTAAATCAGAGTTAAACTGGTTCCCATTGACATGTGTGTACAAAGCCTTTGGTGCACTGCAACATGGAACGGGAACCAGTTTAATTCAGAGTCAGTCTGGAGTTTCTTCCCTTTAATATCAAAAGTCTATCTGGAGTTACTTCCCTTTATTTATCGAAAGTTTTTCTTACGCAACGTTTACAATATGTCTGAGCTCTTAAACGTCGTCTCAAAGAACTGCGCTTTATTATTAATTATTAATAATTAGAACGAACTCTCTCGCATCTCATTTATATAAAATATGTTTGTTTAAACACGCATTAACGACTGGTTAAACACGAGATGTCGTTCTATTATAATTTTTACATAACAGTTGAACTTAAAATGGGCGAGGAATATTTGAGATTTGAAACAAATTATGACGGATGTATAGAAATGCATCATTTTTATGAGTTTATAATTCAGAATTCAGGTCACGTGATAAGAGCATTCTATAAGTTTACGTTTAGAAAGAAAATCGTGTTTTAGAAGAGGGATATCAAATCGGGTTCGGGTCACAAATTCCGAGTTCATATTCACTGACTATTTATTTATTTATCTATCTGTTGTTTAACGGCCCATTCGACAGCTTTCAGAGTCATTTTTTCAGGGCCGCCTCAGAGAGAGAGAGAGAGAGGGGGGGGGGGGAGAACCAGGCATTTAGAGCTGGCCTAGAGAGAGGGGAGATAAGATACAGGAGAACCGGGCATTTAGAGCTGGCCTAGAGAGAGGGGAGATAAGATACAGGAGAACCTGGCATTTAGAGCTGGCCTAGAGAGAGGGGAGATAAGATACAGGAGAACCTGGCATTTAGAGCTGGCCTAGAGAGAGGGGAGATAAGATACAGGAGAACCTGGCATTTAGAGCTGGCCTAGAGAGAGGGGAGATAAGATACAGGAGAACCTGGCATTTAGGCCTGGCCTAGAGAGAGGGGAGATAAGATACAGGAGAACCTGGCATTTAGAGCTGGCCTAGAGAGAGGGGAGATAAGATACAGGAGAACCTGGCATTTAGAACTGGCCTAGAGAGAGGGGAGATAAGATACAGGAGAACCTGGCATTTAGAGCTGGCCTAGAGAGAGGGGAGATAAGATACAGGAGAACCGGTCATTTAGAGCTGGCCTAGAGAGAGGGAGATAAGATACAGGAGAACCTGGCATTTAGGCCTGGCCTAGAGAGAGGGGAGATAAGATACAGGAGAACCTGGCATTTAGGCCTGGCCTAGAGAGAGGGGAGATAAGATACAGGAGAACCTGGCATTTAGGCCTGGCCTAGAGAGAGGGGAGATAAGATACAGGAGAACCTGGCATTTAGGCCTGGCCTAGAGAGAGAGGGGAGATAAGATACAGGAGAACCTGGCATTTAGGCCTGGCCTAGAGAGAGGGGAGATAAGATACAGGAGAACCTGGCATTTAGGCCTGGCCTAGAGAGAGAGGGGAGATAAGATACAGGAGAACCTGGCATTTAGGCCTGGCCTAGAGAGAGGGGAGATAAGATACAGGAGAACCTGGCATTTAGGCCTGGCCTAGAGAGAGGGGAGATAAGATACAGGAGAACCAGGTATTTATATCCTTACTCGTTTGTAATAGTTCTTCCTGGTTCTTTATCGTGCCTGGTACACGCCTCACATTTCTTGTGATTTTCTAGACACAGTACTTGGCTCGGTAATTCGGATGGGGACACTGAGAAATTCGAGAATCGAACCATCGACCTTTCGTTTAATAGTCCAGCGCATTATCACCATTACATTTTGTTATAAACAATACAGTAATGGCGCTTAAATTTATGCTAAAATGTAGCCAAGTTTGAAATACATGTTTATTCTTGATAAAGACTCCGACGGCCGTAATATTGAACATTGAGTTAATTAAATAATATTTTATAGTGTTAATATTCCCTTTTGAATTAAAATAAATAAAGTATTAAATGATAATTTAGAATAAAATGATAATTATAGATAATAATGATAATAAAAACTGATGATAAGTACAATACTTGTTTATAAAAATATATTGCTACGTTGACAGCAAAAAGAACGACCAGCAAGTTCGTGTTTAATGTCTTACAAATAAAAAAATACATTACGGCTAAATCCAGGGACCCAGACAGACACATTAAGAAATTATTAAAATTAATATGCAGTATGACATTTCATTTTTTTGCATGTGATACCATTTTGCCAAACAAAACTGACAATAATAGATTGGTTTTACATGATTAATCGCTGGTTATGATAATTATTATCATGCTTTTATTATCCCCTGGTATTCATCACATATCAAAATATGAAAACTTGGCGAATATCTAAATGATATAACGGTAATGTCCAAAGTCGAGTTTTCCATCAATTTTTTATTTTCTAATTTATCAAATCAACTTGCCTCTTTACTGTTTCGAAGTTTAAACGTTTTTAAAAATAATGTGTTTTTAATGGTGTATAAATTACAACGTAGGAATTATAACACCCAAACATGACCTTTTATTGCTATCGCCTGTTATTTGTCTTTTTTCATTACTTTACGCGATCCGTATATATTTTTTGTAAATATTTCGCTTTTTGCGCCAGTCCTCGCGGTGTTAAATTCATTTCCATAGCCGCTATTCGCTCGGTGCGCATGAAGTTTGATGCGGACCAAAATACTACGCATTTTCTACATCCGCCATGCAATTGTTAAACTAGTTTCCATTCCATATTGCAGTGCAAGTCTATGCTATGCTAAGTTCAGTTTCCATGAGTACTTTCAGTACTTTGATTTTTTCAATAATTGTTGTTCGGGATTCTGTTCCATAAATATACTTATTATCCACAAGAGACTCCATGTAAAGCACCCGAATGAGTGACGGAGAAAAAAGATCTTTGATATAATGGCTTGAACCCAAAACGGCCACAAAGAACAAGCACTGGGCCCGAGGATCGAACAAACTAACCCGAGGTTCGAATACCTGACGCTCTCCCTATTTAGCCAATCCGGAAGGCCTTTGTGAGGTTGGTCTGTGTTAAACGACGCATGTATTTATAAACATCGCGTTTTCTTAGAAGTCAAAACTCCAAGCTTCTCAATCGACACTGTTGGGTCAAATTTACGAATATATACAGTAGGTCCACATCAAATATTTGCTTGTGGAATTACATGTACTGGTAGACCAATATAAACGCCAGATATTCCATCATTCAAAATCAAATACAGGCAAATCTAGACGGAAGCGTGGACAATTATATTTAGGTTCTCGAGAGAACCGGACTTTATTCAGCAGTCAAATACATATGAAACTCTTACTAAATAGGTACTAACCGGTCTTTACAGACAGGGGTTTTCTAAGATCCAAAAAATAATTATGTATTTACCAATTCCCGTCCGACCCAAAACTTTCAAGCGCTAAAATCAAAGTACGAAAATACTTGGGGACGAATCGTGCCTTGCATTCAATTCTCAAAAGATGTTCAGAAAAAAGAAGAGTTGTTCAAGAGTTGCTTTGTCGAGAAGCCCAAAATATAACTTTTTCTAGCTTGTTATCGGATAGTCTTGTTATTTATAAATCTATATCTGACAGGAAATGCTACACAAATTTCAAAAAGTGTAAAATTATATTGTCTTCATAACCTTATAGTGTTTTCTCAAAAGATGTTTTACAAAAACTGTCTCTATAATTTAACAAACATGATTGTTACAAGTTAACAGAACAAAGCCTTCCCTAAGTTTAACGATTCAAGCAGCGTTTAATGAAACCAAACATGCACCGCTCGCTTTCACAAAATCAAATTATATACAAAAATATATATTTTACCTTTGAAAAGAGGACAACTGATCAAACATTAAACATTGTCTAATTTTGCTGATTTTTAAGTCCCGAATTATCTCCCTTTCTTTTCTATTTATAGCTGCTTATCAAAATTTACATGCCGCTTCAAATATTCATCATTTAAATTTAGGTACTTGGGTACGATTCTTATCACATACAGACAATTATTCTGCCAATAATAGGACTGTCAGATACAGCTTTATAAATACACTTTAAGACGGCCTTTGGATAAATTGGAAAAAAAATAGAATTAGAACCTACCCTCTTGGAATGGACCCGGAAGGATCGAACTGGTCATCCCAGTTATCACGATAATTCTGTCCTAGCCTTAATGGCTCCAATCTGAAAAAGGAACGGGTTTATAAAATCTAAAAAAAATACAAATAATACAGTGAAACAATGCAACCTCTCCAAAACAACACCCTCTGTGAGATGAAAATATTATGCTGTTGTTGAGAGGTTGTTGCTCTAGAGAGGTTAAATTAATAGTTAAATCGTGCAGCGGGAAAGCATCATGCTTTTGTTGAAGAGAGGGTCGCTCTGGAGAGGTTGGACATCATGATAACATTTAATCTTAAACTGGATCCCGTTTTCATGTTGCAGTTCACCATAGGCCTTGTACAGAAAGAGTCAACGGTAACCAGTTTAGTCTAGTCTTTGTCAGTTTTGTCTCCCCTTGCTTTGTAGAATGTCACAGGTTAGGAAAAACTTGGTTTAGACGAAAAATTTATTGACTTGATCTTGCCATTCCTTGGTAATAGATGAAATGGTGTTTTGTCCTATGTAATATTGTCGTTTTATTGTCTGCTTTTCTAGGTAAATGTCCGAAATGTATATGCCATACGCATGAAATCATAGATTATTTTAAAAACCGCCATTTCAGCTATTACATGTATGTATTTATAAAACGGGCTTAAGGGAAAGAAATGGAATAAAGTTCTTTTCTGTACTTACGATTGTGTTGAAATTATAGATACTTGTTCATCCGGGATCTTTCGTCGGACACCGGGACTGCTTTTCGCTGACAATCTGTGGAACAAAGACCAATAAATAAATATTATTCATCATATTTAAGTGCCGGTCCCTTTTTCTAGAACCAATGGTCGGTCATCAGTCCTGCTTTTATTATCTACTATTCAAAAGGGCCGGCCCCTTTTCTCAAAATTGTTCAGATGAGACAACGGTACCCAATCGTATATTAAGAAATGGACAACATTACTATACCGATAAAATGCAAAATGTCAAACGGTCAACATTTTCACTTTTATTTAGAAAATAGAGTATTTGACTTTAGAATTAGAAAAAATGATTTCGCAATATTGAACGTTTGACTTTAGAAAAGGAATATATATTTTTAGAAATGGTATATCTAACTTGAGAAAACCTCAATGCAAGAGGATGTTTGTGAAACTAAGAATTTAAAATTAGCATTTTATGATATATCGCGTACATTTAGCCTTTTTTATTAAATTTTGAAATCATTAGTGCACAAATTATGACATAAAATCGTCTCCAGTTGTAATCTAATTGTTTTATGACGGTGACATGTAATAACAACAATAACACGATCACTTGCCTGTGGAAAATTAATTGATAAATAAAGAGAAACAGTTTTGTTAAAATAGATTTATGGTTTATTACTGTTAATGTAATATTATTGACTTTTTTTTTTGGTAAACCTCATTAATTTACCTCGACATGGGTGGCATTTGGGGTCAAGGTTATCCCATTCACACCTTGCAATAGTGATAATCATGTAAATACGAAACAAGGTGAAAAGTGGGGCACCAAAAAAAGAAGTAACAAAATATTAAGTGACTTTGGTGCATTTCGTTCGTTTAGCATCTTCGGCATTAATTGGTGTTATTGTCTGAACGTATATTGTGCGTAACAAAATTGCTAATTTTAAGTTACCATCTATAATTTTTTTTATTATTATTATTTTACATCAAGGAAAAGATGCCTTCGTGTAATACTTGATATATTTATAAGAATATTCGTGGATATTTTTTTGTTTAGTTTTAAACACACAACAGGGGTCTGTTTTTATTAAGTTTTCCTTGAAAGAAAGGAAGCACAAACGAACACCATCTGTAGATAAGTAACAGTACTGAAAAAATATGGTAACTAAGGAATTGATTTTGTGATATATACAGAAAAAGTCATTGTATACAAGTTGATACACAAGTTTTGAGGCAGATCATTAATTTTGTTGTGTAATTCAGAGCGATGCGATGAAAGTCTAATAAATCGATCCCTTCAACCTAAATCTATTTTTCTTGATAAAAAAGTCATGTTGATTAATTAAACAATCTGATATTTCTCACTGTTCTTAAAACAATTAAATGCATACATATTAGAGAATTTACGTAACTAAAAATTCAGAAGCGGTGCTCAATTTTACTACAATACTGTAATATAAGTGGCCTACCTGTCTTCGCTTGAATACATCCCAGGTTGAAACCGGCTTGGAATTGGACAATTTTTGGGTATTTTCGCGAAATGTGTATTTTTTCCCGCCATATTTTCGTCCGATTCACCGGAAGAAGATCCACTACCGCTTGAACTTTTTGTCCTATCGCCGGAAATGTCCGACCAGTCCGTGACAGGAGTACTTCCGGTAGACTGTGAACAATCTTGACTGTTTGACGAGTTTCCGAGACCGCTCGACTGTGACGTAATATCAGAGCCCAGATTAGCAAACCCACTGAAAATAAGAAGAAATTATAACCGTAGTAAACAATGGTAAAACTCTCTATAGCCATCAATCGCTCGGTGCCCATGAAGACGTGGTACCCGGAATCACGTGACTTCGGACTCCTGGTGTGTTAAATATCCAAAATAGCCTCTCAATAGCGACAAATTTTCATCTACAAGTGATTTTAAAAGGCAGGTGCTAATGTTTGTTTGATAAAATAAAGAAACACTGACATTTATCACATTTTATGGATTAAACAGAGAACGCCTGTACCACGTAAAAAATTACAATCATCGTTAAATGAAGCGAAGAAAAAAGATTTAATTGGATTTTAATTTGTTTAGATAATTATTAAAGTACAATTTAAATGCCTGAACACTTAAGAAGTAATTATATCCCGTAAAAATAAGCGACGAAGCCCAAAACGCCTTCATTTGAAATTACAGTGGGTGGCCTATCAGACGGTAGGCCTGTATGTTTCCATGCGACACGTCATTTAAATCCAAATCACATTTTCACACGTGTTAAGCCGACATGAACTTTTAAGTATTCGAAATGGCTTAATATTTCAGGCCGAAATTCTTTGGGAATAAAAAACACGCATTACTGACATCTTCTGCATCAACATACGGAAGTTTTGTGTCGCCGTCACTTGCTAGACAACCCCCGCAAAAAAAACTACAAAAAATTAAGTCCCGTGTTGATTAATACTTTTAACCCTTTTGGTAATATTTAAAACAAAATGTCTACATTTTTCACGAGGTAAATCAATAAAAATCAATATATCAATCATCCGGGCGTATTTAAAACGTCTGTCAACGCTGTCATGTTTTATAGGGCAATAAATGACTTTTCAAATTGATAGTAGACTACTTGAATTGGTACAGCTCATGTCTTAATGCGCATGCGCCAATGAGTCAGCTTTCTTGCTCAGACAAAAAATAGAAAAAGGAACGGTATGTGAAAATATTACTTCGCTCATATCAGATCTTGATTGTCTCCCTGCTGAAGTTCGTTCGCCAAACTTGCGAAGCCCGACAAAAATATTATCTCCCCTTAGGAGAAGGACGATAAAATAATTTGTCACCAGACCAGCATCGTGGCGCCAGCGGTAAGGAAATATGGACATTGATTCTTAAACCCCAACAGGAGTATAAAAGGCAGGTAATGGCTGGTGGGTGGTTTCCCTTGATTTTAAATTGTTTTCAGATCAGGGAGAGATTTAAAAAAAAAAGATATTAAATGGTGTTTTAAATCACTGAAAAATATTCTGAATGAAGTAAAATGATTCTTTTATCAGTCCAGATAAGAAACTTCAAAATGTAGGAAGATTTAGGTTCTTATATTTAAAAAACAATTTATAACAGAAATTCAAATTTGAATTAGAGGGAGGAGTTTATATGGTTTAAACCCTTCGTCTGCTTCAGCTATTTATAGATTCAGTATAGTAAGTCAGCATTCACTGTATGTCTATCACTGATTATCTGCAGCAATGTAGAGAGAGAGAGAGAGAGAGAGAGAGAGAGAGAGAGAGTTCATTTGATAAAAGAATGTAGAGAGAGAGAGTTACTTTGCATCTGATAGTCTGATCGGAAGTTGTGTCTTTAAATGTCATAAAACAAAGCTTCAGTCTTACATTTGTTAACATTGAGTGGAATATGAATTCAATTTTGCAGCCCTTTTTTTGTCGCAGTCAATGCGACTCATGAAAACAAAACAAAATGAATTATGTACCTACAATAAAATACTTCGGAGATATTTGAAAAAGCCACATACTTTATCGATAGCCCCTTATATGTGCAATAAATTCTGTGCCTCAGGCCCCAACCTACATCATGAGTGATACAAGTGGAGTAGTTTTGGGCTCCATGTGGGGAACAATGTTAGCACTGGCGAAGAATAATGAAAGTTGTTTATATTATCTGTCTACACTGTTGGTATGTAAATGAAACTGTGTTGCAAACACGCTAATCCCAAAAATGAAGTTCAATTTATTTCTAGACTGCAATTGGTACCCAGAAATAAACTGTCCATGTAAATAAAATTCACGAAATCCTGAACTTTTCTTGAACTTTTCATGAATAGTTCATGAATAGTTGGTGAAGTATATATTACTATGACAGGGGCAGGATCAAGTTGATATATAAAGGAAATATAGTAAACCGGTTCGTAATTATATGCTCGTTATTCAGAGGTGGTCGCTAAACGAGGTTTTACTGTATATTTTATAATAAAAGCAGAAACGTTCTACTTCATTTCTGGTGTGCCGCCTCTTTTCATTAAAATTCAACTTTATGTACAAGTAGCACAGGGTCCAAAAAGAACTAATTGTATCCGTCTATGTTCTGTTATGTTCTGTTCATTGCCATGGGGAAATCAAGTACAGTGCAACATCGCCAAAGCAACTCCCTTTGGGTGTAGCAAAATTATGTTGTTGTAGAGAGGTTGTTGTTCTACAGAGGTTAAATTTATAGTTAAATCATGATGTGGGAAAAATCATGCTGTTGTTGATGGGAGGTTGTTGCTCAAGAGAGGGTCGCTCCGGAGAGGTTGTACTGTAAGTCTCTTTCATTCATATCGGGTGGGGTAAACAAAAGCAACTAAACTTATTTTCAACTGAAGAGTAATAGAAATAAACAAAGATTTTGTTTTGATCCATACGTGCACGTATTCATATTTGAATTAAACGCATTTATTACATTACTGGTTAATTTTCTTTTTTATATTTTCAAATAAATCTTCGAGGACGGGAAAACTAATCAACAATATATCAAACTATAACCACGTGGTTAGTTATGTTTCTACTGTTTTTAGATATAGACCATAGTTTAAATTTCACCATACAAAACATCTTTAAAAAGTTGGCTTAATTCATGAATTAGATTTTAATATGAACAAAGATTTTACCACAAAACTGTCGTTTCTGCATTTATTGAAGTGTATTAATATTTTGTATTTATGATAAATTCACAAAAATATGGACGTGTAACTAATTGAGACGTTTCGTTATGTAACGCAATAAGCGTAACGGGAATGACAATATATCAACACCGAGTATGCTATCATTATTGAAGATAAGGTTGTAAAATAACGTAATAATGAGTAGAGTTTTATTTGACAAGTATCTTATTACAGAATATTTATGGGACGATGTTGAATAGAATATGTTGTAGGGAATGTAACGAACAAGTTTACGATTGCAGCAAAAATTTACGTTACCGGTAACTTAAGACATACAGATGAAGTTTCTTTAATATGTTCATCTGATTATACAAGTATACGTACGTGTTATAAAATGTTTTTTATTTCTCTTTTAAAGCGGTAGGCACGCATATTAAATGTACAGAGAAGGAATAAACATAAACTAACACGAACGAACGTATGAACAAACGAACGGATGGACGGATGGACTCATGACTGGTATGTTGTGTACCCTTTGATGTTTTTGGTGTTTTAATCTCCGTAAGTCGCACCCCATAAGTCGAAATTATCCCCATAATTCCAGTTTGTACGTAATTGAAACTCACAAGACCCAAATACACCAACCCTAACCCAAACCCTAACCCCTTAACCAACCTCTATTGTATACGGACAGACAGACGAATGTATGGCGGACGGACGGACGGACGGACGAACTAAACATATTTAGCTGTATAACGCTTGCAAAATATAAAGCTGGAACGGGGATTGGCTTTTGTTTAATTAAAGAAATTTTTACTTCAAATTTCGCTGACTTGAGTACCAGTACATAAAACTTGAATACTTTTGTATGTAAAAGACTAATGATAATTGGACGCTTAAACATCACCCAAACTCTTTTGAAGTAGATTTTATTGGGCTATTTTGTGACTTATTAATTTAAAAAAGACGACCAATTAACCTGTTGAAAGTTTGAGATTAAATACCTATTACTTTGACAAATGAACATTACCATGTTTGTTCACAGCTAAAATACAACTGTCTACAATCTAAGTCACAAAATAGTGATAAATCCATACATTTATTGACCGTTCAATTAAAGGAAATACATCCACTCGTCCGTCCGACAGTACTCCCCCAGGTGACATTATGGGATTAGGGTTAGTACGTGTTGACGTTATGAGGTTCCTATGCGTGCAAACCGCCATAGTGGGAAAAATTAATTTTGTTGCTTATGGGGTGCATAAAATTGCTTGTGGAGTGCAAAAGACCAAAAGAAAATCGAAGGCTGCACCCCACAATATCACTTCAGTGAGAACGTCCGTCCGTCTTTCGGCATGTTCATTATCACGTAAATGTGTTGAAATACAGTAGAATGGATTCGAAGTTTTCGTTAGATTATTTATCAAAATCTTTGGATATTTCTTTTTTGTATTTTACGTAAAAGAAACACACGCATTCCAAAGTTGCTTATACCTTGTTAATAAATTCACACATGAGTGGACTGGTTCTTATTAATCAGTGTTATGGTTGACAAAGAAACAAAACAACAATAAAACATCATAAACCAGTCCGTGTATGACAGGTAAACATGATTGTTTAACTCCTACATATGATCATGTGAAACAAACTATCATTTATGTAATTTCCGTAGACTGTAGATACGGCGATGTATGTACTTTAAACATCATCGCGCATGCGTATTGGGTTTCAGATTGCTAAAATATTATCAGCAGTAGCATAATGTAAACTGGTTTCCGCTCCATGTTGCACCGCACACTAAAAGAACATGTAGCTTTATACAGACAGAGTCAACGGGAACCAGTCTACATCATAATGAGGAATAAACCAAAGAGCTCGGTCAGACTGTAATAAACGGTCACCGGTTTTTAAAACCAACTAAGTGTGCAAAGACTAAAATACGGTGTAACACGGATATAATGATTTCAATTACGGCTAAAAATCGGAATCAATGCAAAAATATTGTCAAATATACTCGTAATAAATTTCTAAATGTCTACGTCTGAATACAAAATGTAGATGTAGAGGCATTAATTTTCACTGGCCTTTTTCTAAGAGGTGAACGACTCGAGCATTATTGAAAAATTGAGCGTTTTTTGTAATTACTGAAAAATGAAACTATTTTTGGACGCGTCGCTTTCGATCAATCATGTAACTTCAGTTGCTTTGTTTTTTGAAGAATCAGTAACAAAATACACTTAGTTGTACCTGAATGTATAGTTTGTATAACAAATGAAAGCTTTACTTAGTAAGTATCATCAACCGGTGATCAGTCACTTTTTCACTTAATCACAATTAGCATATCTACTAGTATGAAGTAACTTAGTAAGCTAAGGTCAGTACTAGCAAAACAACGGCCTAAATTATTTAATGCGGGAGTAAAATAAATCAACGTATAAGGTCATGGGTGCAGACCAATCGTAACTACTCGGGCATTTCCGTAACTGAGAAATGCGCACTTTCCTTTAGACGAACGCCGAGGAGTTCCGATTGGGGTGCAGACGAATATTTTAAAAGAACAGCTTTAAGAATTAACCGTTCTCTAAACCGGTTCCCGTTCCATATTGCACTGCACCAAAGATCTATGTACGGACAGACACGGGGACCGGTTTTCTCAAATCTCAGTTTATCCAGAGTTGTCGTTCGTTATCTTTCATATGTGTATACGATTCTTGTATCTAAAACAAGACATAAAGCCGGAAATGGTACACAAATTGAGTGATACAATATATTGCAGACAAATATCTCATAATTTTCGAGTAAAATCTAAGAAAATATCTTAATAATCACGCGCACTACTTCTTGACGAAAGGTGTATGCTTAATTGCGTTAATTGCCGTATGGCAATAATGGATACAAAACACAGACGTTGAACACAAACGTGAATAAATATGACAACAAATGCACAATAATAGAAAAAATATACACGTAGTATATGCATTTAAGTATCTGACAGAAACTACAGAAGACTCGGTCACGTGGTTTTGAACTACTTTTCAGACGTCAGCGATGTACCAAGGGATAAAGAACGACAACTCTGGATGAAGATTGAAGGAAATGATTTATCCATTGTTGAACGGCCCATCCGACCGCTGTGATCATTTCAGGGTCGCCCCAAAGGTAAGGGAGAGACTATATAGGAGAACAGAACATTTACATTGTACATGTATATCCTTTATCTAATTTTGAATAGTTAACATGCCCAGTATAAAGCATCGATACACCCGTCATCCGGTTCCTATATGATATTCTGAACACAGTTCTTGGTTTGGCAGTTGGGTTTGGGACATTGGAAAAAGCGTCATTTAAATATGGGAATCCGAAGCCGAGATTCGTACTCAAAACTTTTCGTTCAGCAGTCCAGCGCGTTACCACTTGACCACACTTGTAAGTACAGAAGAACAACCCTTGACCGTCAGCAGGGGTGTATGACAGCACAGAAGATCAGCACATTAATTTATACTTTTTTGTTTTTAAAAAAATGCATGGAAATTGTTACGCTTAAAAGAAACGCTTAAAAGGTTTAACACTTAAACAGTTAGTTAGTAAGTTTAAAATTAAAGGTACATGCGAATGTTAGCGGTTAACGGAATTACGTAAACGAAATGCACAAAAACAATATCATGGTAATATATATGTGGTTAGTTAGAGTGAGTCTGATCAATGTTAAAGAATTATTCATCACTAAACCTCAGAAGTATTTAAGGAAAATAATCAATTGATGAAAAGCCACAATCGTGTGATGTGTGAGCCATATTGCCGCTTGAAAGAACAGGTTAGGCGTTGTCCAAACGGGAAAGGCAACAAGGGAAGTTGATTTGGCACAAGTTGTCCTGTATATATATATTATTACATGTATCATATAACTGTCATTATCATCTTTATCGTTTTTATCATAATAATTAATATCATTATCGTTTCAATAATAATAATTATTATTATAAATCTCGTTTTATCATTGTCATGAATAATTATTGCTGTTGTTCTTTTAAATATTATTAATAATTTTTTCATTATTGTTATCATTTTTTTCATAATTATCATTACTTTTATTACATTGATGCTATGGTCGCCTATGTACATTTCGATCTAATAAAATCATTCGAAATTCTATAAGGAAATAACACAATGAGATTGACTTCAGATCTCAAATATGAGCCTCAGAAAAAATAACGCTACATCTAAATTTCAAACACATTTCAAAGTTGTGATGGTCTAAAATTGCTGAAAAAATTTATCTGAAAATTTAAAAAAAATGTTTTTCTTGGTCGAATGTAACCAATTTGAGATGCATCTATTAAACTAATCGATGAATTAAAATATTTATTTAATATTTAGGTTGATAAAAAAGAAAATCGGCCTAATAACCCCAAGAACAAATTTTGGTCAAAGGTTGTAAAACTTGAGATCGGTATCAAAGATCAAAATCTCATATTTATCTTACATTTTAGATAAGTTATGACACTGCCACCTCAAATCAATGTTTACGAGAATATTGATTCCAGATTACGGTAAAACAGTGGTGAGATTATATTGTCTGTAATTCCGATAGCATAGTTTATCTGAATTTCTAGTCACACATTAAACAGCGATATGTTTTTCACAGAAATACTTTAAAAATGAGATTTGAGACCGGAAACAGATCTCAAGATTTTTTACCTCGGGCCCTAATGATCTTACCTTAATTTTGAAATCACAGAGTCATCGGTGTCCGCCTTTTCTTCGTCTGCGTCGACTTCCGAATCTTTTGAACGACAACGAGCTCCAAAGAATCTTAGAAATATGGCAACAATCGCCATACAAGCCACGATCATTACAGCTCCTATTACCACTTTCTCGGCCGTTCCTATCCCACCGTCACTTATATCCCCTTCCGGTCGACGAATTGTAACTTCCGGTTCAGATATATTTGAATTATTTATTGACGTTGTAGTAAATTCTTGTAAATTTTGAGCCAGTCTTGTTGTTGAATCAAACAAAAACTTCGTCACTCTGTCCCCAGTTGTATCTGAGTCACTGTTTTGTAAAGCGGAATCATTTCCGGTGAAATTTGAAACTCGGTCATTTAACCAGACGGCTATCCGTTCCGTTGTAGTTTTAACAATTTCTTTCGTTGATGACACTGAACCAGTCGAATTAATTCCCGCCAAAATGAGTCCGTCGTCTGCTCCAACATGATTCCTGTCCGGTAATGACATGTTTATGAAATGTTTTATTGCTGTTACTTGTCGATATATATTAATTTATTTCATCCAAGCTTCGACTGTTGCTTCAGGTTAATGCTGCAACATAAGATAAAACCAAATAAGATGTTGTTACATGAAAATTTACATTAATAGCGAAAAGCAGACGATGAAAGAAAACATTAACGTATGTTTATACGTTAACGTATGCGAGTTGCTCTGACAACACTGACGTAACTATACCAATTTCAGATACTACTTAAGTCTGTCTATGGCCGTTTCAATAGCAACGCGTGTATTGACAACGTCTGTTTCAATTTACCTAAGATACTACGATTTTCGCCCAGCTGTTGGTGACGCTTTTGAAATTACAAACAAGCTGGAATATCAATTTTAAATTCGTACATCTTATTAATTTCATATTTAATCGTATTTTCAATTGTCCGAAATGTTTCATCTAAAAACAGATTTTAGGAAGTAATTAATGTTTTTATTCAAAACACGCGCGTGAAATCAATGGATTATTTTAAGAATTTCAAGTTTATGATTACAACTGTAATTAAATTAAATATTATAGAACATCCTTTTGAATAAACATTTTATTTGAACAATAGAAAATAATATTTGTTTATTATTCATAGTTGTCGTCAGTTAAAAATAATTTACTCAACGAGGATAAAGAAAATAGTAAGTTCATGAATAATTTCGAGTAAAAAAAAAAAAAAAATTAATTAAAAAAAGAAATTCAAGATGAAACAAGATAAAATACTTTAATGAATAAAGTGAAAACGAATTTTTGCTGCAAAATATCGTTGTCGTCTCGTCTTCAACTATTCTTACAAGAAACACGTTAGTTTGAAAGTTAAAAGAAAATGATAAAAGTTTTAAAGAATGACTCTTATTTATACATAAATTACTATTCGCTCGACCGGATTTTATTCTATAACTGACTAATCCGAATTTTACTTTTGCTATAACTCGCTTACGTAACCACAAGCAGATGAGATGAGCGTTATGATTATGCTTTACGACAATAACTTGCAACCGCGCGACTCCTGAGTAATTAAATGTCAAGACCAGAATCATCCTTAAATATAAAATGCATTTTTTGTGTGATTATGAAAGAAAACAATAAAAACACACCTTTAAAAACAATATTTTTTCGCAAATTTTGTAAATAACATTTTTTTCTGTCAAGCGTGTTTTAACGCCCCCACCCCACCCCATGATTAAAGACCGCCATTCGAATAAGGGACATTTATATTTATACCTTTATTTATACTAAAAGGATAAAAAAAATCCGAGTGATATCGAAATGAAGGAAATTAATTAAATTGATTAATTAATTAAATTGATCAATTAATTAATCTTATTAATTAATTAATCTGATTAATTAATTAATCTGATTATTTATTTATTTATTTATTTATTTATTTATTTATTTATTTATTTATTTATT